>JABUIW010000062.1:101140-273307 GCA_013363375.1 Menidia beryllina
TGGAGAGGTATGCCGGAGCGATGAAACAAAGACACAATGCTCAGACGTTGCCTCCTCTCACACTGACTTGATCATCATTCTGCTGGCCTTAGCAGAGTACGGTGCGGGACCTTTCCAGGTGAGCCAGTGGAGGCCGGAAGCCCAACCAAGGTGGTTACCAGACGGGTGCCAGTCTCCGTTCAGACTGGCAGAGCCACATTTGCTGTACCACCAGCCACCTCCCTCTGAGGAGGCGCAGTCTTTTTGAGCAATGTCTCCAAAGAGGCACGGGTTGCAGCCATCGTTGTCTCGGTCAATAGTGCTGAAGCCAAAGCCATTTTGGTCGATGCCAGGATAAGCACCCCGGATTGCGTCGCCTTTGGACAGAGTTAAAAACATTTTAAAGAAAACTTGAAAAAATAAACTGCATTAGAACATTAGTGTTGTTGGTCCAGAGCAAACATCATACACGTCAGTCTGTAAGATCAGTGAACAATAAAATCCTCAAATAAGCAAAAACAATCAAGGCATTAGACCAGAGACAGTATGTCTACATTTTTTACTAAAAGCGTTTTACACAGATGCACAAAAGTCCTACAGCTAAAGCCACTTTACCTGCGTTGCCACGGTATTTTCCAACCTGAAGTTTGAAAGCCGTTCTCTCATCTCCCAGCCTAAAGTTCTTGTACTCAGCGAAAGCAGTGCCGCCTGCATGATCCCAGAGGTCCACTCTCAAGGTCCAGTTCTTGGTTGTTTTCCTTGTCAGAGCGAAAACCTTATTCAGGCCGAGCCAGTGGTCCTCTTATGGGATATGCAACACATAAAGAACAGATTTACATTTTTCTGGTGTCTTTTGGTGACAATCAACAGATGTGAAAACTACCTTTGTTCTCAGCAAAGAATCCATTTTTGATTATCATTGCCTTAACTTTTTATTCAGTCAAGTTTTGTACATACCATTTAGATTTCCAAAACCATTTTTGTAGGCATTCCATTGTCTTCTGAAGGACACTGCCCCTCCACTGCGTCTCTGAAACACTGTCCAGCCTCCATCTGGACCCATCTCACAGTACACCTGAGCAGGAAGTGCAGCACACAAAATGTATAGTTAAAAAAATGTCTTTAAAGTATATATAAACATATAAAGGAACAAGTTCTCTATTTCCTTAAATGATTATTGACAAACTGTTTTAACACACTAATACATTTAATACCATCCTTTTTTAGGTCGCACTTCCCTAGATTGTTCAGTCAAAAAGAACTTTGTTTGCTAGTTTTGCAAAGGCTGAATTATCTCGATGAAGGAAGCACCTTGTGTGGTGAGACATTTTTGTAATGTAAAGGTTGTACCAAACCCATCCCGGATGGCTTAGTCACTGAAAATGAAATGAGAGCGAAGTAACCCATCTGGGAAGGGTTACTGCACAGCTGAAAGAAAATCCTAGACATCAGCAGACCATGGGCCGTACCAGTTATTTGATACTGTAAATAAACAATTGTTCACATGCTTTGACCCAATTATTTCATTCTTCCACTTAGTAAAATGCTCTGCCAGACCATGGCAAATAGATAATACTCCAAATACCCACCCAACCTTTGGTTAGATGTTAGCTATGGATAACAAGCTTGATACCTTGAATGGGAATCTCATAGGTTGGATCACATAAACCCCGCTGCGTGCATTTGGTGAAAGAGCCTTGATCTGTGTGCAGTCTGTTCCTGAAAAGAGACAAATTTGACCAGCGAAAATAAATGTAGCATCTTCATATGTTATCATAAATGAGCAGAATAGAACACTCCCTACCTGAGGGTGAGAGGATTTTCTTCCAAATCTGGAAATAAAACACAAATACGTATGAGAGTCTGAGTAGTGTTTCACCTGAGGCGTCAACTTGTGTAAAAATACGACCAAAATTGAGAAATTACTGGCTCTGAAGTCTCCTCTGAGAGGTGTAAGAGAAGTGCCAACATGAGAGCATGATAGCCAAGCTGACCCTTCATTTCGAGCTGAGGAAAAAGAAATAAGACAGTGAACGTTTAATGAAAACTTCTAAACTCAACCTAAAGTTTAAAAGGACTTAAGAAAAACATAGGAGGGAACAGATTTAATTGCCTTCTTCATATGGCTAAAGACTGAAAATAAAGCTAAACAATCTTAAACACACTTGAAAAACGTACCAACTTGCTGGACGATCCTTGAATCCGAAAGCACCAACTTCGACTTGCTGGACGATCCAAGAGTGCAAACTCCAATGCAGAAGCAGCCCCTTTTCTACACAGATTGAACCATCACCCCTCCTTCCTAGTTGTGATCATTTCCGTCACTTCCTGCCAGGTCAGATAAGAGGAGAAAAGTTTGTGCAACATATAAACAGTGACTTTTACAATTCCATCGAAAATCACATATTACAATTACTGCTGGGGAGCACTATACATGCCGATTTTTCAAACTTTATCCATTTGGCTACTCCAACCATGTAACCATGTCTGATCCCAACAAGATGGAAAAACATGATTGGAAAAGATTAACAGAGCCAGTTCAGCATTGTGTTACAAGTTCGATAAAGTGCTCCTAACCCTAAAAGCCATAGATTTCTCAGAAGGAAACAGAGAAACTGAGAATGCTTATAAGTTGAATTAATGTACATATAGCTACATATTGCTAGCTGGATATGATACTACACCTATGGTAAGAAAAAAGGGCCACGCTATACTAGCATAGCTTTTATTCACATAGAAAAAAAGTATAAAATGATATGCTGTTACAGTTAAAATGATTTATGCAATTTGTTGAGGCTTTCTTCTGATGATTTGGTTGAGGTCATCTAGGGTCCTGCAAACAGGGACACAGGAGTAGTTTTTTTATTTTGCAGTATTTAACATGGATTCACCTGGAATGCATACTTTTTTTTAAATAACTATGGTAGTGTCCATCACTTCTTTGGGTTTAATAGCAGTTTTGACAGCTGTAAGTATCCATGAGGATCATAACAAACTGTTTACAAATGTTCAATATATGATTGTCCATCATATTCCATATTAGTTACATATGATTAGACAGAAGAGTCAGTAGCTGTGCTTGTGAACATGGACATTATAAAAATCCATCCATCCAAAAGTCCATGAATGACCCCAGGAGGCTGCATGTGGGTTCAAATCCCATTGTTATTTTGTCTTGACCAATGTAACAGCAGTTACAGTTCTCACACAGGTCATTTGTGAAAAGGGAAGGAATGTTGCAAGAATTGATCTGGCGTGCAATGAGAAAGGCACTTTCCACCTCAAAAAATGTGCACCTAAACTGCAGCCTCAGGGCTGAATCTGAGGTAACATCAGTGGCCGGTTCCCCTTTAGCAGTGCTGAAGTCATGAGGGGGTGAAGAGGTCTCTGCAGGATTTTCTCAGCTCGTGAAGCAAGGCCACAAAGTAAAGGCTCACCTAAACAAACTACACAGAATAAACCGTGGCGCCTATCGTGACTGGAGGAAGCATCTTAGAGTGGTTGGAACTGGAGACCAAAATAATCTGTTTCAATAAAATGAAAAAAATCTTTGCTTAGACACTTCTAATTTTCTGGTTGGGTTGAAACAATTACTTGCTTGGGGTAAGAGAAAAATTACATTTAAGTTTGCAAAACACTTTTTTAGCAAGATGATTGTGAAATGTTGAGTTATACTAGTTAATAAAAAACAAGTTCAAACAAGACATCACTTTGTTAAAGTGAGACAACCTGCCTGGCTGGTTAAAAAAACAATCCAAAGAAGTACCAAAGAAAATCCTTGGACATGATGCAAGGATAATTCCCAATTTTCTATCTCAATCATTTGATTAAAAAATGTACATTTATGAGTTTTATGAGTTTGCATGCATGTTTTTGGGAGGGAAGACCCACACATAAGCGGGGATAACGTGCAATGATGGTCTGTAACAAGAAAAATCCATTCATCCATTTTCACAACCACTTATTCCCAAATGGGGTTGTGGGGGGGAATGTAGCCTAATGAGTGAGAGGCGGGGTACACCCGGGACATTCCCCCAGTCCATCGCAGCGTTACACAACCACACAACCACTGAAATTAATTGCGTAAGAGAAAATGATCAAGCAGATCAAGATTTGGTAATCTTTCCTGTTATTTTGTGTACTTCTTAGATGTATTTCCGCTTTAAAGCTAAATAGCGAGCACTTGCTTGAATCGACATCCATCCATCCATCCATTTTGGGAACCGTTTGTTCCCTAATGGGGTCATGGGAGCACTGGAGTTTATCCCAGCTGTCACTCCTAATTTGGAATAGCCAATCAACCTTAATTGCAGGTTTTTGGACAGTTGGAGGGAAGAACCCACACAGACACAGGGAGAACATGAAAAGTCCGCCCAGAAAGGTCCTGGTTTCCCCAGGGACTCAAACCCAGAACCTTCTTGCTGTGAGGCGATGGTGCTAACCACCAAACCACCGTGCCGCCCCCTAACAGGAAGAATGTAAAAGATAATAGGTCATGACATTGTATGAGCATATAATATTTTTTTTAAGTGTGACATTTTAGATAACTCAAATGTTTTTTTTTAAAGAAAATCTGCTTCTTAAAGTTGCTTTTCGTACAATGAGGTTGGATGGTAACAAATCACCAAAACAAAAATAAGCCAATTGTACCAAAATTGTATGAATTACTCTTCACTGATAGTCATGTAGGAGAGAGTCTGTAACAAAATGAACTTTGACATGTAGTACTTTGCAGAACTCCTGAAATGAATTGCGTAAGAGAAAATGATCAAGCAGATCAAGATTTGGTAATCTTTCTTGTTATTTTGTGTACTTCTCAGATGTATTTCCGCTTTAAAGCTAAATTGCGAGCACATGCTTGAATCGACATCCATCCATCCATCCATTTTGGGAACGGTTTATTCCCTAATTGAGTCATGGGAGCACTGGAGTTTATCGCAGGTGTCACAGGGTGAGAGACAGGGTACACCTGGACAGGCAAAAGTCCACCTCAAGACCACCAGAGATGAATGAGAACCAGAAAACTCTTGTTTTGAGGCCACCATGCAGCCCCATTAGAAAATTACAAATCCTATGAAGGTCACTGAAAACAATTCTTTGGTAGGACAAAGACATGTGAAATAATTATTGATTAGGTTTTCTTATTACTATATAAGTCAGTAAATTAAAGATCTTAGCCTAAACAAAATTCCACTTGAATTTTCTGTCAGAAATGAATAACTGTTACAAAATATGTTACTGTGTACACAGATGCAATTGGATTCATTTTGAGAAATTTTACTTGAAACTAATCAGAATATATTCCAATGGGGCTTTAATGAGTAATTATTTTCTTTTTAAAATGCAATTCATGGTATCTCCTGTAACAGATATTAGCAGTAGTCAAGTTTGTATTATTACTTTAAATTTAAATGTAAGACCTTCATGTATCATTATTTACCTCAAGTATTATAATATAATGTCTGATTTAGTTAAACTCTGTTAGTTGGGAGGAACCTACGGTACCGAAAACAGCATTAGAGAAATTGTAAGCCTTGAAGTCTCTTCTACAACAACAGGATTCATGCAGGCCATGTTCCACCTTGTGTTTAATGAGAGCAATTACACCACACCTTCAATTCCCTTTTATACAAGCACTACCTCAACTTTTTTTTAATACGTAGTTTAGTACACCACTCTCTCTAAACGCTGCTTTTTGATTGTTTATTTCAAGAGAATTTAAGAGCATTCTCTGTGACTATGGACCCACTATGATGTTTCCACACTTGCAAAAAGAGTTGAGTTGCATTATGCATAATCCATTGCGTACTAATGTTAGTGTAGTCAGTTGTGTAGCACAAAAACTTGGTTGATGTGCTTTACTCTTGTGAGTATTTCAACATCGACAGAAATTTGGGTTTGATTTTATTTCCAAACAGTTGAGAATTACTAAAGTACTCTGATCTAATAAAAAAGGAAAAAAAATACTTCAGCCATGCTGTCTTTACTGATAGCAATTAAAGCTACCTAGAATCAAACAATTAAGTTCATATCTGACCTAAAAGAACATATTTAAGACATGACTTAAGAACTTGAGACAAAGTTGTTCAATTTATATTCAAGTGGTTGAAGATAATCTTCTCATGGTTGTGACAACTATTTTCTACACATCCCTCCATATCAAAAGTCCGCAAATGAGGAACAAATGATTGGGAGTTGGATTCAAACAGTTACTGAATCAATCGATTAATTGTGATTATTGTTTCTGGACCATCTCCTGTCAGGTTCACCATTTGTGAGAAGCAACCACTTTTTAGACCTTTTCTTTCATTGTATAACCAACACTTCTGTGACAGACACATGGCACACAAGAAAAAGCCTAAAGACAAGTTTTATTTGTGCTGCTCAAAAATATAAGAATTTCACAATAAAATCACATGAGATAAAGAGCTCTCACGCATGGAGAAAGAAGGAATATTCATTTAAACTGCAATCATACTCATTTACTTTTATGTAACAGGATATTTGGAAACGATTCATCCAAAAATGTAGCTGAAAACTACAGAAGTCAGCTCAGGCTTTGACTCCTCTCACACTGACTTGATCATCATTCTGCTGGCCTTAGCAGAGTACGGTGCGGGACCTTTCCAGGTGAGCCAGTGGACGCCGGAAGCCCAACCAAGGTGGTTACCAGACGGGTGCCAGTCTCCGTTCAGACTGGCAGAGCCACATTTGCTGTACCACCAGCCACCTCCTTCTGAGGAGGCGCAGTCTTTTTGAAGAATGTCTCCGAAGAGGCACGGGTTGCAGCCATCGTTGTCTCGGTCAATAGTGCTGAAGCCGAAGCCATTTTGGTCGATGCCAGGATAAGCACCCCGGATGGCGTCGCCTTTGGAAAGAGTTAAAAACATTTGAAATCATAAACTGAAAATAAACTGCACTAGAACATTAGTGTTGGTCCAGAGCAAACATCATACACGTCAGTCTGTTAGATAAGTGAATAATAAAATCCTCAAATTAGCAAAAACAATCAAGGCTTTAGACCAGAGACAGTATGTCTACGTGTTTGACTGAAAGCGAACAGCTACAGCCACTTTACCTGCGTTGCCGCGGTATTGTCCAACCTGAAGTTTGAAAGCCGTTCTCTCATTCCCCAGTCTAAAGTTGTTGTACTCAGCGAAAGCAGTGCCGCCTGCATGATCCCAGAGGTCCACTCTCAATGTCCAGTTCTTGGTTGTTTTCCTTGTCAGAGCGAAAACCTTCTTCAGGCCGAGCCAGTGGTCCTCTTACAAGATTTGGAACACATAAAGCAAAAGGGATTTATGGTTTTCTGGTGCCTTTCACCTTTTTGTGGCAACAAGTAAATATGCCAACTTCCTTTTGTTTCCCAAAACAATAATTTGAGATCGAACTAGCCCTTTTAGGATCACCAGTGTCAAAACCTTTTCTTCCAGGCCAGGTTCTTTCCATACCTTTCAGCTTTCCAAAACCATTTTTGTAGTCATTCCATTTTTTGTTGAAGGACACTGCTGCTCCACTGCGTCTCTGAAACACCGTCCAGCCTCCATCTGGAAGCATCTCACAGTACACCTGAGCAGGAAGTCCAGAAAACATACGTCATATACCTTTAACAAATGTCTTGATGAAAAAAATCTGAACAATTCTGGCTTGTGTTGAAAGCTGACTAGTTGTTGCGTGTGTGCATTTTTGTCAGAGGCAAAATTATGACTGCATCACACACCATCGGGCAAAAAACTAAAAAACATCTCCTTAAATACACAATTGTCATTTGTGTTGTGTGAGATTTTACATTGTCTAAATGCATCTAAACAAACAAATTCCCTCACCTTGTTGGCAAAATGACATGAATTTACAAGCAATTCTAGCCCAAAAAGCTCAACTCTGGACTGTGGCCAAGAGCCACATTTTCTGCACTTAACCAACGTAAGTTCTAAAATGTTGCTCCTCAAAACTATTAATCTTAAATAGTTGACTAACCTTCAAGGGAGATAAAAATAAAGTAGTGAGCTGTGACTCATTCTTTCCAAGAGAGACTAAATCTTTAGCTATTTCACCTTTTATATCAAATTTTGACACCATTACTTATCAACTATTAATTTGCTCAATTTAAAATGTTATTTATTTATAATTATTTATATTTGATTTTTTTTTGTTTTTCTGATTAACTGATTAAATTGAAGATTTAGAAAAATAACAGTGTTGTGTGTGAAAAGAAAAAAAACTAGAGCAACCCATATACTCAACCAGTAATATGGACACAAATTTTCTTCTGTTACGGCTTTCTTTTTAGTGAGGTAAGCAATTTATTTAATTTTACAGCCTTGAAATTCTGTAGCACTATTTTCAAGATTATACCTTAATTTACCCAAGAAGAAGGTTTGGATAATCTGGAATAATACGCGTCACACACGTTTTAATCAAATCTACTCATGTTCTTTAAAACTCCATTCAACAGTGCACAATATTTCCTCAAAATGGTCAAAACATCAGTGATAAATATGGATGTTTGATACCTTGAAAGGGGTTTTGACTCCAGCAGGGTGGATCACATAAACCCCAGAGGGAGCGTTTGGTGAAAGAGTCTTGATCTGTGTGCAGTCCGTTCCTGAAAAGAGACAAAGTTGACTGGCGAACATAAAGCATCTTCATATCTTATCATTAATTATCCAAAAGTAGAATACGCCTTTACCTGATGATACTTTCTTAAACCTTTTCTAGAAGAACAACACAAATGTTAGACTTTAGCACAGTTTAACATGAGACTTCAAATTGTGCGAGTACGCCGTTTTACAGCAGCTAAAACGGACACTTTACCTGAGCCTGATCTGAGAAGCACACAAGAAGTGCCAATATGAGACCACGATAGCCGAGCAGATCCTTCATTTTGAGCTGGAAAAATAACCCCCCAAAAAATGAATAAATTCAAAAATCTAAAAAAAATTTTAAAAAAATCAGAAAACTTGACCAGGATAAATTTAGAATGAAAACACATAGCTTACTTTTTACAATGATTTACGAAAAAGGACAGATTATATTGCATTAGACTGAAAATACAGAAAAATAAATAAGACTGTGTGACCACAATGACTGTTAAATGAAAACCTTTAAACTCAACCTACGTCTTACAAGGCTCTATGACAAATCAAGTTAATTTTTCAGCTACTTTTCAGATACTTTCATAAGCCTAAAGACTAAAAATACAGACTAACAGTTTGTATCACACTTCCAAAACGTACTTACGTGCTGGCCGATCTTTGAATCCCAAAGTGCAAACTCCACAACAGAAGCAGCTTCTTCCTACTAAACAGTCAGAACTACCACACCTCCTTCCTGGTTGCGATCAATGTCGTCACTCTTTGCTGAGTCAGACGCCATAAAGTTAGTGCTACACACAAACAGTGACTTTCACTCTTTCTGAGAATAAAACATGCATCAAAATGATTCCTGGGAAGCACTAGAAGTGCTCATTTTACAGACTTTTCCCATCTGGCCACTCCTCGCTGTGTAAACAGCATTCCATGGCCGATCCAAACAAGATGGAATAGCGGGGTTGTAAAAATAACACCGCCAGTTCACAAAGTGAAAGCCAGATAAAACAGTTACTCACACATGCAAAAGCAACAGTTTCTCTCAAAGGCATCAGAGAATTAGACTACTGTGGGCTCCCTGAGTCTTTGGTGGGTATGGTGGGGTAATTATGGCGATACAGTGTTTAATTTGGTGCATTTACCCATAGTGGTTGGAGGGAGAGTCT
The DNA here is from genome assembly GCA_013363375.1 of Menidia beryllina. Lineage (NCBI taxonomy): Eukaryota > Metazoa > Chordata > Actinopteri > Atheriniformes > Atherinopsidae > Menidia > Menidia beryllina. Next base: position 110,874 of record JABUIW010000062.1, read on the forward strand.
CAAAAGCTGCAGTTATCCCTAAAGTCAAGTTATCAGGAAATTCTTAATCTATTTTGAAGGATTGTTTTAAGTTGCTTCACGGTTTGGCTGCCAGTTATTGTCATTATAATGCCTTAACTCTCAAATCCAGTGGTGTCAAACGCCTTTCCTCGACGGCCTCCTTCCAGCACAGGCCTGATAAAGGCTCCCTGATGTGGATCAGGTGTGTTGAAGCTGGGAAACATCTCAAACTTGCCACACATCAGCCCTGAAGTACCGGAGGTTGGCACACATGTCTCAGACTGCCACAACAGACGGCATACTGAGGCTTCATTGAGCTGATCGGCTTCATAGGCTGCACGAAAACATGAAAAGATGTTGATGTATGGCAACTTTTTGTAATGTCACTGGCAGTTTACTACCATTGCTGTAACATGCTACGCCTTTTAGGTCTCTAACTGGCAGCTACTTTTGTCTCCTTTTTATCAATAAAGGTAAATAGCTGATTATTATGTAGCCATACAGCTAGATTTGATCCCATAACCACGATAGAAACCAGCATTTCCATATGCAACTATGCGTTGACATATCAAGTCCAATGTAGATAGAGTTAGAAAAAGTTACGAACACAGGAATTGTATTTCACATGGATTCAGACAGAATTCCTTCTTATCAGAAATGATTAAGGTTGTTCCCACAGCTGCTCTTGGTCCAACACCCGTGATTACATTCTTTACTGCTTAGTCTAAGCAACTGTGCAGTGTATAACAACGTGGGAACAGGACATTCTGTGTTTTTTAATCTGGACTCAAAACATGAATTTCCAAGTGTACGATCTTTTTATTTTATGCCCAAAGCAGAGTTTAAAACTTTGGATGTAGGTCACATGACAAGTGTTGCTCAACACCGTCTCTGACAGTTTGATAGTCAACAGAAGGAGGAGTTTTTGTTTTTAGAAAAGGTCTGAAACAGATTTAAATATAACACATTTTATAGTTAAGCTCTTACGGATAAATGAGAAAAGGAAAGATATCAAAATGGAAACATTTATGGTGATGGTGAAGTTGGTGTCTCAGTATATTTCCATCTCCACATTTCTAAATGCATCACATTTTTAGATACCTAAAAAAAGCCTCTGTCTTTTTGGAGGTTTTGCACAGACATGTACTGATCTCGCTCTGTTTTGGGGGCGGAGGTCTGAAAGGACGACATTCACCCTGACACCTATACTATTATCTGTAGAATAGCGGTTGTTGTGTTCCATTTCTAATTATACAAGTCTCTTTTTGAGCAAATGACATTGGAGAGCAAATCACCCCCCCAAAAAACAAGCTACTTATATATAAATAAGATTAATTCCTCTTCCGATTTTCCCAACTGAAACAAACAAAGTGTCCTTTTGACACCAGGACAGATTCAGCAGTAGGGGAGGAGATGCTTACCATTTTAAAGATATGAATAGCATGAATTATTATGTAGAAATCCTGTAATGAATCATGAATTTGGCCATCATTGCTGTTATTCTGTGTTCTTATGAGATGTATTTCTGTTTCTGAGTCAGCCGCTGGTAAAATTATTTCTTATGTGTCAAAACCTGTACAAATAAAAACAGAACAGTCTTCTTTTTTCACCCCAAAACCAGGGTAGAGAGGCTTCTTTTTCAAATGTGTGAGGGTGTTTGAAGCCATAAGGGTGCACAGCAGTGTACCACCAGTCCAGTCCTTATAGGTATTTACATAAAAGAAAGAGCCTTCTTACGACGAGATAAAAAATCATACTTTCAACTTTTATTAAATTGTGCCACCTGTTGGGAAAATTATGAAACGACATAGTACTCCCTCTAAATTAAATTTAATCAGCATACCACTCCTATATGGTAAAAGGCTTTCCTGTTATAATACAGTAATATGTTTATGGTGAAATAAGTTTTTACATGTAACGCTAGTGTTCTGTATGCCAGTGTTTCCCAACTACAGCCCTGGAGACCCACTCACAGCACTCAATTCATTGTTTGATTTATCATCAAATCTCCACAGAGACTGTTTTAGGGAGTAGAAAAACACCTTACAAAAAAAACAAATATAGATACAATTAGCAGAAAATATTCTCTTTAACCACGTATGTCCATACCATATCCTTATAAATGTCTATATTATACCTTATATGATATAAATGGATATTGTACATATATTTGTACAGTATATATATATAGAGAGAAAGAGATTTGTTACAGTGAAAATGAATAACAGGTTCAAATTATTGGCAACAAAGCTCCAATAAGTTTTGTGGTAGAGCAGTGATATTGTGCACCCTTGGTAACTTTGCATACATATTAAAAACAAAAAGATATCACAAACATGGAAAGTGGTATAGGAAACATTTTGCCTCACAAGAATGCCTGTGAATATCAAATAAATCTTTGGTTAATAACATTTTATTAGCACAAAGGTTACAAATAACTTACAATTTCTCAGTGTTGATTTCAGGTGACACTGAATTCATATAAAAATTATTTTTCATTGTGAACCAAGCTGTAACAAAAATATCCTAATAAACATTCATTATAAAATTAAGAGCCACATTTAATTTAAATGGACCTGTTCAGGGTGTACCACGCCTATGGATGGAAGGATAGTTCATGATGGGGGTAAGAAAAAGGACCTTGGACCATGAAACATAAATGGTAAATTTTATTATTTTGTTGAAAGGTATTTTCTTACATCTGTTAACATGGATGATTTGTTTAATTTATTGATTTGTTAATGGCTGGATTTTGATTTAGCAATAGAGATATTCTTAGTTTACAATTCTCACTTCTAATTACAGAGCAAAGCGTCTCAAAATCTTGACCATGTAAATTGTATGCTGGAATCCTTTAAGGATTGAGATCCTCATCAACTTTCTCTTCCATAGTTTAAAAGAGTTTTTCTTTCATGAAATGTTTCAGTATTGATTTGGAGGCTGGTTTCGTTATTATAATCCCTCCTTGCAGTAAGGTCAGACTGCTTTGGTTCCACACCCCTCTTTTACCGGAAAAGCAGCCGTCCTGTTCATATGAGTCATTGGTGTAGATGTATTGTTGCATCAAGGAAGAAGTTCAGCAGGTCCAGTAAACATGGGGGTGGGTGGGTGTGATTTTATTTGCGTTCAAATAGATAAATGTGAATGGAATAGATAAGACCTGAAATCCTGTTCTCGTTTTTCACACTGATTTTGGTCATGTTTTAAAAATCACTTCAGGTGCATTTCTAAAAATCTCTTTAAAGCGGCATAAAATATGAATATATAAATAATGTTCTTCAGTGCAAACTTAGCCATTGTTACTAATAAATAGGTTTAATGATACTATAAGAAACAAATACCAAAGTGAAGGAAAACTGATTTGTATATAAATAACTTCATTTGCAGACATTCACAGAAGATTTCAAGTCATTCCGTTACATAATACTAACTGCTACCGTCAACCAAATATCACAAGCAGGAACTTGTTTTCTACATATACTGCTCATCAGTTGAAACCTGATAACCTTCTTGTGATATGTCACCTACTGTTTGTCATAAAACTCCTTTCCACTGCTGTTTATACCTCTGGGGGAATCTGAGGCATATCTTTTATAACGGTGGAATCTCATGACGTAATGTTTTATTTTTAAATACAACTTTACAATTAACTCATTTTTTTATGAACTTTTGTCATATATTTCTGTCATGTTCAGAGGAAATGTTAGTTGTTTTTTTTTTGTTGGCACTATCTATGGGTATTTTAGGCCCAGACAGTTCTTTGTCTGTTAGATCTCAGAAATCTGAACACTCTGCCCATATCATCGTCCCTTTGGGCATGTCATGTAAAAGTTAAAAAAGATGACTAAATCTCATGATATGCAAAGGATGCTTTAAATATACATCCAAACTGGGCTTTGGTATGCTTTTTATACCTTTACATGACACCTTCTATAAGCCCCCATAAGCCATTGCATCCATTTTTTTTCACAATTCTTTTCCTACGACACTCCTTCGTCATATAGATCGCTTTTTCTCTGGTCAACTTATTCCAACTGTTTAAGGGGATCCGACAGCCCCTGTTACATTTAGTCTTTCTTCACTGTGTATTTATAATACACCTACACCTGAGGTTGTGCGGATAGTGAACATGCTTAACACACAGTTAACACAGCTCTTATCCCACAGTAAGAGCATAAATATATGTGTCTCGCGAGTGGAAATAGAGACAGTCCATCAGTGAAGTGTTCTTCTCCCGCCCCAGAAGATGAACAGGCATGAGCATGCAGCTGTGCTCGTACATTTAAGTCAGATCCAGTAAAATGGTAAGGGTCAGCATATTGATTCGTCATGATCTTTAGCCGGTGGGGCGTTCTTTTTCACAAATGTCACCAACCTCTCGCCGTGGCACTCTGGTTTGGGAACGTCAGTAAAGGTTTTTTCTGTTGAAACGCTCTTGAGCTTTGTTTGCGTGAGCTCATACTCCACAGTAAGGCATCCGCAGGCTGCTTTAGTCAGACTGTGCTGTATGTAGAGTGCATCCCTGTAGACGGTCTCTCCTATGTCCACTTCCTTATAGACGTGGTACTCTTCCTTCACCGTGAATTTCGTCTCCTGTCGGGTTGCGTTGTCGTCCGACTCAGCTAAACACATAAAGTTTACATTTGATTACGCCAAATGGGGTTGACCTTTGTAACAAAACTGTGTGCATAGGTTTGTTTCGGTTATCTTCTTACCTTCATTGGCTTGATTGCCGGCACCTGAATGGAAAAAACAAAAAGATATTTACTATTATGTACCGGTTAACTAAAATCCTTTCAGTATTTTTAAACTCCCTTTACCTTCACGACACTTTTCTTCAAGGTCTTGGGCCAGCTGTCTGAAGTTCATCTTCTTCAGTATATCCACAGTGACGGTAAAAGCCCCTTTCTTGCCATACGTCTGCACCAGGAGTTCCACAGTAGCTACCCGGTCCAGCCCGGAAGCCCTCGCCTTTGGAATACGCTCGTATCCCTCAACATCACTACTGTATAGGTAAAACTGAAAAATCCTGAGGTCGTCATCAATCAGGTCATTGAAAGTAGCTAGGAGCAGTTCTGAAATGGAACCCATAACCACTTTCCTTGTGTGTGTAAATCCACAGACAAGGTTCTTGCATGGCAAGACAGCCAGTTTTAAGTCATTAAAGCTGGTGTGGCCGTCTTCACCACGCCTACACTGAGCTCCTACAGCTATCTACTGAGATAGAAAATTCCCCTGCTTCCTTGCTATACAGTCAATCTTTCCTTCCTTCTGATATCTTATTTTTATAGACCTTCGTTGAAATCCCTTTTGTAAAAAAATCATCAAGAAATTACTTTTGAACACAAGGTATAGAAGACATTGAAGGAATAATACAAAATCTGACTGTTAACATTGTGGCTGCCAAAGTTGACTTGTTAATACGTGTGTAAGATTGCACTCGGGTCCTCCGAAGCTGAGTTAACCAGGAATAAGACTGACTAGTTTCATCTGTCTGCAGGACAGTTGGGAATTCATTTTCAGGCCCCCTGTGTGGAGACCATGTCGCAAAGTCAAAATTAGCAGTCAGCTATCAGTTAGCCTTGTACCAAGAAACCAAAAAGTAACTCGAACTCATAGTTTTTGCTAGTGAGAAAGAACATATATGTAAGTATTTGTTTGCCTTTAAGAACAGCCGGTGAACATTACCATTTGTGGTTGTGGAAAATGTAATATTGACCAACTGTGACTCAGTCCTTGTTTGGGTGACCTAACTAACCAATGCTGAGAAATGAAATGCTTCCCACTGAGATGCAGCAGTTTTTACTGCTAAACATCATCATAAAACACCATCATAAAAACAGAGCTCGACTCGACAACATGTCAAAGGCCTGTCAATGATTACCAGGGCATGATTATCGGAAGTCAAATGTCAGACCTCACTTTACCCTCAAACTTCTATATATGGAAATGAAAAGAGAAAAGAACTTGGATATGACCTGCATCCTAATGAGCTAAAAATCTGTCTTTGTGGATCTAACCATTCAAATCATGCTGCGTTCAATGTGCTCCTTGGCTTGGCTGCTCACAACAAACTCTTACCGGCAGTTATAAAGTGAGCTTGGATTCTGAAACGAGAAGCTTTTGATACTGTTCTATGATGATATTTGACTGAGAAATCTATTTAGCAACTTCTGTTACATCTATGTCTATGGTTTGATTTGTTGATAACTGGCTCAGTTTGAGTACACGACTGTCTAAAATAGCATACCAACATTGTCTTAGCTGGCAGTGGGGAGGATGAAAGTGTTGGAAAATAAGACTGTCAAGCATTTTGCTGTCACTGTAATGTGTGCTAGAGATGAGCCTTATTCTGCCAATTTTAGAAGCTACAACAAATACATGGGTATCTTGTATGAAACCACAAACACTTTGATGTCAAATTCTGATACATTTCTTAGTCATTTGGCACCACACAGGTTCTCATCCCTTGGGAGGAATCCTAACACCTCTGCAACAGAGATATAACGGGGGTTTCTTGTCAGTTGTTGCTATCTCGTAAAAAATATAGCTGTTTATATCTCCGAGGAAATAAGGGGAATTCACATTCAAATTAGGGACTTCCAGGCATGAGTGATTTCATAACAAGGTGTTCATCTTTTAATGGAAAAATGGAAAATTTGTTACAGAGATATATTACCAATCATGCCATATCTAGAAGGAGTTGTAAATTATATCTAGAAAGAATTGTAAACTGTCTGTGTCTTCCGATTGTGGAATACTCAAAATACACTACAGCTATAAATCTACTGACCCCTAAATGATTCCTAATGGTGCGTCCCTGTTGTTTCAGGCCCAGACAGGTCACTGAGTAACTTGTTGTCTGGGCCGTCATGAGTCATCAGCAATACGTACGGCGAGTGCAACCACTTTATCTGGTTTATGCATCCAACTACAGTGTGTCAATGTGACATTTACAAGTGTAAACGCCACCAATTAAATGCATTTGCCTTAATTCCTCGTCATGAATTAAACAGGAAATAATGAGCGGATTTGTATTAGGAGGTTTTGGTGAATTTAGACTCAGATTACACACTTTTACTCTCTGAAATAATGAAACATAGGACGACGACAATGACAGATTGCCATCCTGTGCCAATGAATTCAGGAACACACTATGTTACATCCTCCCTGCTGGCAATAGAAGAAAAAGCCTGAAATGGAAATAGACAATAGCGATGGTAAGAAAACTGCATAGTCTTTCACGAAAACAACAACACAGTTTTGAACAGACCTCTTTTCTTCAGCTGCCCAGGAGCGCCTACGTGGATCAGGTGATGCAAATACTTTTTGCCCTTGCGGGAGGTTTAGCGTCGTAGGAGTCCGTGAACGTTCTCTGTTTGGGCTCCAGTTCACCACCACACGTTTCAGTTTCACACAAAGGGTCAGGGTCTGCGTACGGCCTCTCCAGGACTTTGAGGACTCTCTTAATCTGCGAGTCACAATGAAATCGTTAGGATGTACTGATCTTAAAAGCAGAAATGTGGGTTTTTATATATGAAAAAAAAACTATATGGAAAAAATGGAAAATAAAAAAACACAAAACGATCCAACTCAGCAACTGCAAGTCAAATGGGAAAAGTTCATGGATTTTTGTGCACATGTAAAAACAGTTTGCTACCACCTAATAGCATCTGAATCTCCTTCCAAATCCAGAAAAGCAATGGTTTCTTAACAACTAAGGTGAAAAAAACTAGCTCAGAATATATTTGGTGGGAAATTACCCTCTTTAGGGATTAGATGACACCACCAATTTTGCCTTTCAGTTGGTACTATGATGCCATTTAAATTATAAACCATTTTACTGGGATTGTGGACATCCTGTGAGTGTGTTCCAGCAGCTCCTCAAACAACCCCGTTTCACAACTGGGAGATTTTGTCTCGAGCTTCCGTCACAAAACCTGCCGTACCTCAGAAAAGTCTCCATTTTCTGCTGCTCGGATTGCATTCTGGGCGATGTAGTTCCTCAGCACCACACGGGGATTGTTGCATTTCATCACTCTGCACCTCTCTCTTTTGACAGAGGACAGGTCACTGGTGCCGTCAAACTCCCGAGTCAAACGCCGCCTGGGGTCACACAGGCAAAAGAAAAACAACAGCGAAAAGTTGGGAGACGCTCTTTTGAATCCATGCTTGAATATTGGAGTAGAGTCTGAATGTCAGGCTCAAAGTAATTGCCCCAACACTGAAAATGAAACCATGCAGTTGCTTGCATGCCAATTCTAAAAAAGAGAAGAAAAGACAAAAAAAAAGTGTTAAATGTGCTTTTCTGATTTTGCTGAGCAGTTTCTTACCGGTACTTTTTAACCCAGTGGATCCAGTCGTCACGCTGCTTCTCCTTTAGTTCATTTTGATCCGTCTCCAGGAGTTCCTTTAGCCGGCCCATTAACTCGAGCTGCTGGGCCACGTCTGGCCTGTCTGCCACCATTCCAAACATGACAGGGTTGGTTTGCGCCATGGACAAAATCATGGCCAGTTCTCTGGAAATGAGGAAGACGGTAACGTTTGAAGCTGGCCATGAATCCCAAGTCTCATATACTTTTCCCTTTGTGTCTTTTCACTTGTCCCAATCCATCCTGATAATTGTCACAGAACTTTAACTTACATATTATCTTGATATGACTGTTGCCCCAAATGCTAGCATGTAAAGGGAGGAACAGATCAGATAGAAAAGAACAGTGTTAGACAATTGAAACCACTACAGTGGTAAACCAGGATGAAATGTATGTTCACTGAGGGTATATGGTGGTGCAACTACTGATTTAATGGTCCTGCTATGGCTCATAAACAAAGAAAAAAAAAAATGTAATCAACCACCATACACCCCCTCACCGGTCCTCCATTGTAGGCTTGTTAGCCACCTTTAGCTCCTCAATAGAGGCACACTGCTGGAGGATGAGGTCCACCACTGGTTCCACAGTGGTCCTCTCATCGTCCCCCTCCTCAGGCCAGGGGACCTGACTCAGCAAGTGGAAGGTGTTAGTGAAATCCGCACCTGGAAAGGCATACCACCACTGAGTGCCAAGAAATAAACATCTGATAGCATTTCCTGTAAGTCCTCTCTTTCTTTTCTTTACCAGTATTTTGCATGACGCGCAGCAGGTCTGATATGAGTTCCCTGTCTTCTGCCTCTTCTTTTGTCACCAGGCCAAGCTTTTTCCTCATGATACACAGGTAAAAGGTCTCATACGTGGGCATGAATTCGTCCAGGATGGATCCGGCCTCTGCTGAGTTCAGCTCAGGGCCCAGCGCCTCGGCCAGGCGAGCCAGGTTCCAGCGGCACACGGAGGGCTGGGCCCGGTACGAGTAGCGCCTCCTCTTGTCCGAAGCATTGCAGACAAAATCCGGATCGAATCTGCCACACGCACAACTGTCTCATCACAGGGTTTCAAACGTCTGACACGCAAAGATACTGCGTTTTCAGAATGTGAGCGTTTCGACTGCAGAAAAAACAGCTTCAGCCTACCTGTCCATGAAACCAAAGGGGCCATAGTCCAGAGTAAGACCCAGTATGCTCATGTTGTCTGTGTTTAGGACGCCGTGACAAAAGCCCACACACTGCCACTGCGCCACTAGCTTAGCAGTGCGCATCATCACCTGAAAAGAAACACATCAAAAGGGACCAAGATCCTTCAACGTCTGGACTGGACGAACTATCTGAAAAGAGAGGTATGTTCTAACCTCTCTGAAAAAAGCCATGTTCCTGTCTTTCCTGTTGCCGTGAGCCTGCTGAACGTGGGGGTAGAAAGTCTCAACCACGTAATCCAGCAGCTGAGAGCGGATATCATGCCGCCCCGCACTCGGACCCTGCACGCCGGACAGCTCGTCTCGGCCTAGAAAGATCTCGAATGAGCCAAACCTTTCAACACAAACACACACAGAAAAAGAAAAGCATATTTTAACAACAAAAAAAAAGGCAGGGTCATGGTTGTTGTTGGGTTTGATAGAGGCGTAAAACCTGATGAAGGACGGAGCGAGACGCAGAACCGCCGAGCAACGCTCTGGAACGCGCTGGCCACTGCTGAGCGGGTCTCTGCTGACGTAGCGGTCGGAGGTCACGAGGGAGGCCGCACGAGTGCTGGGGATCCCCAGGGAAGACATGGCCTCGCTGCAGAGGAACTCTCTGATGCTGGAGCGAAGCACCTTCCTGCCATCCCCACCCCTGAGGAAATAGCAACACAAAGTTATCCATTTCAGACAGTGTTAGACAGTGAACGTCTCACGTCGGCTGACCCCTGCTTTGAAGTTTGGTTAAAAAAGTTAAAGTTACAGCTATTGTGTTGTATGAAAAACTGTTTTCTGTTCCTATTAAGTACCTGAAGACACTTGGTGTGTCTGATTTGCCGCTATATTCGAATACTTCTGTGATTTATTGATCAGTGTATATTAGTGGTCAGGCACAAGGCATGGACTGAAAGTGAGTGGGAAAAATCCAGAGGTGTGTTTGTATGCTTTACAGGGCACTGCTTTGTTTCTGATATGTGCCAAGCATAAGCTCTTAAGCAGCTCTTACATTCCTCTGACTGTGTTATTAGGACCTGTGGTGTACCCTGTTATAATTGTGTTACTCACAATTAGTATTACTATCACAATTAGATTACAGACTAATAAAGTGAGAGTAACAGTTGTAGGAACACACAAAAGAAACAAAAGATAAATAAATCACCTGGAATAAGGTGTGACTCCAGCCCCTTTGACTTGTATCTCCCAGCGCCCATCCTTGGTCTCCACCTCCCCAAGGTAGGTGACCGCTCCATCCCCCAGCTGACCAGCAAACAGGCCGAACTGGTGTCCGCAGTAGCAGTGGGCAGCCGGCTCGGAGCCTGGCAGCAGCCTGGAGCCGCTCAGGTACTCCGGAGCCAGGGGGTCGCGCAGCACGTCGTGCGCGCCCAGGCCCAGCAGGGCCAGGGCCGGCGCGGACAGGGCCACGAAGCGGGGACGCAGCAGCGGCTGAAGCGTCCGGATCCGAGAGAAACATGCTCCCGGGACGGTCCTGGACAGTTCAGGGGGTTCGTCCGAGTCATCCACCGGCAGCTTTTTAAGTGCGAGGTTGTTAAAAGGCAAGCGCTCCAGTGCCGAGGGCGCGCTTTGAGAGGGCTCCATGAAGCGTGTCAGCGCCAAACTTAAGACGCACTCACTAATCCTCAGGTCTGTGCAGTAGCCCCGGGGCCTGATAATGCGTGGTAGAGTAGGGAAAGGGTAAAACTGCGTGTAAAAAAGCATTTAGTCTATAAATATAATTGTTTGGTGACTAACTAAATGAAAAAGCACTGTCACAGCCACAGAAAAAATAAAGGGACACAGAATTTATGGTGCACTGTTGCGATGTGTCCACTAGATGGCAGCAACAGTGTTTTTAAAAAAACGTGCTGTGAAAAGATTTAAGTAGAAGAAGAAGTTGCTGTCAACAAACAATTTCCACAATGTGTATGTTTGTATAGTATTCTCTTTTTTGAATACGCTCTTTATATTTAGAGGAGACGCATTAGAGTTTAATTTAGTTTGGCGCCCCAGGCTGACCGGCGCCTGTCAGTGTCTGTAAACCTGAACGCCGCCAACCGGAGCTGGGCAGTTAGCTGCATTGCTAACTAAGGCTATACCAACTTTTCTCCACCAGATTGGGAAAATGGACTCCGGTTTTTCCACTGCTATTTGCAAAGGTTGGTTCGTTGTAGACCATGTAGCTAATAAGAAGATAGTTTTAAATAACCTGGAACCGCTGACAGTTGAGTGGACGGTGACGTTTATTGGTTTCTCTGCTCTAGTTATATTAGCGCACTTGTTCAAATTGTTAACGGTTTTAGTTTGATAAACTAGGTTTTATTTGGCTGACGTTCAAACAGCAGTTTTATCCTAGAGCGTTTAATTGGTTTCACGTGTGTCCACCTACGTGCACATTATCATGTGAATACACTTTTACTATGCACCCCAACGTGGTGGTAGCATCAAATTTGGGTTTGAGCAACAGTAGTGCCGTTGAACACTCACCCACAGAGTTCACGTTAGTAAACGCTGATAAACAGAACCCTTTCTAAACAAGACAACCCTGAAATGGCCAGCTGGATCTGTTCTCAACAGATATATTTATCGTATGATCGTGACTGTGCAATGTTGTGCAATTCTGATTTTGGGATGATTTGAGGATGTTGGAGAAGGTAAACCACATGAGCAAATCCAAAACAATCCTATGTTAAAGTGTTGAGTGTGAGTGACACAAGTAGACAGAAACTGACAGAACTGTAGAGGGCCAGTGTCTGACAGACATTGGAAAGTGATGCATTTGTGTTGGCACTTTTGTGTCTGTTACATTATGTTTAGGTTTATGCATTCAGCAGAAGATTTTATCCAAAGCCACTTACCAAGTAGACACAATGTATCATCAATTTAAAGTCTGTAAGTTATTCATTGGGGACTAGTTTCTAATTTTTTGTTATTAAAAAATCAAACAATGCAGCCAAAATATAATGGACAAAAATGGATTTCTTTAGAGCACAAAAAACGATAGCTTCTTTGTTTCATGAAAAGTTTGTTAACGCATTCAACGGCAACTTAAAAAGATCTTGAGTAAATTGTAAACCTCATATTACGATTGAAACATTGAGTTTTTGGATCATGATGGATGGAGGTGATATTTTTCGCACTTCCTTTTGTCTACTTTTCAGATGCTTCCTTACCTGTAGCCTCCCTGCGCCTGCTGGTCCCCCCTGTCCAGCTCCTTACCGCCTCTATGTGGCAGGTGCTGAAGAAAAAAGACATCATGAACTACTGGAAGGTGGCAGAGTTTGTCACGCTGGTGCTGGATATGGTCCCGGATCTGCTGATGCTCAAGCACAGAATTCAGCTGAACTTGGGTTTAAGAGCTAGAGTGAGTATATTTATTCAATAATGTCATGCATTATATATAGATATGGAGCATTATGTGAAATCAGGGTAGTCTACAAATAGAGGAAATATGATACTTGACATATATTGTTACATAGGCGTTCTTTTGTACATTATTTCTGTCTTCAAAATAGTACATTCTGGAGTTGTGCCGAAGTGAACAAACTGTAAAGGCAGAGACAATCCTGTTTTACCTGGAAAAGCTCAAATCACCACACTCCACCCTGGTGGATGTAAGCGTCTAATTGATTTTCAAAAATTATTCTGAATACTTTTGCAACACATTGTCTGTAAATGTATGCTGCCCTTATGTCTTGAGTTGCCGTTTGACCTTTGACCTATACATGTCAAAGCAGGTGAGAGGGTCAGAAGAGGACGAGGTAACGGTGAACTTTAACGAGCTGGTTCAGAGTCTGCTCAAAGACCCTGAAGAGAGACTGGAGTTTTTCATGGTGAGGCAGCAAATCTCAATATCGGACATTTCTTGAAGCACAAAGCTGCGTTCTACAGGTTGTTTTTATTTATTGATCTATTTATTTTTATCTCAGAGCTGGTACTATTTGATTTAAGAAGCATTTCAAACATTATAACAGCATCATTATTGCAAATTTGGTGTTTACATTTGAAATCCAGGATGTTGACGGCACATTTTCATCCAAATTTTTGCACTTCTGATCCAATACCGATCCCGGCCTATCAGCGCATGTATTCAAGTTTAAAGTTATTTATCTACTTACTTAGTTGTCAGACTCATGTTGAACAGGAATTTACTCTGATAACAACTTAATGGTTAGGACACAGACCTGTGGGTTAGAGATGCTAATGCTCGTGTGGGATCAGACTTTAAAAAAAAAAAAAAAAAACTGGATCGGAAGCCTGGATCTGCATTTTCTCCTACCGGCCAATATGCAATTTTTTTGCAAATATCTGTGGCTGATCCAATCCTAATATTGGATTGGGACAAGCCTAATCCAAATGATACCAGTGCTGTTGGCAGGAATGGAACGTTTTCCTATATTGAAGCTGTCTTTAATCGGTGCCTCTGATTCGTAGGATGTCTTCCCCGCAGAATACGGCCCTCAGTACGACACTGACTTGCAGACGCTGTTTTCCGAGTTCCTCTGCCGGCTGGCTCAGCTGTTGCCGGTGCCCGACTTTGAGCAGGTGAGGGCTAGAATTAAGACAGTCCCACACCTCTGGATATTAAACTGTGATAAGAGGTCAAAGTCAGACACGTGCAGCTGTTCGATGATCAATTTTGCACTCGTCTTACGTTTGCTGCAGACTGTCTCGTGGCTCGGAGTGGACAGCTCTGTGTTGGAGGATTCTTTGCAGACAGCGTCCGAGCCTACAGACTTAAAGAATCTGCTCCAGCATCACAGGAACCTCGGGCATTTAGAGCAACATCGTAGGCCACTTCCTGTAATCCCATTCATTTGACATGTCTCCTTATGTGACTGTAGGACTCTGATTGGTGTTGTGTGCTTGTTGCGTTCTTGTTTCTGTGCAGTTCCGCCCACTTGCATGGGCGACATCGTCCTGTCTTCACTCTCGGCCACTCGCCCCACAAAACCGCTCGGCCAGCTGGCTCCACAGCTCTCCGTAGCGTTTGTGGACGATGTTGCAGTTGAAATAATCGCGGCGTCCGATTGCGCCGAGGTGGAGGTCGATGCGAGCACCGACGCCGAAGGGGCGGCCGGAGAAACCTGCCCAGAGGCCGGAGAAACCTGCCCAGAGGCCGGGGAAACCTGCCCAGAGGCCGGGGAAACCTGCCCGGTGGCCAAAGGCTCCAAAGAGGACCCGTGCGCAGAGGAGCCCACGCCGTCCCGGGGCCCGCACGACTGCCCGCACTGCCACAAGAGGTTTCGGTTCGCCTCCTCGCTCCTGGCCCACAGCGTGATCCACACGGGGGCGCGCCCCCACGGCTGCGGCGAGTGCGGCCGGCGCTTCTCCTTCCGGCAGTCGCTGGACCGGCACCGGCACACGCACCGGGCCGGACGCACGTACGACTGCCCGGTCTGCGGCCGGACGTTCCACTCGCTGTCGGCCCGCACCGAGCACAAGCGGACGCACGCGGGGGGCGGGGCCTACGCCTGCGGCCCACAGAGCGGTGAGCACGGGGAAGCGGGGAACCCCACCCTCTCGTTAACAGTCCGAGCAAGCGGGCGCAAGCGCCGACCCACCCTGAAGATCCAGGCGATAGATCTCCAGAAGCGCACGGCCGCTAAGAAAAAGGAGATCCACCGGGTGGACCCCCCGGCTCCAACCGCTCTGCCCATCGTTTGGTAAAATCATCAGTCCTCATGATTTGTTGTTGACGTGTCCCCCTCTCTCACCACTTTTATCAGCATGCTGATGTTATTCTCAACCAATGACAATATCTGTTGTTACAGATTAAGTACATGTACTGCACTGGCGCTGCGTGAGCAGCCGCACATGTAAACTATCTCTGGATCAGACCCATCCGAAGCATTTCAGAGTACAGGCATCACCAGAAACAATGTCAGCTATGAGGAAAAATTCCTAGAAATCTGTTTGTTGATTTAAAGGATTTCTGTCTTTTCGTCCCACGTTAGTCCAATAACATTCACCATTTTTGACCAGTTCAGGGTAGAAACAAACACCTTTGTGCTTTGTGGCTCTTTATTAATTTCGGATTAGCATGTTTATTTTTTCCCGGAATTAAGTGGAATGACTTGATCTGGTTGAATATAATGGTTTCTGATGTTGAGCAGCCAATTAACATCTTTCTGTGGGATTACAGTTCCGAGCACTCCTATGGTTCACCCAGGGTGTCCAAAGGAGGTGACGAAGGTAGGTATTGATTATTAGAACGACTTTTATTGAATCTTTTTCACCCCAACAACTTAAGTAGATCTAAAAGCGAGCGTTTTTCGTGGATTCTTAGCGGCGTGTTAATAGTTTTCTCCAGTTTCTGACCATTTCGTTTCTCCGGAAGGTTCTTCGGCAGATGCCTCGCCGGCCACTTTCCACCAACCGGACGCCGCTCAATCTGCGGAGCCCCCGGAGGCGCCGTCGGCCGACGGGGCGTCCCGGTGCGCCGACTGCGGGAAAAGCTTCCGGTTCCAGTCGCTGCTCAGGGCGCACCGGCGGACGCACACGGGCGAGCAGCCCTTCCTGTGCGCCCAGTGCGGCCAGCGCTTCTCCTTCAAGCAGTCGCTGGAGAGGCACCGGCACACGCACGGCGCCGGCCGCAGGGAGCCCCCCCCCCCTCCAGACCCAGCGGGCGGAGCGGGCCCACGCCTGCAGCTGCGGGAAGAGCTTCTCCGGCCGGGCGGCGCTCACTGCCCACCGCCGCACGCACCAGACGGCGCGGCCGCACGCCTGCCCGCAGTGCGGGAGGGGCTTCCTGTACCGGGGCGGCCTGCGTAGCCACATGAAGATCCACTCCTCGGAGAAGCCCTACGCCTGCGCGCACTGCGGGAAGCGCTTCAAGAGGGAGCGCAACATGAAGAAGCACGAGCGCTGCCACACCCGGGAGGACGTGTTCCGCTGCTCGCAGTGCGACAAGAGCTTCGTCTACAAGGCCACGCTGGTCCGGCACGAGCTGACCCACTCCGGGGAGCGGCCCTACCTCTGCGCCCACTGCGGGAAGGGCTTCTTCTCCCACGCCGAGCTCCTCAAGCACGAGCGCTTCCACACGGGCCACAAGCCCTTCCAGTGCCCGCACTGCGACAAGAGGTTCACGCAGTCCTGCTACCTCACCGTGCACCTGCGCTACCACACGGGGGCGCGGCCCTACTCCTGCCCCCAGTGCGCCAAGGGCTTCCTGAGCGCCAACCGGCTCAAGAGGCACCAGCGGACGCATTCCGGGGAGAAACCGTACCTCTGCGGGGAGTGCGGGAAAGGGTTCGGGCAGTCTTACCACCTCAAAATGCACCAGCGAACGCACGCGTCCTAAAACAGGCCGAAGCCCTCACGCACGTAGTAGCGCGTTAATAGCACGTTAATACCCACGAAGGCTGCCGTTTCTTTCTCCAAGCGGAAACATCTTCATTGTTTTCCGTCTGACCTCCTGGCTTGAAGTATGGAACACAGACTAGAGGAATATCACATTCCTCAATAAAGACAAACGAAGTCTACACAAAATTCAGTTTTTATTTGCACCTTTTTTAAACAGCATTATCACACTGGATAGGAAAGAAAGCTTGTCTTCTACTGTGGGAGTTTCATTTAAAACCGTAACGCCAGACAGGTTCTGACAATCAGCTTAGACTGAGGATTATAGTGTTGTATTTTATTTTTTTTTTTACACAATTCGGCCGCACGTTGCGGGACTTCAGTTACAGGGAGAGACGAGAGGAACGGCTCACGGAACATTTAGTCTGAAAATAACAAACAAAGAAGTGCTAGACTACTAACGGGACAGCGGAGGTTCCCTAAAAGGAGAAATCGGGGCGGGATCGACGGTCCCTACACGGCCATGTGCAGCGTGATGGGGCAGTGGTCGCTGCCCAGCGCCTGGTTGCGGATCTTGCAGTCGCACAGGCCCGGCAGCAGGGAGGAGGACAGCAGGAAGTAGTCGAGCCTCCAGCCCACGTTCTTGGCGCGGGCGTTCATCATGTAGGTCCAGAAGGTGTAGGCGTTGGCCTGCTCCGGGTAGAGCTGGCGGAAGGCGTCCAGGAAGCCGGCCGCCAGCAGCTGGCTCATGCCCTCGCGCTCCTCGGGCGTGAAGCCCGCGTTCTTCTTGTTGCCCTTTGGGTTCTTCAGGTCGATCTCCTGGTGCGCCACGTTGAGGTCGCCGCACAGCACCAGCGGCTTCTGCACGTCCAGCTCGCTCAGGTACGCGCGGAAGTCGGCGTCCCAGCTCTTGCGGTAGTCCAGGCGCACCAGGCCGCGGCTGGCGTTGGGCACGTAGGCCGTCACCAGGTAGAAGGCGGGGAACTCGGCGGTGATGACGCGGCCCTCCTTGTCGTGCTCCTCTTTGCCTGGAGGAGCGGGGAGAAGAGAAGAAGACTTCAGAGGCTAGGACAACTCGTTCATCTGAGGTATCGGAAACAAAAACCCAATCTTGAGCATAACCGTTTCCTTTGCTTTAAGAAGAACCACACACCCAATATTTGGTACTCCCAAATAGGGACTTCTCTCACATGCTTTTTAAAGCTTCTGTCTTCATATAGGAGACGGGTCGTCAAATTCTGACACCATGTATAGTACCGTGTACTTAATACCATATATAATAAATGGACCGGAGCCAAGACATACGTTAACCGCCGTTTACTCGTAGTAACAACTCATGCGCATGCGCGCATGATACATTCTGTATCACTACACCAAATAGGGATGATCCAGCTTTTTTCACTTCCGATCTGATCCCGGCCTATCAGAGCATGTATTAAAGTTTAACGTTATTTAACCTACTTAGTTGTCAGACTCATGTTTAAAAGGGGGTTACTCTTATAGCAACTAGCCAGCTGAATTAGGTGAGTTTGAATAATACAGAATTGATTGGACTTTAAAAAAAAAAAAAAAATGGATCAGGAGTCTGGTTTTGCGTTTTCCCCTGTTGGCCGATATGCATTTTTTTGCAAATATGGGCGGCCGATCTGATCTAAATATCGGATCGGGGACAAGCCTAGTCCCACACAGAACGGGCGTGGCTCACCGATGCCGTAGGTCACTTTGATTGGCTCGGTCTTGCAGAGCATGGCCACGCCGCTGTAGCCCTCCTTCCCCTCCGACGCGGCCCAGTACTTGTGGGGGTACTCGGGCATGGAGGTGATGTCGGCGGGGAGGTCTTTGTCCGCGCACTTGGTCTCCTGAAGGCACAAAACGTCTGGGGCCTCCTCGCGGACCCACTGGGGCGGGGGAAAAAACAAAAAAAAAAAAAAGGAGGTTTAGCTTAGAGAAGCTTTCACACAAGTCTATTAGGCAGTTTCCCAGTGGGTTTAGGGTGAACACTCACGTCCAGGCCCTTCTTCTTGACCCAGGCCCTCAGCCCGTCCACGTTCCAGGAGGTGATCTTCATGTTGGCGCTGCGGCCGTCCTGGCTGGTCAGCTTGTCAGGAGGGTCCTCGTACAGCACGGGCGCCTCGGGCTCCTTGGCCTTCTTGGCTTTCTTAACAGAGGCTGACAGAAAGCGCGGTGAGACGCGCAAACCCAGACCGATCAGCGCCAGTCGCTCGCCGAGGCGCGCGCCGCCGTACCTGCCCCCGTCTCGCTCTCGCCCTCCTCCGCCGCCACCGCCTCCTCCTCCGTCTTCTTGCCCCTCTTCATCCTCGAACCGAATCGGACAGCACACACGCGGGGCGGACACACGACACGCACACACAGCAGCACGCGCACAGCTGGAAGAGGAGAAACAGGCCAACGGGTGAAAATGCTACGACAGCCGGACATGTTAATGTAAGTATTACACATTTAAAATAAATCTGTGCTGTGGACACTGCAAACCCCTTTTTCGGGAACACTAAGCACATCGTGGAGAACAATGACCATTTGTTAGAGTGGCAGACAGATGTGATGGTTGATCATTTTGGAACTCACAAAATCGCTCCGAACATTGACTTAAAAGATGCAGCCATTTAACATTGACCTAAATATCACATCTGAACATCTTATATATAAAAATAAATGTATAGAAAACTAAAGGTAACACAGTTTGGCGAACAAAACACTACTTTTTGCAGCAAAAACTGGGTTCCAAAAGAGATATTAGCAGAAAACTTGGCACGTGTCAGCATTAATAAACTGGACAAGTGGACTAAAAAAGGACAGCCAACATCCCAAGATGAGCTTTGGGATGTCCTTTCAGAAGCCTGGAGAACTATTCCTGAAGACCCCTTCAAGAAAAAAAAAGGTATTCAAATCGAATATAGATTTTTTTTCCTGCAATTGTTTACACGATAGAGATACTATTATTATTTATGTTCTCACGTGTTTAGCTTCCTCTGAATACGTAAAGCATAATAAAAGGAGGCAGGATGCTGTCATTCATCTTTAAAAAGCAATAAAATTTACATATCTTAATTCGAACACCTATTTGAAGGACTAAGGTGACACATTTTAGGTTGGAAAATAAAGGTTACAGTCACTGTCATCAGGAGCAAGCCTTAGCTAAAACATGTGTTTTTAATCCGGAAACGTTCGCCAATTTCCTCCTGCTAGATCGAATTAGTGTTGTGGAAACCTACATTACACACAAGGCCCATTAAATTAGAATTGAGACACTTTAGCATAGCCAGCATTATCTGTAAGAACCAGTAAATGTTCATGTTTCCAGCTACCTGCTGCACGTGGGATGCTGCACATTAGCCAAACAAAAAGGTTAAATGGGTTCTCGAGGCCTTACAGAATCTGAAAAAGATGGAACCACATGATGAAGGCAGTTCTCCGGGTGTGAGTGTCTGCTTTACTGTGCATATCTGCACCTGCTGGAGCAAAAGTTTACCACGTGCTTTCACAAACCACACACAAGCGACGAAGAATTTAGCATTTATCAATGTTAATCAAGTTTAGCTAATAGCAAGCTATGCTAACGCTAGCTTTGCTTGTATAACAAAGAGCAGCGAGGAAGAAGCAGGCCCCACTTCGCTTCCAATGAATGAATGGAGTCCACAGCAAACCCGATCAAGCATCGAGGGCGCTAACCAGATTCATCAACAAATGCAAATGCGTTTAAAGAAACGGCCCCAACCCAGACGCGTTGCAGGAAAAGGAGATGCAAATAATCTTACTTGCACTTTGACAACAGGATGCAAAGCCCAAACAAGTGCTGCCGTTTCCCAGTCACTCCCCCAAACACAATCACACACTCACACACACACTCTAAAGCACCGAGCGGAGCGCGCCGTGACCATGTGCTAGCCGTTTGCTGTCTTAACATATGCCTGAAAAATAAAGAAAACAAGAGACCTACCTTTATTTCACACGCAGAGAGACGAATACAGAATGCCCATTTCTTTTTTTTCTATCACCTAATTTATTACTCAAGCATATGTTTGTGTCAAACTACGTGTTTTACAAAAACTTTGTGTTCAGGCATATTTTGAAACGACTGGTGTTCGGGTCCTCGGAGGTGCTCAATGTAGAAATAATTCGGCTACAAACTTTTCATTTAGACTTCTAAGTGGCACGAATTTAAGGGAAAGTGAACAACTGAAACACGGTAAGCAGCACGCTAAGCTAACGTTATTTTGGACGAATGTGTTATATTTAAACAAAGACCAGGAAGGCTTTTGAGGATGAACCTGTTAGCCTGTGCGCTAACAGACTTTTGACATGTATTTAATGTTTGTCGTACAAACAGTAACATCACATCTGCTCTGGACTGCAAGGACATATTCTTTCATTTTAAAATGTTAATTTTGCATTAATATTGATAGTTTATTCTTATCTGAGCTGTGTTCGTAAATGAAAGACGCCCACCTGAATCCTCTTTTTCCACCATTTGGCTTTCAGTTTCTAAAATTCTCTAAAAAAAGGACACATTGTAGACATGAATCTTTGTAAGTGTGAGGACATTGTTGGCTTCATCCTATGGCATCATCACCTGCAGTTTAGTCACTTGCTTTTGAGAAAAATGATCATTTTGTTACTTATAGATCATCTTACAGCACAACCAGTAATGCTTCTACTTGTGGGTGGAACAGTCAGAGGTAGTAGGATCATAAAGACTAATATTAAAGGTCTGATCCTGAAGATTGAAAGAATTTTGTGAAGCATTACTTACTGAAACGTATAATGATACTGGGTTGAATTGAACAGCTCTTATATTAAATGCAGGTTGTGTTTTTCCTGTCCAAAGCTTTTCAGCTACCATGACCGTGGTGATTGGTTTCGAAGGCAGTGCCAATAAAATTGGCATCGGCATCATCAGGGATGGAGAAGTGCTGTCCAACCCAAGACGGACCTTTATCACGCCTCCTGGACAAGGCAAGTCGCACTGAAACGCACTCAGTAGGGAGATCACGCACACAGAAATCATGTTTATTTCTTTATGTGAAGCTGACAGTTTTTTTTTTGTTTTTTTTTGTAACTAAATAAGGTTTTATGCCAAGTGATACAGCCAGGCACCATCGGTCAGTTATTCTGACTGTCCTGAAGGAGGCGCTGGAGCAGGCCGGGCTGAAACCCACCGACATCGACTGTGTAGCATACACCAAAGGTAAAATAAAAATGGTTGAAGTAAGAAAAACTGACAGAAGTTGCGTCGTTGAACCTAAATGTTTGTGACCTGTCCCTAACTGCCGTGCCTGAAAGCTGTCCCCCCCTCTCCTGTTCCATTAGGTCCCGGTATGGGCGCTCCTTTAGTGACGGTGGCCATAGTGGCCCGCACCGTCGCACAGCTCTGGGGGAAACCGCTCCTCGGAGTCAACCACTGTATCGGACACATCGAGATGGGTCGCCTCATCACCAAGGCCAACAACCCCACGGTGCTCTACGTCAGCGGGGGCAACACACAGGTCAGTCTCTGCGTGGACATTTTGATTTTCTTTGGGTTTTTTTCTTGTCGTTTGTTTCTAAACTCCTGTGCTGTGGTTCCTGGTGGTCAGCTGTTGGTCAAACGCTCAAATGTGGTCATGTGATGGTGCTTTTCACCCCGTCTTTGCAGGTCATCGCCTACTCGGAGCGGCGGTACAGAATCTTTGGAGAGACCATCGACATCGCTGTCGGCAACTGTCTGGACAGGTTTGCCAGAGTCATTAAGGTGGGTGTTTTTCTTAAAATCAGCCGTTTTCCCTTTTTGTTGTTATCAGAAGATGCTTGTTAATGCTGGGTGTGAAATTGTGTCTCCAAAGATTTCTAATGACCCCAGTCCGGGTTATAATATAGAGCAGATGGCCAAAAAGTGAGTTGGAAAGTTTTTTAAATACGATAATTGACACTGTATGTATTCCTGATGCTTTTTTTTTTTTAAATGTTGCTTGGCTTTGAATGTCTTTTCTGTCAGAGGGAGTCGATATGTGGAGCTGCCCTATACAGTCAAAGGAATGGATGTGTCGTTTTCTGGGATTCTGTCGTATATCGAGGTGAGTCGTTCTCTCATCTGTTGAATGCAGTTGTCTCCCAACATGACAAACAATCCCAACACGTATTTTCCATGAAACACTTGATTTAAACCATTTTTCCTTTCATTGGAAAAAAGACTAAAGTGAGACAGCAGTGCCAGACAATGAACTTTTATTATGAACTGGTCGACCTGCATGATATTTTCATTCTTTCTTTCCTTTTAAACCATAGAAACATTTTCTATGAAAGTTTGTTTTTTTTAAATAGTTTCATAGTACATTATGCAGCATCTATTTGGTATTACATGAATATGGAACTGCTTTATCATTCACTCGGTTCATGAATCCAACATTTTCTCCATTCACAGGAAGCTGCTCATAAGATGCTGAGCTGTGGGCAGTGTACAGCCGAAGACCTCTGCTTCTCACTTCAGGTACGGAGGGTTCAGAGAGACGACAGCCCGCAGGGCCAACCGGAAAATAGTCAGATTAGAACAAAGCTAGGCCCGGCTCTAACCGGCTCCCTCTGTGCAGGAGACGCTGTTCGCCATGCTGGTGGAGATCACAGAGAGGGCCATGGCGCACTGCGGCTCCCAGGAGGTCCTCATAGTGGGGGGCGTGGGCTGTAAGTGCACCGGAGAGGGGCCCAAAGGCCCCGGAGCCCAGTGGTGGGAAGTAACGAAGTACAAGTACTTCGTTACTGTACTTAAGTACAATTTCCGTGTATCTGTACTTTACTTAAGTAGATTTAATAATGGATACTTTCTACTTTTACTCCACTAGATTTAACAGTAAGTATCTGTACTTTCTACTTCACTACATTTCTATACAGCGTTTCGTTACTCGTCACATCTAAGACGCATTTCGGCTTTTTTATTTGTTCGTTAGTTTAAAAGTATCCAATGAGAGCAGAATCAGTCCACTGAACCAATCCAAAGCGGGAAATAACCATTAGGCCCTCCCTCAAGAAGAGCAGCACAGCACGCAGGACCTGCAGAATCATTAACTCCCAGAATGGAGTCCAAGGATAGTCATCCTACAGAAGACCTGCCCCACCCATGGCCTTATTTAAAAAAGTTTTATGTAATCTTAGCAAGCTTTTTGTTGAACTCGACTGCAGTAAATAAATACGATTACTGTATATTGTTATAAGCTAGCATGAACTTGCAAGTAACAGTGATTACTGCGGTCGTGATCACGTCTCCCGCCATGAATGTTACATATAAGTTGACGCTAAACTCCTTCACGTCCTGGTAATAAATGTTAGCGCCATTAAAATAATCTCCAAGTAACAGTTACAGTCATATTCAATAAATTAGAAGGTCATCCCTGGAATTCTGATGCATAGAATAAAATATCTAAATCTAAACTGTCACAGGGGGGAAACACAATAAAAACATGCTTTATCTGCAGCATTGCTCATTAAAATGGTACATTACTGACTTATTAAAACTAAATACGATAGGTACACTTAATGACATTATATAAGCCGTTAGGTATTATGGTTGGCAAGTACTTTTACTTTTAACATTTAAGTAGTTTTAAAAGCTTGTACTTTCTTACTTTTATTTAAGTAAAATAATAATGTGGTACTTTGACTTTTACTTGAGTACATTTTTGTCTGTGTATTTGGACTTTTACTTAAGTACATTACTTGAGTACTTTCTCCACCACTGCCGGAGCCTAACGTGTCACTTCCTGTCCAGGTAACCTGCGTCTGCAGCAGATGATGGAGGTGATGTGCGAGGAGAGGGGAGCCAAGCTGTTCGCCACCGACGAGCGGGGGGGGGGGGCCCTGGGGGGGGGGGGGGGGGGGGGGGCGGACTTATACTGACCGGGGGCCTAACGAGGTCCGTCTGCCCCGACAGGTTCTGCATCGATAACGGAGCCATGATCGCTCAGGCGGGCTGGGAGATGTTCCGCTCCGGACAGGTGACGGAGCTGCAGGACTCCTGGATCACTCAGAGGTAGTTACCGCAACAGAACCGCCCCCCCCCCCCCCCCCCCCCCCCCCCCGTGGCTGAGGTCTGACGGGGGCCGTGTGTGTTATCGTTCTGGAGTGTGGTTGATGACGTGGCCCCCTCTGGTGCAGGTACAGGACGGATGAGGTGGAGGTGCTGTGGAGGGACTGAGGAACCTGTAAGGCTACTTAAGACTCTGGCCATTTAGTGGAATCTGATCTAAAAACTTGTATATAAGTGTAAATTTCCCACCGAAACCTCACTTTCAGAAGTCTGAAGAGATTTACTTCACATGTCCATATAAGAATAAACAAATCTTTAAGTTTATTCATTTTTATTAATCAATACTGTTCTTACATTTCTCCTTCTCCAGTGTCATTTTTAATTCAATAAATCCTTTAAAAAGTCCACATACTGAACATGGTGACATCCCTTATGAGTAACATTCACCCGAACAGGGACAGATAATAAAGAAACGGAACGCAGCATTACGATCTGATGAAGGGTGAACTCTGACCTCCCCCTCTGTAAACGGAAAACATGAATACAGAAGTCACCTGCTACATAACAGAACTCGCGCAGGTGCAAGAAATTCTGGTTTAGCCAGGAGAACACATCGCTCTGTGACGGCATCGTGCACACAGGGACTGGTCAAGTTTTTTTTTCTTCTCTAAAACAAAGTGCTTGATTGACCACTCACTTAACAGAGGACACAATGTTTGATAAAACCGCAGCTCTCAAAAAGGGAACAAAATTAAATTAGACTCCTCCGAGATTGTTTAAAGGAAAAAGACAAAACAAAAGACGGGTCTATACAGAAGCTAAAATGGAAAAGATGGGCTGAAACAACTGATTTTTTAAGGCAGGCTTTCTGTAAGGCATTAAAAAAGTCCATTGCTGTAAGATCTCAAAAGGAGTTAGTCCAAAGTGTCTCAGTGTGGCGGCTTTACTTGAAGACATCATCCTGAGTGCAGTGTGAACGGGACTCAAATTAGTCCATCTCTCATATACGCTCATGTGCATGTGGGTGTGTGTGCCGTGTGTGTGTGCCGATGCTGTGGGCGGTGGCTCCGCTAGGCCGGCTGCTCCTGGGCGTCCTTGTACCAGAGAACTCTTCGTGGATCTGTGAGAAAAGAACAAATCCCAAATTAAATACACCTTTGGAGTACAAATATCTCATTTAGTAACCGTGAAAGCCTTTGGCAGAACGCAGGGCGGCACATAACTGCGCAACTTTACAAACGAACAAAAATAAACATGCAGTCAGAAAATGTTACGTTTGTGCGTTTTGTAAAAAAAGTGTATTTTGCCAACGTACCTCTCTTCTGTCTGTTACAGGCGATATTCCACTCTAGAATAAAAAGAAAAAACGTTTTTTAGAGGCGGGAATTATTTCTGATGTTCAAACAGCACGGGTCCGGTGGATATGTGGACGTACCTCTACTGTGGTAGTTCAGCGCCTCCACTAGGTGGCGACAGCTGAGCAGCAGCTCCCCGTTGCCCTTCTGGGCCTCGGCGAGTGTGACCTGGGCGGCGGGGGCGGCCGTGTCGCCGGGCAGCTGGACGGTGAGGACGTCCTGGTGCGTGGGGTCTGCCGGGTGGGCGGGGTCCGTGGGTGGGAGCGCGTCTGCGGCGGGCCGGGGGCCGCAGCCCTCCGGGGCCGGCCGCGCCTCGCTGATAAAACTCAGCCCCCACTGGTTCTGCAGCAGCATGCCGATGGCCGGGCGGTCCTCCTCCAGCGCCCCGCCCGCCGCCCCCGCCTTCACCTTGGACGCGTAGCTGACGGCGGGCTGCAGCTTGGCGGGGCTGTCCTGCACGGGGAAGGCGGGCGGGGGCCTGAGCAGCGACAGACTGTCCTCCACCCACTTCTCCTTTTGGATAGCCTTCTGCGGACGCTCGCCGGCCCGCCCCGCCGCCCTCTGGCCCTCCCGCCGTAGGCTGCGGCCCTTGTGCTGCTGGCCCTTGCGCTCCTTTTCCCTGCGGACGCTGAGGGCGTGCGCGTGGCCGGGGCTGGCGGGGTCGCCCTCGGGGGAGAGCTGGCGGGGAGGCTGGGTGCTTCCCGAGATGCAGCCCCCCCCACCGCCACCTCCACAGTTGCCCGAACCGGGAGACAGGCGGCGGTTGCGTATGTGGGGCTCTGCGTTGGAGGGGGACACGAGGACGGCTGGATCACACAGGGTATCCGAGTCACAGGCGGTGCTGCTGGCTTCCCAAACTGAAAGAAAAGTAAGGACATTTCCATCAAGTACATGCTGTACAAATATGCTCTAGCAAACACAAATAACTGCAGTCACCAAATTAAGACAAATTACACAGCTACGGCCTCTACTAGGTTTCATATTCATACACATCTGCTCATAAAATATCTCTACACAGTTTCTGTGAGGATGACTCACAGTCATTTGACTTCAGCTTAGCAGTAAAGGTGAATGTGAACTTCTGCTCTTTTACAAACTGAAACAAGTCAACTGGGTCAGTTGAAGCAAACCCAATCACAGGTCAGGTCAGATACACAATGGCTAATAATCACTCCGATCTCACCATGTGCTTACTTTGCATCGCTTTTATCAAGACGCCAAATAAAAGAAAAAATTGTGTTAAATGTTTGTTTAACGCTATAAATAGGTATTCCCCACAAGTTAATATTTATTTCAAAGTAGAGATTTAAAAAATAAAACTTAAAAAAAATACTTTCAACACCGTTTATCAAACTGGTGTTGCACAATAAACTGTTCGTGGAAACCGAGTGCTTACTTCATCTTTATTGTTTAACAATGATTGTCGAGTCACATGACAAATACCAGACCGAACCAGACATTACCCCGGTTGGGTCCTGGGACGTCTGATATGTAATACGGTGGGAAACTCCCAAACCCAGTTAAGTAAGGTGTTTTAAGTGCATCCCTCAGCGCGGTTAGATAAGATACAACCGGCCTTAATAGCGAGCCAGCTCCAAAGCGCCACTCCGCTCCAAGCCTCACGCGGCGCCGCAGAAATTTCCAGAAACTACTCCATAGCTCTACAGTCCCCTCACTCACCACGGAAGGAAAAAAGTCGTCTGGGCGTCGGTGACTCCTCAAACAACGCTACTTTCTGGGTCATACGTTGTAACCCCGACCATGAGTGTTACAAACCAGCACCGGTGTTAGCGAACTGTAATCAGCAGCTTCACAGTCAATTCAACCGTAATCTGTATCAAAGGCCAGCAGACTCAAACTGTATAGTTCCGCTTTGATTAAAATAAATCACCAACTGTTGCCTAAGATGCACACATATTTACAGCATGTGGACAACAGCTAGCCGTCGTGCTAACCGAAGCAAAGTTTCATAACCCCCTACCCCCCACCCCGTCATTCAAAGTGGTAACCAGGCTGCCATCAATACCGCTAGCTCATTTGCTATCTCCACGGAGAGATTGTAAAAGTAGTACGTCTGAAGGTATATAACTGGCATAACATGTGTAAGAGCGTTGTAAAAACTTACCTCCTTTTATATGCATATCTTTCGGCTTGATTTGTTGCTCGGGTAAAACCGTTTAGAAACTTTTGTTTACGGCGAAACGACACCGACAGCTCGCTTGTTAAGTATTCAGTAACCACCACCCGGAAGTGACACAGGAATGTGGGTGGGACAGGAAGTTCCTTCAAATAAGTAGTCCGGCGGGAAACTTGGGAGGGAATTTCATATTCAAAGTGAAGACCACGTGGTAACGATGCATTTGATCTAAATGTGATCGACCGTATGGAAATCTGAACACATATTTAAGATAAATTACAATGATCATTAGTGATATACTCTCTCACACACACACTTATATAAATATATACATGCATTTAGTGTGATCACTTGGAATAATAATAGTCTAATCTTTGACTTTTAAAAACTACTCTTTAGATACTTTATGTTTTGTTGGACCATAACATGGCTCAACAGAGTATGAAGATTAAATTATACAACAACCATGGCTGTTTTTATTTCCAATCAGACCCTGTCTTTTTTTCAGAAAAAAAAATCTCTCACCCACAGCTAAGAGACAACAGATCTAAATTGTTTTGAGACAATTAACAGGACGAGAGTCCAAACCACACACCAGTTCAGGAGGTTTTTAGTTATTTTGGGGACAGCTGTAAACCCCACATGCTCTTTTTTCTTTTTAAATCCTTCCTTCCTTTGTTTTCAGCTAACTGAATTTTAAAAAAGGTTGACAGAATGATGAAAATCATCTGCACTTAAAATAAAGTTGAACCTTGTTTTTATTTCTAAAGACATCCATTTGAATGTTCAAACTATTTGTTTCAGGAAACTCAAAGGCTTAACGATTCCACGACCACCTCCTTCTCCGTGTGTGTGCGCATGTGTCTCTTCAGCCGGGTGGACGTGGAGAAGCCCTTCCTGCAGAGCAGACAGCTGTGGGGCTTCTCCCCCGTGTGCGTGCGGACGTGCATGTTGAGGTCGGAGGAGCACCTGAACCTCTTCGGGCAGTAGGAGCAGGGGTAGGGCCGCTCCCCCGTGTGCACCCGGCTGTGCAGCAGCAGCTCTCCGGATGTGATAAAGGCCTTGCCGCACTGCGAGCACTGGTGAGGCCGCTCGCCCGTGTGGGTCAGGTTGTGGCGTATGAGCGAGGTGGACTTGGTGAAGCGCTTCCCGCAGTGGGCGCATTCGAAGGGCCGCTGGCCCGTGTGGCTGTTGAGGTGTTCCGTCTGAGAGCGTTTGGTTTTGAAGCTCTTGGGGCACTGCGGGCAGCCGAAGGGGCGCAGGCTGCTGTGGCTGCGCTGGTGTCTGGCCAGCTCGCCGTTGGTGAGGAAGGCTTTGTGGCACGTGACGCAGGCGTACGGCCTCTCCCCCGTGTGGATTCTCTGGTGCCGTGTGAGACTGGCCAGCTGGGTGAAGCTCTTCTCGCAGGCCGGGCACTGGAAGGCCCGGCGGCCGTTGTGGGTCAGCAGGTGGCGGTTGAGGATCTGGAGCTGCGTGAAGCTTTTGTCGCACTCCGGGCAGGGGTGCGGGCGCTCCCGGACGTGGACCTGCTGGTGCTTCTTCAGCAGCCACACGTGCGTGAAGCTCTTCCCGCAGTCGCAGCCGAAGGGCCGCTCCCCCGTGTGCTTCATCTGGTGCCTCCGGAGGTCCGACGCCCGGCCGTACAGCTTCTCGCACTGGGGGCATTTGTACTGGCGCCTGGCCGCGTGCCTCTGCCGGTGCCTCAGCCGCTCCAGGATGCTGCCGAAGCTCTCGCCGCACTTCTGACACTTGTACTGCCCGCTCTCTCTCTCCGGCGCCTCCTGGGCCACCACCACCTCCGTGGTCAGGTCCAGCGGGGGGCCGGCGGCCTGGCCGCAGGCGCTGCGCTCGAAGTGCAGCTTGAGCAGCCCCATCTGGGTGAAGCGCTTCCCGCAGCGCGAGCAGAGGAAGGGCCGCTCGCCCGTGTGCACGCGCTGGTGCCGGGTCAGGTCCCAGGAGTTCCGGAAGCCCTTGGCGCACTGCGGGCAGGCGTAGGGGCGCTCGCCCGTGTGCGTGCGCTGGTGGCGCGTCACGTCCGAGGCGCGCGTGAAGGTCTTGCCGCAGTCCTGGCAGGCGTGGGGGTCGGGCCGCTGGTGGATGGGGAAGGGCTGGGGGAAGGCGGGGCGCCGGGGCTTGTTCCCGGGGGCCGTCTGGGCCGCCCGCTGCAGCTTTCCGTACTGGTCAGGGTGGCTGCGCTGCATGTGCTGCTGCAGGTACGACTCCTGCATGTGGAAGAACGGACACTCCGAGCAGGCGAAGACCTGACTGGACATCTCCACCCTGGTACCTGAGCAGAGCACAGAATGAAATGGTAAACTAAATAAATATATCTGATAAGCAGGTTAAATAAGTCACTTGTGAGACATGACCGACAGCCGTTCAAACGACCGTTTCTGTTAAATGTGTTTTACTGCTCGGATAAACTGCCAGTAAGAAGATACTGGAAGATTTGCTGGAATTTGCTTGTTTCTTTGATAGAGGCTGACAGATTTTTAGAGCCACCGATTTGCTCAGGCCGGTACATTTCAGCAAAAACGTCTGTGATCATTTTTTAACATCAGTCAGAGGCTTTACTGAAGGAAAACACCCGCCCATTTAGAAGCCAAGTTTAAATATGACTTACACATCTGCTTTACCTTGTGCTCCGAGGGACTCCAGGCTTTTGTGGTGCTGCAGAAGAGACCTCAAGTCATCGGGGCTGGAGAGCGCTTGCAAACATTCCATCAGTACAGAGGGGCCAGAGGTGAGCCATGAAACTGTCTGTTTATGGGTGAAAGCAAAAATGAGATGGACTGAATCACAACGTAATCATATTTGAGGGCAGAGTGGAACTGAAAAAGGTTCTTCGTCAAAGGAGAACAGTCGGTCGTAAATAAAAGTTAAATCCTTGATTTAATACACACAAACCAGTTTTACCAACACTGCTGTTATTACTGGATATGATTGTATATTTTACTGGGTATGGATAGGACTTTAAAACAAGGAGTGAACAGCAACTTCGAAGTATTACAAATATAAACACAATACCCAATAAGCTATTAATGGCATTTTTATGTCTAAAAACAAAGAGGGGTACACAATATAATATAGCAGCAGCAATTCCTACCTGAGCCAGGTCTGGCACTGGCAGGAGTCTCTCCAGTTTGGAAAGAAACTCCCACACAAGTAGCTGCATGTCCGAATCGTAGCTGAGGCCATACTCTGCAGGAAAAACCTCCTGGGAGTAACAAAAAAACAAATAAATAAATAAAAAAGACAGGGAACACTTACTCCAAAAACCTCCACAACAAAGAGACATAGAAAAAAACAGTAAGGTGCATGAATCATACGCTTTTATCAGACATCACACTGAACAGAAAATCAGAGCAAACGAGTATACCGTCTCAGATAATAGTATAAAACCGCAGATAGTCAGAAATCTGCAGCTTAAAGCGCTGCTGTGTCGGGCGGCGTGAAAAGGGCTAAAACATACATGTGTTAAGCTGACTTACCTGGTAAAAGTGCTCCTTCTCTGCTGGGTCATTCAATAGGGTCTGGATTAGTTCCACAAAAATGGCCTCCTCTGCATCCACCTCTGCATCCCCACTCTGAAAAAAACAACAGTGTTTGGAACTATCATCCATCCTCTGATAATTATTCCAACAGACTAAGACAATGGTAGAGGGTTTTTTATTTTTCAGGTATAAAATCCCTTCCCTGACTTACTCCTGAGTATCCCAGTGGGCGGATTCGCTCCAGGTGAGGCTGCACATAGACAGCGTTGGCTGTTTCCTCGCTTCTGCACAACTCCAGAATGATCTGAAAGCCAGGATAAAAAAGGAAGAAGTCCATATTTCAGGATCAATTACAAAGTACCAGATTTGGGGGATTTTGTGTCATCCTGATTGCTGCTGACTGACTGACTTTGGCTCGCAGTCGGAGAAGCAGCTTTCCTCTCTGCTTCGGGCTGAGCAGGTCCGGGACTGTCGCCGTCACCGTTGTCACAAACTCGTCCAGCTTCTCATAATGAAGAACGTCTCTCTGCTGAGCCACTTGCCACATCGCTGCAGACAGCAGCCGCAGAGGGGGCATCAGCAGCCTCAGGGATGACAGCGGAAGGAATATATCTGTTTATCCACAGACAGGAAGCTTGATAAGGTCATGACATGGCTCAGAGGAATAATAGCGCTCCTCTTGCCAAGAGAACAACCTAGAAGAAAACGAATTTAAATGATGGAAAAAAATAATTCATCTCTGAATGTTTGAGCATTCTCTTCAAAATCAAATATTGAGTCAAAAAATTAGTCAAAAACCTCCAGCTAAACAAGATACCCGACACCTTCACTTAGAAGGTTCTGGAGGTAAAATTACAATGTTGAAAATAAGATAACCAACATGTGTAGAGCACATTAATAACATGACCCCTAGCTTGGTAAAATAATTTCTAAGATCTCTAATACATTCCAATCTGAACCCAGATATGATTTAGGGTGTCGCCATGTTTGGGAGAAAATAAACAGCCAAACAATTAGCATTAGCTCTAAAGGTTTGCCTCACCAATTCAGTAACTAACCCGCAGAAACTTGTAAAGCTTTAGTTAACCCCTTAAAAATTAGCGTTCAAAAATTTCTCGTTTCAAAGCATGTCAAGAGGGGAAAAGTATGTTTTTTAGTTTAATTTATTCAAGCTCTAAGTCCGGTGTATTGTTGTTCTCGCGTGAGCTAAATGGAAGTAATCACAGCCGTTAGCTTAGGCTCGAGCTAACAACATTTCGTGAAAGCCTCCAGCTGCAACAACTTTGTGAACACACAAAAACACACAACAGACCTGTGCTTTCCACTTGACGGTTGCTTTCCATTTTGGATATTTCATACAGTTACTTTTAAATCACTGACACACTAAAACAACATGGTACGCCCCTTACTAACAGCTACTTTAAAAACGGAAACGTTAACTCTTTCTTCAAAATAAAATGAAAAACATCCCAGCGAACCTCAAAAATAAATGAATCAGATCTCATTAAAATATTTTAATTAATCAAGTCATTCAAAAATCTTCCGGTCAGCCACACTAAAGATTGTATTCTTAAAGGAGAAAATAATAAAACATTCAAGTAACTACTAAGACAGTGATAATCAAGTCTACCAGTGTCAGCTTGACATTGAGTTAGGGAATGTATATGAAAAATCTTAAAAAGTACAATAAACATCATCTACATTTAACAGGTAGGCAAACACTTTATTTGTTGTATAACACCATGTCTGTGTTTTGAATTCGTCCACAATGCAATGTTTCTTGTGTGCAAAAACAAGCTCAATTCTGACATTGGTCGACTCAAGAGTGCAAAACAAACTTCTCCAGATTCTGAGTTGCACTCGACTTCCCAACGTCTTGATCAGTATGTGAGCACGTCACGATGCAGAGTAAAAATGAGACGAACAGATAAAAAAGCCAAAGCATTTACAGTGAAAACAGTGTCTTAGTGATTTTACAGTCATTACAGCTTTTAAGTTCTAAGGTTGGCAGTCAGTCAACGCATTGTGAGTTTTCAATCAAATAAATACTTTAGATTTGAGATGTTCCTTGGTTCCCAACAGGAGTCCATCCACACCATCAGTCAGACCACAAGCACTGGTTACAGGCATAAGTCCAGAGGTCTAAATATGAAGTCATGACGACTTAGACCTAGCGTTTGATCATCTGTGGAAACTTGAGATGTGGTATCCTATCCAAGGCCGTAAAAATTCAGTCAAAGATGTGTTAGCTTTCCTGTTGGCAGGGTAGGTCCCAGTGCTCCATTTCCTCCGGCTACTGAATCCACTCAAACCTTTAACAGAGAAAGACACTTTACCCAAACAAGCAACAACATTGCTGTGCAACACTTAACAGATACAGATGAGTTTACACGAACTTCTAGAACATTCATCAAATACCAGCAAAAGAAGCAGACAACTGTGTTTGGTATAAATACCTTAAAAGAGCACAGGCGGTGATTAATATGTCTAAAGAATGGAGAAATTGAGAAGAACCTTTAACAGGTAAAAACAAGTTTTAACGTTTATTTTAGCTCCTCGCCCGTTACCATAGTGTTTAAAATAAGATTAGCTTCTACGTTTAGCAACTTCCGTAGCCGCCCGTTTAACTGGAAACTTCTGTGCTCCCTTCAACGTACCTTATCAAGGGACTATGAAATATATGAAGAGGAATAGCGCTATGTCGAACAGCACAAAGACCCAGAAGTCAAACCAGTAAGAATGTTTCGGTAAAGACACCGCATCTCCGTTGGTTTTAAACATTTTGTGGTTTTCAGACTCCCCCACAGAAGTCGCGCTGGGTCCCATTTCTGCTGTGAGATCACCGGAAGAGAAAAGTTTGCTGCCCTTCAAAATAAAAAGGTATCAATAGATGTCTTTCTTTTATCAGGAAAAAATTTCACAAAGCAGACGACTTCATTGTTATTTTACACATGAATTCTTATAGTAAGCCCCACATTTAATAAATAGATTATTTTTGTGGTCACAATCACACCCACGTTTTAAGTTAAGGTAACTTTTAGAGAAACATTATCTGTATTTCCTACTTATTTTATATCTGAATTATCTTGATATAGGTATAAAACCCATTGGTGAATACAATTAATGTACAGTCATATGTATATTTTTCCACACACACGCACACATATATTTGGGGTAGTTTCTGTGCAACAAATAAGTCTTTTGTATGAGTCAGATCTCCTACACATAACACATACTTCAGTGTCTCCTCTGAATGGACACCTCTCAAGGATTTCCTGTACTGTAAAGTTTTTAGTCTCTATATCTCGGGTGCCTGCGCTGTTTTTCTACATTGAAAAATGAAAATGAAGAAAAGGCCAACACATTGTCTGCTTGAGTGACACCAAATACCATTTATTAGGGCTTTACAAAGACTACAAAATCCTCCAGATGAGTTAAATCACTGTCTCTGTCTATTTACATGATATGTTACATAAAAATGTACAAAATATAAAACATTTAAGGACAAATGTTTCACCCAAAACGAAGAAAACTTTCTCTCAAACCAGAGTAAATGCTATGGTCTCCAACTGAGTTGTAAATGTAAAGTGTAATTGGGAAAAATGACCAGCTCACTATGATGTACACTGTGTGAAAGCTTTGTTATCTTAGAGACTACGGGTCTGTAACGAGTAGGCTTGATACGTGGGTGCAAGTCTGGGTAAGGAGCAACCTGTGATCAGGGTAACACTCCCCTTAGCATGCAACTACACACCCTTGCGGACAAAAGGTTGACAAAGCTGGTCAGGAACATGTGTGATCGGTCTGAGGCTCAGCTGCACGGACGCACGTGAAGCTGGGCACAGGTAGGATTGTAGAGGAAGGATTGTCCTGAGGTTGTGACAATGGACTTGTTGGTCTATGTTGGGCTTTGACTGACCAGTAGCACCTGTTGGTTGTTGTGTACAGTACGGCGTCACGTCAGCTGCTGTGCCTCAGACAGCAGGCGAGCCTCACATGGCTGTGAGCTCCAGTGAACGTGTCCAGGGAGGAAGTGCTTCCGGGGAACAAGATGCATGTCTAAAGACAGAAGATCCAGGGATATCACGGCAGGCAGAGCACGGGTGGAATACTGGAGAAGTGCCTTTTTTTTTTTCAGTTTTTGATTTGAGTAAGTTCAAATGGTCTTTTTTTTTTTTTTTTTTTTTTTTTTTTTTTACTGTACACCGTATGCATCCTGCATAGGCAAAACATCCAATCCCCACAAGACGCACACCTGCTTCAGACAGCGTGTTGAGTGTTTGCATTTTTTTCTCAGTACAATAATTTACTCAGCGGGTTAAGCATATTGTAACATCAACAGGGCAGAATGCATCTTTGATTCACTGTGCAAGACTGAAGTATTTACAACCCACCCCGACCTCAAAGTGTGCAAAACCAACCCACTTAAACAAAGAAAGGACAATCAAAATTCTAAATGGCTTCCGTCCAATACAAGCATACATAAAGGTAAAGGTCTTTTCTTAATGCATCCCCTTTAAAAATCTTGAAAACATGCTCACCAGGCTAGAAAACCTTAAACAGTTTGGTTGTGCTCCTGTCAGTTCAAGTGAGCCTAGTTCAAGTGAGCCCAGGTCAACTGGGCGCAACACAACTAAAAAAATAGCCCACCCCACCTTTTTGTCTTATTTGTTTTTACAATAACAGTTTGATTTTAAATACAGCATCACATCTTTCATATTCTGTCAGACTGAGGAGAGCACATTTCGGAGGGAGAAGGAGGGGCAGCAAATAAAAAAAGGCTGTTTTTACAACTATATGCAGCATCTTCTATGAATTAGGAAGCAGATCTGATCATCCAACACAAACATCGCTTTTTCTCACTTACAATCTGGAGGAGCAGAATATGCTTCAAGAAATTTGACACTTTTAAGGCAGTGAGAAAGCACCAAAATAAGTATTCCCTTATTCAGCACTTTGCTAGTAAAGTTAATTCATATTAGACTGTACTACTGTAAATCTTTTTTGGTATCTCATCAACAGAGATGAATGTAGTTGCTGACCAACATGTCTAATGAGGTTCAGGAACTGTCAGAATGAGTGTTTTTTTAGTCCAGGTTGATCTGTTGCTTTTCCTTCACCTTCTTAATCCCCTCAGTGGGTGGTTCTTCATTCAGATTAAAGCTAATGCCACAGAAATTTGGCTTTTCCTATGGTGGCCCGCAGAGGACAATGCCAGCTGTTGTCATGGCGTTAACATCTACAGAGTGGTACCTGCTGTGTTCTGTGGAAGGCCAAGAACAACCCAATCTAAAGTGAGCCCGTAAAGTGCTCGGCTCTGCATTGTGATTGAAACTCTGTGGGTGTGAACATTTGGCAGTCTGATCAAAGGGAAACATTGGCACCTTTCCACGTGGTTTTCACAGTAGCAGTTGCTGTGTGGCTGGGTGACACACAGGATATATGCTTTTGTTGTGCTTGTTGTTGGCGTGAGGGGCAGCGAGGAGTGGCTTGGCAGTGTCTGACACTGAGGAGCTTCAGGCCAGAAGACCAGCACCACTGAGCTCAACTGACAACTGAGCTGTGGGCAGAAGGAGTGTGTGTGTGTGTCCTTTTGCTATGATCACATGATCTTTATGATCCTGGCTAGTGTGTAAAGGCCTCACAGCTGTCTTTATTCAAACACGACTTTAATCAACTATTTCTAATTAATCTGATGGTCCGTGATGAATCGAATTTGTGTGTAAAAAGCACCGGATTTAGCCACTAGAGGGCATTACATCGTCTGGAAAAACTTTCCATGTACTTGCTGAGCTCACAGATATCAGGGCCCTGGAAGTGGTGGAAATACAGTGCCCTTCTCAAGGCTACTCTGCCATAATGGACTCTTAATCAATGACCGCTTAGACTGATTAAAATCTCCGATTAAAGGAGTCTCTTCCTCCTCCTGCTGCCTTTGGGAGAGTGCATTCTGAAGTGAGTGTGTTTGTGTATCCGTGAGAAGCACCTCTGTAAACAAGGAAATACATAAACAACAGAAATTCCCCTCCCAGTGTAAACATCTGTATATAGAACTGGGCTGAAAAATAAAATCCAGTTTTGTAACGTTAAACCCAAAACTCTATTATTTTGCGACCCCTTGTAGATTGATGTCTGGAACTAGTGGCTCATCATGGCTGAGCACACATGTGATTCACTCACTGGAAGTTCACATCAGAGGAACTAAAGTCCCTCATCAGAAACATTCCACATAACACATATGAAAATTGTATCCTTAAAATGTTATACATCCATTAAAATGTCTGGCTAATGCTATTTGATGCCAGTTAAATAGACAAGATCTGACATGTATCATTGTATAACTTTGTGACCGCTGAGGACCAAGTTAAAAAAACTCTGTAAAACATAAAATAATTTGGTTTACTATTGCACCATCACTATGTAAAAATAGGCATTTCTTTCGAATGGTGAGTATATCATTTTGGATAATAAAACTTTTCATATATCACACATCTTTTGGCTATAGAGATGTCTGCTAGTGACGAGGTCTCCAGAAACTCTGGGCTCAGGTTAGGTCCAAGGATTCAAGGTCTGCCAGCACCGCTCTAGAATCATAGGGCCGACTCCAGTGAGGAGTCCAGCTGGTCGTCATGGTGACTTGTGCTGTCGCTGTCGCAGCTCTGTGTGCTGGAGTAGTTAGCTGCTTCCTGCAGCCGTAGCAGCATGTTCATCTGAGAACACAACACAGCAAACTGTTAAATAGCACACATAAAGGAAGGAGAGGTTTTGGAACGTCTCAGATACATTTACAGACCAAAATTACAACTCTCCTCTTTGTAATTTACTTGCTGAGGTGCTCCATTTATCTGTTTGCTCTTTAGCTAACTTAAGCTTCCTCCTTTGTTCATGCAGGCAGTAATGGCATACGTTGGATTAAAAAAGTATCAAACCTCTGGTTGTTGTTGAATAGTTGTTGGAATAATTACATACGAGTTGTTAAATTAGCTCTAATGATCAGGAACTGTATTGATGGCATAGTATCCAAAACACACCTATTCAGTCATTCTTTTTCTTTAAGCAGTTTCCAAAAGTAATATTGATCGATTTTCTATAATATAACTTATTCGTAACGGGGTCATGGGGGATCTGGAGTCCATCCCAGCTCACTTTTTAATAATCAAGTATCATTTAAGTACGGTATACTTGATAAACTCACATATGAATCAGAAAATATATAAGAATAAACAAGCATATTTACTACAATTTCACAAAATGATGTCTCTCACCACCAACCCTAAAAGATCTGAATCACTTAATGGTGAATCTACATGTCATTCCAAAAATCTAAGGATTTCAGCTAAACACAATTAAGGGTTGCGCAGCTAATCTAGCATATATGTCCTCCTCGTTGTATTAGTCCTTTCTTGCTAAAAAGAAAACAAAACAAATGTCATACATTTTACAGGAGGACTTCTTAAATCTGCATCCAGCCACTACAACAAACCTGCAGAACATCTCGTCCCTGCTACAGAGCTAATGATCCCAGTAACGCAGCAGCACCGCTGCAGCTGCTGAATTGCTTTAAGTGCTTCTATTATGAGCTTTGGCACACCTGTGCTGAAAGTAAACACACATAAAAGCACATTTGGTTGCTAAATCAATCTGGACTGGACTGCCCATTAATTCCATTTATAACCCTCTAAATGGAATTTAATTCTAGTTCCCCGTATGAGTTCTATCTCCGAAGTGTGTGTGTGCCAGTGGACTTGCTCTGGTCTGAAAACAGTGTGTTCAGTGGACATGTGAGGTCTGACAGCTTTGAGGGGACTACGATTCAAGCCCTTTGGTGGTCAAAACTGGGACCAAGACAGGACATGGGTTATGTCTCCTAAAGGATTGTAAAAAAAAAAAAAAAGCTTAAACCTTCTTCAGCATTGTACTTTTATCAAAGCCTTGACGATGCCTCCAAATTCTACAGGTTGATGACCTGCTCTAAACCCTCCGCAGTGAGCTCTGTAATAGCACAGCTCCTGTCCTCACCAATGGGTCTCCCTCAGTGTCGCTCTGAGACACTTGCTTGGACGATGTCCCCTCCTTGGATGAGGTGTAGCTGTCATATCCCACATCCTCTGGCCGAAGCTGGAGCAAAGTCTGCCCATCTTGCTGCAGTGAGGCGATGTTCCATGGATAAGTGTCGTTCACCCATTTGGAGGGGTCTTCCCATGCGGCTCTTTTACCGTAAAGCTGCAGGATGGATTAAAAAGGTGATATGCACGAAAGAATAACGACGTGTTCTTGGTGGCAGAGTGAGGTGTTGAACATTTCACATGTCCATGTTCAACAGTTTAGTGAAAGAATTGATTGGAAATTAAATTGAAAGTTTACTCCAACATTACAAGAGTTCAAAGGAATTGTTTAGGAAAGGAAAAATCTTTAACTTAGATGCATTATTAGGTTGTACCTGTAGTCCTTCTCGCACAGCCTCTAGCAGGTAGGGAACAAGGGAGTAGTTCCACAAGTCAGTGAACCAAACCCGAGAGCCTTCTGCTTCCAAGGGACAGGACAGGAAGAGACGAGGTCCTGTGGGGACAAACAAGCACAGATGACAGGTGAAAAACACATCACACAGCTTAACTAAGAAAGGAAAAAGGGGAAAATTAACCGGAACATTCAGTCACTTTAAATGTCCTGTTAGGCGATTGTGTGATAGAGATAGTGTCTAAAATAGAACACCACAGGGGTCGCAGCACTCGTGAATGTAACAGTACATTAGAAAGAATGTGTTAAACTGACCAATAGTGACATCAGAGGAGCTGTGTGCCTCCAGGAAGCTGTTGAGGTGGTGCCAGGTCTTGGGGATCCAGTCGATGATCTTAATCAGGTCATTGCTGCGCATGTTTTTATTGATCTCTGTCTCGATCAGCTTCCTCCTCAGGAAGCGACCCAGAAAACCTTTGACTGGCTCTGTGTGGTTGGTGCACAGAACCCACCTACACAGGACAGAAGGCCGATGGTTAAACAGAGGGGCTAATACTGTATGTCAACTTAACTGCAAATGAGATTTCTCATCAAAGTGATTTATTTTTACACTTGATAAAATACCAAATGTAAGGACATTTCTTCTACATGTCTCATAAGCATTATATCCCTTAGATCTGATTGTAATCTTAAATCATTGCCTATCTCATGATAAGCATTCTATAATCCCATTTTATTTGTCAAATCATCAGTGAGTCAAACATGCCAAGCAGAAATGATCCCCACGCTGAACATGCATCACAGCTCATTAATTTTCATTTAGCAAGACCAATTATCCAGCAGACATAATCACAGCACTCCCTGTGGAAGAATGCTTTCAGTTTACAATCTGTCTCACACACATAATATTCAGAGTTTTTTTAGAATTTTTTTTATAAATGTAAGATTATTAATAATGCACAGGAATGGTCAACACAGCAAGAGTCGGAAATCAAATTTCAGTTATTGTAAATAGAGTGAACAAATATTGACCTATTTAAAAAAAACACCTGGTTGAAGAAAAGCACAACATATAGGGCCCAGATCTGAAGTTCGGATACTATGCAGGGTCATCATGTATTACTGGGAATTTCAGGCTTTGTTTAACTTGATCATTAAAAATGCCACATGCCTTACACGCAAAAAAAATTGTTTTTTGATGAAATTGACCCCAGATCTCAAATCATTTGGGATGCCAAGGTAATTCATCCTATGAGCTCTCTAATCAGCGCAACACTGAGCACAATCCTATCTTAAATGAAAAAGACTGATTGTGAACCTACAGGACTGTTCACACTAGACCTATTAAAAGTTTCACACCAACAGCAAATAACTTTGGCATGCCAGTGTAAGTGAAATAAAGAAAGGTTTCAAACCTGAAGTTGTGGTGGAGTTCAAGGTTGGGAGAGGTGGAAACTCCCTGGCTCATGGTCCCAATAACATAAGGGCTGTAAAGAGACAAAAACAACAACAATGAATGATTCCTCAGCCTTTTACTCCCATGATATAGACATTTTTGCCCCTTGTCTGAATCCATAATCCTGTCGTAAGAAGAAGATCTCTGACTTTAGGCCATGTAAATAAAAGTAAACATACTTGACAAGAGCTGTGACCAACACTACAGCCTATCCCCCAGAGGTATTTGAGTTCAGAGGAGAAATGAGCTCTGACTCACCATTTGTGGTACTTGCAGTTGAGGAAACCATTGAATATGTCACTGAGAGAGCCAATATGGTGCAGGTTGTCCAGGATGACCACAGAGGGGAGCTGTACATCTGTGTCTTCAGAGTTGCACTGCTCCGCCAGGTTAGACAGGTACTGCCGCAGGTCCTGTGTAAAGAAGCGGTCCTCGTCTTATGTCTAAATGCAAATTTTGGATTCCCTTCTTTTATATTTAATCAAAAGCTGGTTTGCATAAACTCTTGACTGGTAGAACAGAGTAAGTAATTTTATTTTAAAATCCAAGTTGAAAATAAATGAATGAATGGATTATTTTTAAAACAGCTCGAGGAATGCATGTTACCATCACAGGCCCTGTGGAGTTTGTTAGTTGTTTTCTTTAAACTCTGGTTGATGTAGTAATTTGTTAAGCTGGAAGGAACTGCAGAGATATAATGATAAAATTCTGCCAAAAAAGCTAATATTCCAGGATGCAGATGGTGAAACAACTTGCTACAAGAATGTGAACAACACAGCTGCACCAAAAGAATCCATACAAAGTATTCAGCCAGTCAGCCATTTGTCTCCAGTTTTCAGGGGTACCAGCTTTAAGTGACTCGAGGTTAAAACATTTTCAGAGCTCCGTCACTTGCCTTCCTTTGGAATTGTTTTTTGCGTCTATCACAAGATCTACAGTAGTGGTTTGTACAGAACTAAAAAGCATTGGATGAATACACAATCTACTTTGCTAGTGGGAGAGACACCCAACATATTTTCAAATTTATGGATGTTATGGGGAATTTAGCTGGTTGTAATGAATCAGACTTCGGAGTCTGACGCATAAGCAAAAACAGGATTTCTTATTTAAAGCTTAATAATCAGCATAATTGTTTTACTTTGAATATGA
Organism: Menidia beryllina; assembly: GCA_013363375.1. Classification (NCBI taxonomy): domain Eukaryota; kingdom Metazoa; phylum Chordata; class Actinopteri; order Atheriniformes; family Atherinopsidae; genus Menidia; species Menidia beryllina. The sequence continues at coordinate 153,778 of JABUIW010000062.1, forward strand.
GGAGTTGTAGGAATAACATGTCTCCTTTGTCTCTCTGTGAGAGAGACAAAGGAGTAAAATGCTCATACAAAAGGAATTTATGAGAACAAATGTTTACCATTTGGATCAACTGACAAATGATTTAATCCTATAATTTTTTTCTGTGTATTTGTTTCCCATTGAACATTTTTAAATGTGATATATAATAACGTTCTTTAAAGGCAACTGAATGTCTGGATTGTGAAAGAGGCACTGCTCTGATGAAGAATAAGTTACTTTGATAAAACAAGGAAAAATTTATTCTAAATACACAATATATTTATATAAAATGGTGTGAAAAGAATGAACTAATAGATAAATATACTAGTAGGACTGTTTAGCAAGACACTTTCTACACATATCACACATTTCAATGATTGCCTCTTTATGAAAAAATGCTTACATTTACTTTTAAAAATTAAGTGAAAAATAACTGATCCCAATATAATGGAGAATTCTGTGCTGAGTGAAAAACGCTGTGCGGTAATGTCCAAAATCTGGAATAAAAAGAAACCATGCTACTTATCCTACCTTGCTGGAATTCTGGTCCACATTGAAACTGGCCACATTGTGCTCTGTCACTTCCTGCCCCATCTGGGAAATAATGAACTCAGCCAACTTGGCAGCAAGGAAGGATTTTCCTGTGCCACTGGGTCCGGAGAGGATGATCCGCCGATGCTCCATCAACAGGTTGAGGTACCGCTGGATTATGGGCTTTGGAATGAGAGTGTCAAACACAAGGCTGTCTATGCTGTTCTCCTTCAAGCCTATGATGAGAGAGACATAGAGACAGATGAGGAAGGAATACTCTTTTTGGATTATCTCATGTTCTTGGGTTATTATCAAAACGGTGGCCAAATGACTTCATCATGAAATCCAGAACAAATGTAGCAATCTCATGTGGATTCCTGAGATCTTTAGACCTGTTCCTTACTGGCTGCATGTGTGACTGAAACATCTGCTCTGGATTTCATATGTAATCATGGTGGAATCCTGAAAATGAAGTTCCTTGCAGGCATACCTTTAAGATTCACTTTGATAATGTTGTTGTCGCCCACCAGGTAGCCACAGGGTAAGAGCTCAGGCACTTCAGAGGTGTGGGAGCGAATCACCTCGCCCATCCTGTAGCTGACAATGCTGTCTGAGCTGAGCCCCAGGCTGGTCCCGGGATCCACCCGAAACACATACTCCTGGACAGAGGGAGGGCAGTGGACGTGACCAGCTGGACTATTGACCATGCTTATGAAGACCTCCAAGACTTCAACAGTATGAACATTATGCTGGAACTTTGATTTGACTTGGTGAAGAGGAAAACTGCATCTTCATCTGTCTATGTGACAATAGAGCTCAATTCAAACATATTTTTAATATTCATTACTCAATATTTTTATTGGGGAGCAGCTGCTTGAGCCCAAATAAGCTTAGAATTAGACACCACATCCAGATGAGTTAAAGAGCAGATGCTTAGGATTTAAACCATAAACTTCCTCATTTTCTCTGTGGAGGCAGCAAAATCAAGTCAAATTGTGAAAACTATCTGTTGTACCCAATTTACTTCATTCCACCAATTGAAAATAACCGGTATGTGCTTACTTTGAAAAGGCGGCGAATGACCCCATCCAGGACGTCCCACTTTGTTTTCCCACTTACACCTATGGACCCAATCAGATAGTCCTGGCTTTTTTTGCCCTAAAGAGAGGTCAGATTTTTTAAATCAGGAGTTAGTATATGTAAGAAGACAATCTGATGCTTTTAGGTGGATGAGCTGTCTCCACAGACCTTGGTGGCATTCGGTCCACTAGTGATGCTGACCACTATTCGCACACTCCGACCTTCTTTACGTAGATTTCCCTCGTAGCTGTCATCCAGCAAAATATCTGAAAGAAAGACCAACGGTAAACAAACACATGCATGGATGGAAACATGCCAACAGAAATTTCTTGAAAGTTTGAGATTTTTCGAAATGATGATGTAGAAGATGAAGGATAAGTTCATATATGTATCCAGGAAAGCACACCTTGAAATCAAATATTTTAACCACTGACTTGAAATCAAAAGACACATGAGACCCCTGAATCAAATCTAATTAGATCTCAATTCAGAGGGAAGGGCATACTTTGCATTCGGCTGGCTTCCCTTAGCTCTGCACTGGGGTGATAAAAGCCCCATAGCCCACTCGTCGTCTCATGCTTCACTGCTCTTGGCTGATCGCAACATTAATTAACAAGGGCCTAGATGCTTGGAGGGAGCTGGGGCTTCTATGTTAATTACAGTACAAGTGAGAGTAGCAAATACTCTGAAGGACCAGGCCTGGAGAAGCTTTCAGTCTGTTCGTGCTCATGTGAACATGACTATGTCTGGTTCTTTTGTGACTGCTCAGCTTAAGGAGCTATATACCAGAAGCTAGAGCATTCCTTCAAGTAGTTCCTTTAGATCAGGCTTCGGTACATTTTCGGAATGAAGAGATCGACTTCAAGGTAAATCTGCAGATCAGAGCTTTTACCCTGTCTCTTTTAGTTGAGACATCAACTAAGCAGAGAGAGCATAGAGCAGACAATACCTTAAATTGAGGTACGCTTTTTTTTAAAGTACAAGTTTAGGTACAGAGACTGAACCGACCTGACATGATGGTGTCTGTGATGTTGAGGTTATTGAGGGATAGCCCTAAGGATTGACGAGAGGAGGATGAGGAGGTGCTGGAGGTCTCAGACGGTGGTCTGGCTGTCTTGATGGGAGTGGCTGTTGGGGTGGCGTTGCCGCTCGACTTGAGACGATCGTTTTCCGCTTTCAGTGTCTCAATTTCGTTCTGTGTATTGAGAAAATAAAGAAATTTCATGCCTAATCTAATGGGAAGTATTTTAATGACAATATCTTGCTTCTTTATCACTAGACTTAACTCTAATACATTCAGACTGGATACTGAGTCTGTATTGTTGGAATTATGGTCTGTTAGAAGCTTTTTGATCTGCAAGGCTGTCTTTGCATAGAAAGTGAAGTGTCAGATAAGAAGTCTCAGATAATTTACATGATTCCCATATCCGAGAGAAGAATCCATTTTGGTGAGACGTTCATAGTAAGATGAGATATCTATATATTTTTAATATCATCAGCATTTCTGATGCCATAGTTACAAAGTGACAGGGGTTAATAGGCAACAAAAAGCAAAAGCATGGTTTGTCAGCTAACATTCATCTTCTAAAATTAGCCTTAGGTAGAGATACAAAGGGAAGAAACTGAATTCTGGAGCGATAAATGATTCCACTGCAAATCTGAACAGCTCGTTTCATGACACATTTTAAGAAAAAAGAGTTTTTGAGTTGGCAGTTATTTCCAACCAAGAAATAAGGTTTTAAATGTTCTCATGTCTCATTTAATTACTTTAACTGTATTCATTTGAATTTTCTTAATAAACCACCATACCTGTTTGGTTTATTTTCTATGATTTTGGCTCACCTGCATGCGGTTCATGGCTTCCCGGATCTGGTCCAGGTGGTGGGCAGAGCTTAGTGCCTCCAGGCGGATGTCTGTCAGCTTTAGCTCCTTCTCTCTAAGCTCATTTTTCAGCTGGAGGATGATTTCAGCCTCGGCCTCGGTGCATTCACATAGCCTGCAAGCAGGATTACACGCAGGGAGGAGGAGGGGGTCACCTTCGGGTTATGCACGACACACACAAATTTGATGTGGAGCGCACACACTGAAAGGGACCGGGGCGGTTGAGTTAGGGGGGAGCTGGAGTCATCGGAGAAGTCTGTGAGTGAGATGAGTGGGGAAGTGTTGCATTTGGTACAGCAAATCGCTCCCATGGATGCATTCTTTTACTCAAACAACAGTAATGGACTCAGTCGCAGTTCCTGTTGAGGGCAGTTTGCAACCTTCATTTTTGGAAAATTGTGTGTTGTGCAATTAATCTTTAGTTTAACAGCAACATTGCAGAGGTTTAACTACCATTCACTATAATCTCATTCCATAAAGGGATATTATATGCCACCATAATTAAATCTTTCAATTTACATTTTATACTCTAAAATATTACAATATTTAAAAAATATAAAGAAGTTATTCCTGCTTGGGTTTATTCATTGTTTGAAATAAAAATGATTTCATATAGCTAAGAGAACTTAAATTCCCACGAACTGCACAGCAGATGTGCAGAGTAGTTGCATGCTTCTGAAATAGCTGTGTATCTACCATGTAGTACTGATATACACTATATTGCCAAAAGTATTTGCTCACCCATCCAAATTATCGGAATCAGGTGTTCCAATCACTTCCATGGCCACAGGTGTATAAATTCAAGCACCTAGGCATGCAGACTGTTTTTACAAACATTTGTGAAAGAATGGGTCGCTCTCAGGAGCTCAGTGAATTCCAGCGTGGAACTGTGATAGGATGCCACCTGTGCAACAAATCCAGTCGTGAAATTTCCTCGCTCCTAAATATTCCACAGTCAACTGTCAGCTGTATTATAAGAAAATGGAAGTGTTTGGGAACGACAGCAACTCAGCCACGAAGTGGTAGGCCACGTAAACTGACGGAGCGGGGTCAGCGGATGCTGACGCGCATAGTGCGAAGAGGTCGCCAACTTTCTGCAGAGTCAATCACTACAGACCTCCAAACTTCATGTGGCCTTCAGATTAGCTCAAGAACAGTGCGCAGAGAGCTTCATGGAATGGGTTTCCATGGTCGAGCAGCTGCATCCAAGCCATACATCACCAAGTGCAATGCAAAGCGTCGGATGCGGTGGTGTAAAGCACGCCGCCACTGGACTCTAGAGCAGTGGAGACGCGTTCTCTGGAGTGACGAATCGCGCTTCTCCATCTGGCAATCTGATGGACGGGTCTGGGTTTGGCGGTTGCCAGGAGAACGGTACTTGTCTGACTGCATTGTGCCAAGTGTAAAGTTTGGTGGAGGGGGGATTATGGTGTGGGGTTGTTTTTCAGGAGCTGGGCTTGGCCCCTTAGTTCCAGTGAAAGGAACTCTGAATGCTTCAGCATACCAAGACATTTTGGACAATTCCATGCTCCCAACTTTGTGGGAACAGTTTGGAGCTGGCCCCTTCCTCTTCCAACATGACTGTGCACCAGTGCACAAAGCAAGGTCCATAAAGACATGGATGACAGAGTCTGGTGTGGATGAACTTGACTGGCCTGCACAGAGTCCTGACCTCAACCCGATAGAACACCTTTGGGATGAATTAGAGCGGAGACTGAGAGCCAGGCCTTCTCGTCCAACATCAGTGTGCGACCTCACAAATGCGCTTCTGGAAGAATGGTCAAAAATTCCCATAAACACACTCCTAAACCTTGTGGACAGCCTTCCCAGAAGAGTTGAAGCTGTTCTAGCTGCAAAGGGTGGACCGACGTCATATTGAACCCTATGGATTAGGAACGGGATGTCACTTAAGCTCATATGTGAGTCAAGGCAGGTGAGCAAATACTTTTGGCAATATAGTGTATGTGCAGGCGTACACCTCTGCTCAACCCTTCTCCACTGAGAGACAGGCACTTTACAGCTCCTTTTAGTTTATTTATCAGAGAGCCATCGAGGTGGTGAGACGTTTTACAGCGCTGAGATGCCAACGAAAGTCACACAGACACAAACCACCGCACACACACTCCCAGGGAGCATGCCACACAGCGTCAGTGTTACCGAGATCTGTGTTTGTAGACCACATGGCCGTTTAGCTTTTTCTTTGGTGTCCAAATGGGGGAAGACTTGCTATCACAAACGCACTTGCTACAACAGGTGGAGAAACATTAAGATAAAAATGAATATGGCGGTAAGAGGGAAGAACAAAGTGAGGATTAAAAGACATTTGTTAAAAGAAAAGAAAACAAAAACAAAAAAAACAAGAAAAAAGCTGGCTAGCCTGTAGCTATAGCAGTGTGTTCTGTATGTACACAGAAGACATCATTGAGGGGAATATGTTTGCACACAGGTGTGGTAGAATGCAAATGTTAAGCAGAGGGGAAAGCAGGACTTACTCAGTGGTGGAGGGTGAGGACCGCAGCGTGGCAATGCTGCCTTGTCTGTTGTCATGCTGCAGTTTGGGGGAGGATGGAAGGGAGTCAGTCATCTCCTCCATCTCATCAGGGGCTGACTGGGACTTTGTTTTCTTCTTGCTGAAGGCATGTTTGAAAGAGCTGCGTAACTGCAACACACACAGAATACACACAGACACATATCATTGAGTTTTGCCTGATCCTGGTTACAATCTTGTCAGATTAGGAAGTCACTCCGTGCTGTTTCCAAGCAATAGCCACTTTCTGTTTTAGGTAAAGAGGCAAAAAGCAAGGCCGTAAGTACAGATGAGAATGAGAAATGTGGGAGGCAAGCTTTTTTATATCCCTAAAAAGTAGAAAAGAACAGGCATTCAAAAGAATAAGAAAGGCAAAGGGAGGGGTTAAATAAGAGGTAAAGGTAGGGTTGCTGTATCCATGGCGGCGTTCCCAGAAAAGGGAGAAAAAGGAGGGGTAGAAGTCAGAAGAAACGAAGTGGAGGTGTGAAATGAGGAGCACACACATACTGAAGACAGACTGGAAACCACTGACCTGAGCTGGGATGGAATCAGCCACCTGAAGATGTAGAACACACCCAGCGTTAAGCCACACAAACACTCGCTCATACTCCCTTCACACCGATCCAAAGTAGTTCAGAGGAAATAAAGCTTCTGCTGTTTTAAGACGGTTACTGTAAAGTCATGCTGGACTCCCACGAAGGTGAGGGTTTCTACAAAGCATGTTCAGTCCGCTGGGTTCCCACTATTTGTGTTAGTATAACACTACATAAAAAAGAAAATGATCCATCCAAAATGAGAGAAAATATTAGATTAAGATTCATGTATTTCTAGCAGCATGAAAGGAACATAAGAAAGCCCAAGAATAGAAAAAAATATTATAGCATATAACAGTGCCATGCTCATGGACAGGTTTGAATGGTAAATGGAAAAAAACTGTTTTTAAGATAAACCTTTTTCAGTAAGTGTACATATTGAAAAAAGGTTTAGCTGTACAAATCGGAGATTCTTTGTCTGATCAGATGTGTACCAAACTGGTCACTAGGCATGGATTGTATAAATGCATTTTAATGATGATGTAACAAAGAAACAGAAGAAAATCTTGAAGTCTTTTGTGCCTTTCAAACAGATATAACAAACCGTTGTTATGCACTGGTTTCAAGTGTGAAAATCCAGAGACAAAACTGGCTTTTTGTTGCCAGCCAACATCACAGAGCATGCCAATCTAACCTACAACCCTGTTGTCAATCAACTGGTTCCATGATGCTGGCTTGATATGTGTGTGTAAACACACACGGAGGCTTAATTTCGAGGGTAGGCGTTCTGAATTGCGGCAGAGACTAAAACTGGCTGTTGGTGCTCTTTGGCTGAGGCAGAACTCTGTATATGTCATCTGTCTCAGGGGGCTGCAGCAAATTACAGTGCTTATCCAAAGATGAACAGCGAACAGCATAACCAGAGCGAAGGCCAGACAGAGGGATAGGGCTTTAAGACTGCGGATGCCTTGTGGTTAAATCTTCAAGGATTTGTGAACAGAAATGGTTTACAACAGAGAGCAAAATGGTAGTTATGATATTAATTCCTAATTAGGGTTTTTTTTCTAAAAACAAAAGTGTAAGAGCAAAGACAAATCCTGCTGTACAACACCAAGCATGTCCCATTAGAATACCGAGACCTTAAGAACCCTTATAAAAAAAGATAAATCACGATTTGTTAAACCTCTCAGCAGCCAAGCAGATTTTTGTTTCCAAGCTGAGCTACCATACACATTATATAAATAATAGTTCAGCCCAATATGCTTTTGCTGGGTAAATAAGTTTGTCTCAAGCAATAATTGTTGCATGGCTGACTCTGCTTGACCCTCTGTCAGCCCTCAGTCCCAGCTGAGCAAACGCATCCCTGCAACATGGTCACATGGCAGTTATGGTGGTATGAGGTGGTACATTTTATTTTAGGATTCTGCAAAGTACAACATTGTTAAAGCATACTTGAGCCTCAACATTAATCATACAAGTGCTTGAAATCTTGCAGTTGTTCACAAGCTGATGCCTTGTACGCAAAAACCCAGTGAAACACTACAACAAGAGACATAATTGCATTGGAGAAGATTATTATTATTTTGCCTTGGAACCATATTAAACTAATTCAGTGCCCTAATAATGACAGAAAGAGATCGAATCCTTTACATTTTCTGATGGATTTGATCCAATTTCATGACAAGCAAGTAGGAGCTGTCACCACAGTTACTTAACTGAGAAAATACGTGGGCTGACCTGTCTATATCATACAAATAAAATAATCCTCTTCAAATTAATTCTCTTTGTCCACTTACCCAGCTCTTTTTCTTCTTTTTTTTATCCTCTGCATCCTTGCCCATGCTGCCCATACTGGAGTGACTGGCGGCACTGTTAATGCTGGACATACTTTCTGATGAGTGCTGCCGTCGGATCCGCAGGTCTGGACAAGACAAAGACTTCCTTAGAGTGTGAAACTGGATGCTTGGTAGACTTTTTTTCAATACTGACTGAGCTTGGTCTGAGCAAATATCTCTAAGGAAGCTTGACCCTTGTTGTGATCTTTATGTACAGGTGCAGTTATACATCTGACTGAGCTTGGTTTCTTTACAAGAAAAGGCTGTTCAGTGCATATCTATGGAGTTCAGTTCACTTATGTGAAAGGCCAGCTAGGATATCAATAATACACGCAGTTTTCAAAAAGAGATGCTTTTGAAAATTCTCCCCAGTGAATTTGTCAATACCTTTGTGGAGGTGGTCCGGACCGTTGAGCGCCACCTGGATGGCTGTTTGGGCATCTGTGTTCTGAGTCTTCAGCGTCTCAATGGTTTCTCTTAACTCAGCCAACTCAGACTCCTGGAGTCAGTAAAAGAGAAGTGAGGAGAAAGCAGGAACTGCTTTTGTGGGCAGGAACACTTTATCTTCACCTTTTATAAAGGTGAATCAATTCAGCAGAGGAATGGTGGAACGCAACCTTTGAAGACCAAATAAAAGCGATCGACAAAAAAATATGACCAGACTGTTTTGTTTGTTTATATCTCAGGATAAATCACCGAAGACTTTTGGAAGGCAAAGCCACAACAATGTGAACAAATTCTTAAAACTTGGCATCGACACAGCTTTCTTTGGAAATGAATAAAAGAAAAAAGCAGTTGAAGGTATTCAGGAAAAGAATAGATTTGTTCCTCAGCCAGCACCACCTGCTTAGAATAAAAAAGCTCCTCTCTGTTGGACTATGTCGATAAGACAGAGGGAGTCTCCCACTCTTCTTCCTCCAAAACCCACTGAGGGCTGAAGATAGGGTTTCAGCTTTAATTAAAAGTTAGAATGGCCCTGTTTGACTAGGGCATCCCTCCAGATCCCACTCTGCTTTAATTTATAGAGGATTAAAAAGCTTCTGTGTATGCATGTGGGTGGAGAGGGTTCATTCATGATTTGAGATAGTGTGTTGGTGCTTCTTTAAACCATCCAGGTAGCAGAAGAAATCTGGGGGAGTTACGGAGAGGAAACATGACATATCTTCAACTCTAGCACAGCTTCTTTTATTTGCCTGTGAAGCAAAATTTGTCTGTAATCTAAGAAACTGAGTCATGTTAGAGATAATGCTATAGCAACAAAGAGAAACCTCTAACAAAAAACTCCTAGTTAGAAAAGGTGTGGTAACTAAACTCCTAAATCTTAAGTCATAGTCCTCCTTATTGTTAACTTTGCTAAACTGTTTCGAGGTCTCACAGGCAGCCATGTATCATCTCTTGTGCAGGGTATTTGAAATTCCCGGGTGAACTTGTGCACCTTTTGCTCGGCGGTCATGGTGAGGCTCTGCAGGCGGCAGGTCATGTTACTCAGGCTCTTCTCAAAGGCTGCGACCAGGTGGGACTGCAAGACACAAGAGCAGAAAAAACAGAGCTAAGCTGCGGCTGAAGGGTTAGCTTTCATTCTTTAACGGAACAGAGACGAGATAAAACATTCACACGTTTCATCGACATCCACGTCGCACAACTGAGTCCAAGATGACTTTGGTCTAGGTTCATCTCAGTCATTGCACTAAAAAAGCTATCTATTATCACTTATCTGCACCCCCACTTTTATACTTTGAGACGACCTCTCCCTTGAGGAATGGATGTTCTTAATGAGCCAGTTTGCTGGTGATAGCTTTGAAGTGGAAGCTTCTTTAATCACTGAAGCTTGATGTGTTACTGCGCTGGACTCAAGAAGCCCTATACTACTTTTAGCATATGAAATGTAGAAAACCACTGAGAGTGGGATGCTGACATCAAGTGTGTTCAGCCTGATTTGAGCAGGTAGGATTTCATTTGGCCTCGCTGTTGCATCTTTTTGTTGTGATTTAATCAGCGTGGAGGCGAGCGTGCCTCTGAGACAGCGCTCTGAACAAACAGTGTAAAGACTGTGGGAAATCAGAGAAAAAGGTGTGGCAGGCATGTCAGCGATCCGCTGCCCTCCCTGAATTCATCTGTCACCCGAGGGTGCAGAGGCAACACGTTAGAGGATGGCAACTGTTTAGCAGCGTCACACCATCTGCTCTGCTGGGGATTCTGTTTGTGAAGAATTTGTTGTGCATTCCTTTTGTCGAAAGTATGTTTCTGTTGGGATGCCTTCAAAAGCCTGACGTTTAAGACTGAAATTGTCTGTGTGGGTACTAATCTGTATGTATGGGGCTTTGGTGGGCGCGAGTGTCTTCCCGACTCACACTGCCATCTTTAGCCACAGACCCCAGACACCTGTCAAGTCTGTGGTGTCACAGAGAGGCGGGCAGCATGCCCAGACAGATCAAACAGTCTCTGCCTGTGCACACACACATAAACACAATCTGCATACGCTTACAAAATTATGTTTTTAAGAATTTTTATTTGGTGACTTAAGCATAATTTGTCGAGGCAAATCAAAAAACGTGACCTAGAAAATAAAAAACGGCCCATTTTGCTGTCGCTGTGGGGACATGCAGGTCCAGAAACACACACACGCTGCTGCATCCTGTGCTGCCACTTCCACTCTGCGTCCCTGGATAAAACGGCGTAGGTCTCGACCTTTGAAAATGCCAACTCTTCAAGCATTCCAGCTCTACATCTCATTCCAGCTCCACCTGTGAGCTTCAACTCCTCTCCCCCCGTCCCACCTGTCCACTCTGAAGGGGGCGCTGAGAAGACTCTGATGCACCCAGTGACGGGCCATCTGTTCTATTCGTGCGTCCCTCACCTGCAAACCCTGGCACTTTTTTCGACCCTTGCTCTGATCTTTAGGTCAGGGTATGGGTTGACAAAAGGTTAAACAGAGAACTCCATTAAAGGAAGCCAACACTGCCTGCCAAGGAATAAAAGGAGTGACACAAAGAGGAATAAATCTTTAAAGCGTTATAGTAATGTTACACATTGAAACAAGGACAAAAAATGTGGAAATATCAAATAAGAGAGTGGAAATATTCCAGCCATCTATTTGTAAACAGCTGCAGATTTCACCCCCCAAAGTCTTTCCCATTTCCATATTTCTGCATTGGTTTTATGGTTTAATAGGCTTTTTGCTGCCACTGTGTATAAACTTCTTTTCTCAGTTGCATTTTGTATTGGTTTAATATTTCTCGAACTCTTGCACCGCAACTTTAGCTTCTGTTATTTTTTGCGGTTGTCACTTTGGGTTTTATTTCCCTTGAAAGAAATCAAAGTGTTACCAGCTCAGTGTATTCAAGCTACATGTCAAGTAGTGAAGTCATCTACTACACATTTCCACAGGAAACTGGTTTGGCATTAAATCACTGAAGCATTGAATCCCAAATGCATATCAATAAATATGAATCCTTCCTTTCTGGAAAGCATACACAACATATGCTGCCACACAGTCTGGTGTTGTCCATATAAAACATTTTGGAAACAGGCTCCCTTTATGTGATCAAATGTAATCAAATTATACATTGTGTTGTAGAAATGGTCCTAATCTGACAATTTCCCCATTACATCACTGAAATATGAGTATTTTATAAGATCCACATTCAATTTGTTAATTTTTCTTTTGCATATTCTCATGATAGTTTTAATAAGAGGAAATTCCAGGCAGAATTCAGAATCTAGTTTCAGCAAGTGGTTGAGATATATCAGAAACTAAAAACAAGAGAAAACTACACATTTCAGTGTTCAAATATCTCTGTGGTGTGGCAAAGAGAAAAGAGGAAAGAGCTCACACCTGGGTGAGTTGGGGCCTGTAGGTGGACAGCTTCTGAGAGCTGCTGAGGCGGATATTTCCAGTCACACGCCACACCGGGAGGACATGACGAGCTTATGGCACAAAGAGCCCACAACAGCAGCTCCAGAATAACAGAGCAGAGATGTGTGTGTTCTTTTTTTCCTTAATCCCACAACATTTAGATCTTCATGGGACATTTTACATGTTTACATTTGACTGTTCGGATGTAAATCCGAAGAGTAGAAGGCTGGTGAGGATTAGCAGAAAATATAATATTAGTTTTTAAAATATGATAGATAACTTTGGTGTTTTATTTTACAAGATTTGCTATGCTATGCAATATAAGCAACCAAAAAAAAGACATGCTTTATAATTCACAGTGAAACTGTCCATAAAAATATAATAGCATATTGCTTGAAGCTAATTTAAAGTCAAACAGATTATGTTTTCTCTTCCAGGTCTTACATGTTAATATTGATTTTGTCTTTATATAGTCTATATATTGTCTTTAAATATTGATGTAGCTCATTTAGTTAAGGCTTTATCATATATTGGGATGAATGTGGGGAAGAAAGATCTTGATTAATTCAATGGGAGTTTTTTCAGATGAAGCTCAAACGTGTCAGCTCATTAAACATAGTTTGTGGAGCACTGAGGCAATTTTAGCTGAGAATGCTTAAGCAGGAGTAACCCCGATCCCCACTCCCATTATCTGAATATGTTAGTTAGCTATGAGAGCTTTCAGTGTTCGCACGATTTTCATCAGACAAAAAAGCCCAGTTTGGGTCTGACTAATAAATTTATATTTTCTAATGTCTAAACGTTCTGATATTTTTTTACTTCGATCACATTATTATTGAACTTTGTCACTGTTATTGTTGTGTTCAGGAACCTGCATTATCTGGAAAAACACGTTTCAATTAAAAACTTGCCGCTATCTCTTTTATATTATCAAAAGAAGTCAAATGTTTTTGCAATGCAAAAGTAATTTTTTTAATTTCTCAACATGGGTTCAGTTCCGTGTCAGCTTTACTCAACTGTGGGATCAAAGCATCAGACTGAGAGCCCGTCTGCCTCAATGCTTGATCACACTCTGGGGGTGAATAGTTCTGCTGAGGCTTTGCTGAGGGGTTGGAGGTCTTTGTATCTCCCTCTGCTTTGCTTATGCATGACGTAAAAGCCACCACGTTCACTTATCTTCATGTCTCCCTGCTCTTCCTCCTCATCTGTCTGTATCTATTTGAGTCCCTCTGCTTCAATGAATTCGGCAGAGACTAAAGTGCTTGTTGAAATATAAAGGAGACAATCCTCACTGCCCAATCAACACAAACAAGAGAAAAAACAACAACTATGCAGCTAAAGTGATATTAGGGCTTTGGCCAAAGGGGGGAAGAATCATGAAGTGTTGAAAAGATTTGAAATAATATTAAAAAAAAACTCACATTAGCAGCCAGCTGAGACGTGAGGGTAGCCACCTTCTCTTGAGATGCATCCAACTCCCGACGCAGCTTCCTGATTTGCTGATGAGGAACGAGAGGGCAGAGATAAGTGATTGTCATGTACACAGGCGCCACGCTTTCAACTCCCATGCTGATAACTTTGATGAAACTGTGCAGTTACATGGTCAACAGTTTAAAGAAGATAGTGGAGTGAGGTGTGAACATAAAGTGTTGGGGATTACCGTGGAATTTTGGACTGTTTGGCCCTTGATTGAAAAGAAAAGAGTCAAAATTAACACTATGTTGCATGCTTGCATCAAACAGAATGAACTGATGTGGCTGGAGAGACGGAGCTTTGCAAGTCACAGAACTGGTTTTCTCAAAGTTAGACTATGAGCAGCAAGCAGAGATAGATGGGCGAGGCTTTTAGAGCTGGGTCAAATAGTATTTTCAAATACAGAAAAATATTCATTTTAGAATGAGTAAAGAGCCAGAGTTTACAGTTTAGCAGAGAGGACAGCACTGTAAATTGGGATAAGTCACAGAAATTGACTGAGGATGCGCCAAAGAGGCCCACACTTCATTACTGCTTCATTTTCATGACTCATTTCATGCTCTTTTTATTTTCACATAATCCAAGATGGCAGTCTGACGTTCCTTTACAGTTTTACCAGTAAGAGTCCTCTCTGTGACTCTCTGACCTCCTCCTTCATGTTTAAGGCATTTCACACATCGCATACATGACATCTTATGTCATCTTTAATCTGGACTGTGCAAAAAATACAAAACTCAATTCATCAGGTAGGGTTAGATCCAAATATGTATCTGCCATTACTGTTTGACCCAATATTGACCCCAAAGAGCAGATTAGCAGGGATAGAGAAATGCATTTAAAAGTTTTTAAAAATGTTTTCTAGAAAAGTGGAAAATCAAAGAGGAATCAGTGATGAACTGAACAAACCCAAAATGTCAATGGAAGATGGGGCATGCACAATATCCATAAAGTGGAATTTTCAAGTGAGGTTTATTTGAAAACAATGACGTCACGTTATTGAGTGAATTCAAATTTGATGAAACAAAGCAATGCAACATAGAGTTAAACTGCTTCATATGTGGACTTCAACACAGTAAATATTTGTTTTGCTTAGATAACCTTTGACAATATTAATAACTATAAGTGCAAGCTTTGACTGACACAGACAGGGGTTATCTGTTCACAGGGAAACATGCAGATGCTGAAAAACAGGCAAACAAAAAGCCTCCAGGCACCCAAAGAAGAGCAAAAGGAGGCTTTGACATGTGGCAGTAAACTGTGCATGGCACACAGATGGAATCCAGCAGGTACACAGCTAAGCTAAGCTGCTCGGTGGCCAGACTGAGCAGCCTCATACGCGTACATGTTATCAGTACTTTCTCAACCGTATGAATGTGAAGCAAAAACATGCCAAAAGAAACATGCAAACGGACAATGAAGACAGGTTTACTCATCCTTACCTCTGAATGGGCTTTTTCCTCAGTCTGGAAGAGAGAGACATTTGTTTATTGGATCTGTGAGTGGTGTTCAGTCGCGTAGCTTTTAAATATGTATTACAGTCAAGAGCCCGAGAGGCATTTTAATGCTGCAGATGAGAAAAACTATAGTGACAGTTCAACAAAAGATTATAAGAATTTGTTCAAAAATATCTTTAGAAATGAAGAAGGCACTATCAAAAAACAGTTTTTACAATCAGAAAAAAACATCCTCCTTCCACATGTTGTCAGTCTATGCTGTTGGGACTCTACATCTACCAAAAGCTTCATTTACTGAACCTACTTTGGGAGCATGCACCTCCAGAGAGTAATTCTCACAAAAGTAGGATACCAGATACTTATCACAAACACTAAATGGGCAAGAAACACCAAATGCAGGCTTTTTAATAAAATATTTTCAAATAAAGACATTTGATACTTGATACAATTCAAATGTGATCAGTCAATTTTGAGTCCAAAGTCCGGTCAATGACATCACCTTCTTATTTGAAATATTAATACTGGTATTTTGGATCAAAGTTAAGAAACAAAGAAACAATGATTTCCGGATAGTTGTTTTGCTGCCAAAATAAGATTAGACCAGAAAGCCATCCACCCTTTAAACTCCTTCTGAGTTTTAACAGGCAACTCCATGGAACATGAGTCAAGCTGGATTACAACCAACCAAACTGTTGTTACATTAAACATGTAAGGTTCATGGATCCCACTTTCATACCTCCAGGCTCTAACTGACTTACCGCGGAGTACAGTGAGGATGTGCTGGATACCAGAGACAATGAAGAGCCATGGACTGTGAGAGAGGGAAACACAGTATACAAACAGTCAAACTGGATTTTCATGTAGTATTTTAAAATACATCAAAGTGTTTTTTCTTATAGTATTATCATGGCAATAGATTCTATTACAGTAAATTATACAGATGATGCAAGTTGAAAAAGTTAGAACATAGTATGTAAAAGTGTAATCTTTTTGGCTGTAATTAAAGACTTCACTCAAAAAACTGTGATTTTGGTATCTGTGGTGTCTGTGATCATTTATTAAAAAACTAAACCAGCCTGTGTTACCTTCGTCAGTGCTGTCTCTGAAGGAACCGGAGCGGCTGATGGCCCGAGGTCGCTCCTCCAAGGAAGTTGCACTGCCCCCCAGTGGGTGACCCTCCCCGTACAGGTCAAAGGAGTCCTGGGCAGGGATGCTGTTGGAGCGGCTCATGCTGCTGCTGCCCGGGGTCAGGCTATACTGGCCGATG
Source organism: Menidia beryllina (assembly GCA_013363375.1). Taxonomy (NCBI): domain Eukaryota; kingdom Metazoa; phylum Chordata; class Actinopteri; order Atheriniformes; family Atherinopsidae; genus Menidia; species Menidia beryllina. Next base: position 170,233 of record JABUIW010000062.1, read on the forward strand.
GTGGTTGGGCTCACTGTAAAGATGAAAGAATCTATCAGTACATCAGTAATATATACTGACGACCATATCTTGATAAAAACATAATCAGTGATGACATTAATCAACCGATTTAGGTATATATCTTCCACTGACATAGGTTAGAGTAGTGGTATTTTCCAGTGGTGGTGCAAGAAGCTCCTGGGGGAGACAGGGGCGACTGGCTACCAGTGTCCTGAAGGCCTCCTGTAGAATGTGATCTCAACCACTCCTTGCCCTCTTCATGGGATGTCTGGCGGGATGATGGCGGGTATCTGAAACCCACAAGCACACTATGAACTCAGCGCAGGAGAGTTATATTCAAAGGTTTAAGTGATGAGGTTCTGTGATGCTGCATACACAATACACTTGAGAAGATGGCATAAAGAACATGCAACCATTACACTCTGATGCATCGTTGAACACAGAATGCCATGCAAAAGTTAAGAGAGAAAAACATTTCCATTACTGTGAACAGTAACCCAAAAAAAAAAACATACGGCTACGCATGACACACATATTAGAGAAAATGAGGCTGTAAAATAGTGCACTACCTCTCAAGGAGTGGGCTGAACCTAGCTTTTTGGTGTCAAACATGGATTACTTCATAGATCACATTGAAAATAATAATATAATGTGTTATATCTAAAAAAAAACTGCACTGTGAAAGAAACTGCATGTGTAACTGTAACTAAGTCCTGTTGTTTTGTTTAAAACCAACTATGAGGTTGGCTAGTAGTAGTACTTAAATGAGTTCCTGGCTGAGCTGATTGTTGCTTCTGGCTTTTATGGGTTGTAATTGTTAGAAACTCTTAAAATTTGGATCACCTGTTTTTTTCTAGGGACAGCTGAACAAGTCGTAGAACTAGGAACCAGTTGTGGTCAGAGACACTGACAGAGTTTTAGAAAGTGCATGTGATGATCTCCAAAATGCATTTGAAAACCATCACATGCACTTTGTTAAAGTTTGTTACTGTTAATTCAAGTTAAATACTTGTAGTAACAGAGATATTTACATGCAAGCTATAGTAGTTTGGGCAGGCCATTAACTTTTGTTAGCACAAACTTTTGCAAGCTTATGAATAACTGCGCATATACAGTTTAGGCTCACATGCACACACACACACACACGACACACACATTCACACACACATTGCCATTAATCTAGTCTCTTCCCAACTCCAAAGTAGCTCGGCAGCAGCAGCACGACCCCTTATCTCACTAATGACAATCGGCCACATTTAATCCTCTGAGGATGATAATTGAGTTTGCACTCAACCCTTTTCAGCAGCATCTTCCCTCCAACGTCCACATTACTACGCCTGTCACATCTGACCCTGCTGCCGTTGTTCAGGCATTCAAAAAGTCCCTGAATTATGTCACATCATGCTATTCGTCCCTCACTGCAGTTGAAATGGAACAGAATGATATATCCAAGCGTCAGGGTGTAAGTCAGTGTACACTGTGCAAGCAAATAATTTATTTACAGTTTTTCATTAAAGAGGGCGAGAATTGATCTGAGCCTCTCTTGTAAGAAATCTGCAAATTCTGAAAAACAGGATCCTTTAGGATATTTTAGAGGTGGACAGACAGCCATATAAATATATGTTAGGGTAAAATGCTTGAGAGCCAAATCCAACAGGCAAAAACAGGCGTACACTACAGCATGAGATACAATTCTTTCATCCTTGTTCAAGTCCACCAGAACTCTTGATGATGAAACCAGCATGCCCCATTCTACCACCAAATGGGATCATCAAAAAATCTAAACTGACTCCTCCCCATTTGGGAGGTTTCAGTAATTTTGGAGACTGTAAGAGACTTGCTTTATTAATGTGGGTGGATTTAAAACATGTTCTGTGCTGCACACAAAGAGATGAACATGTAAACCGATGGAAAACACACTCCTGGTCACCATATCATCTGTGAATATTTTTTCTTTTTTTTTCTTCTATTAATATTTGAAATAGATTTTGAATAGATAAATTGAAGTCATTCTAATATTTGTTATTGTTTTAGGTCTATATGAGAGTACCTGTTTCCATTTCAAGTTTGTTTAGTTTGCCTGTATTCTTTTTACAGACCATAGAGCAGTGCCAAAAAAGCTTTTTTTGGCCACATATAGATTATGCACCATGCGAGGCAGAAAGTGTGCTTCACATCAGAGTGATTGCTTTCATGCACATACACACTTATTTTCTATTACTGTTGCAAATGTGTTGTACCTCAGTCCCTTTTTGGGGAGCGTGTTTCTGTCAAGAGGCATGCTGTTAAGACACATAGGATGAAATGATTAGATGAACACCAGGAAATAACACGCTTTACAAAATTAACAACAACTTTGACACAAAGACACACAAATGAAGAGAACATTAACACGGTACATTTACATCTCAGTTCAGCTGACAACAAATAGAAAATACAGGTAGTGTTTCAGGCTGATTGTTTCATTTTTGAGACTTATGGCTGCACTAATAAAGGGAAATAAATGAGTACCCTCAGGCTACGCTCTGTGATGTATTGCATGCACAGTGTGAGGACAAAACAATGGAAACACTGATATAGACTTCTCATGGGTATATGTGCGGAAATGGTCTCAATATGTCGTGATATTCTTCTGCCATATCTCTAGATCAATTTGTGAATTGTTATTAGCATTTCCAAAGCCAATTGAGAAAAAGCTTGTGCTGGATGAGTGAATACTTGATTATCATCAGGTATTATTATACTACTTAGACTTTCTTTCACTGTTTTTCCATATGCTCGGGTAGAGAGAAAGCACGGTTGTCTCTATTCTCAAATGAAACAATGAATACGATTCTTCCAAATCATATTCCCTCTTACTCACCCCTCAGACAGGGTGGACTTGACACTGCTGGTTCGTGTAACTTTGGGCCCATGGTGGCCCAGAGGCATGTCTATGGACTCAGAGCTGGTGTGCAGACTGGTCATGCTCTGGCAGCTCAGCGTGTCCTTGCTGCCGGCTGAGGAGCTACAGGCAGGCCAGGGCCGAGCGTTGGAGGGCAGGGAGAGGCCGGAGGCCGGGCTGGAAGCCAGCGAGTCGGTGCACAGGTCTGGGGTTTTACCGTACAGAGGACTGCTACCACCACTCAGGCCGCCAGCGCTGCCCAGGCTCCCTGTGCCAGAGGAGGGGGAGTCCAGGCTGGCCTGCCTGGCCAGTGTCCCGTGGGGGCTACCCAGTATTGACGGACACTTGCCAGAGTCGGGCGTGCCCGGAGAGCTGGCCTTGCTGCTGGCTTTGGTGCCAAACAATCTGGGGGTAGAGAGGTGGGTGCAGTAATTTAGAAATGCTCAAGGGACAAGTGATGAGCATCTGTGAGCTTTACTTTGCGAATTCACTGGCGTCACCTCATTGTGTTTCCTGTGTATCACTGAACTGGTCATAGAGATCTTTTGAACATAGAGAAGCCTCTAAAAACATCCACATCATCCAATGCAATGCCAGCTCTTTAGAAAGACAAAATACTGAGCACAACACATTCATTCCTCACAGCAAGCTTCCCCTTATTGTAGGTTTGAAATTCAAGTGATTTGCATCCACACATCTGTTCTCACAGCTTTGCCAGTCTCACCCCTGTGATTTTAAACAACCTAATTTCTTTGACCACTCAACCTTGTCTGCCTCCCACATATGTTGAGACAGCTTGACTTGTTCTGCTCGTTTCTGCTCCAGTCTATCATTGCAAAACTATAAAAATATAGGCGACACTTTACTGAGGTAGGTACAGAAGACATGCAGATGAAACTAGCTGGCTTGACAAATGGGATGGGACGTAGATTTGGATGCGACTGCTGAATGAAAGCTTTGAATCAGGAACTGACTGGCGAGAAACTTCCTGTCACCTGTCGGCTCTGATCAAGACCGCAGAGAGGGATTAATTTGATCTGATTCTCAATCAGAAGCCATCAATGCTTTATCTTCCAAGCAAAGAAATGTTTTATCTGCAGTGGCTCAGCACCTACACCGGGGAGCAATTTGTGAGGTGTCACCCTTCAACTGTGCAGTCAGGCTCACTCACTAACACATAACTAAAGTTTTATATTCATCTGGTGCATCCAAATAAATGAGCAGGGTTGAGAGATTGTTATGAAGATATTTTACCATTTGGTCTGCAGCAAATGTTCCTACCGACTTTAAAAGCGGGGCAGCCTGTATGTGGAAACGTTACTGAGCATCAAAGACATTTGTTACAAAGGTAAATTCACACTCCAGGTGTCCTAAAGGGCATGTGATGTTTTCTTTAAAAAAGAGCTAAGCTTGTTACCTTGTGCTTATTTTCCTGTCAAAGCTAGCAATCACTTAACTAAAAAGAATGTCGTGAAATGACTGATTCACTTAGAAGCACACAAAATGAGGAACAAAGACACAGCAAGAGCAGAAAAGGCCTGTGTTGTGTATCTGACCTGCGGAAGGTGGGAGAAGCAATGTCTGGGTATTTGGAGCCTGGCTGCCTGAGGCCTGATTGGCTCGCTGAGCTGGAGGTGGGGCTGGACTTGGGAGAGGTGGACATTCCTGCTGATGTGTCTTGCTCTGACACAGCCACCTTTTCTTTATCCGTCTGGTTGACGGTGATGGGACTGGAGCGGTCGGAGCCTACTTTCCCATCCCTGCGTTTGGCACCTCCTTGTGTTGCTGCCCCACCTGCTGACTTGCCGCTGACATTTGAGTCGATGCTGCTGGAGCTGGAGCGATGCCCACTGCGTCCTGCTGCCACCCCACTTGAGGATTTGGCCGGTCTGGGCAGAGAACGGTACTGCAGGGTCATTTTGGAGCCATTGCAGCTGAGCAGAATGCCGTCGTCTTGAGGCTGAGAGCCATCCAGGCTGGTCTTCCGCACACCACTGATGCTGGTGCCTTTCCCGAGGGCAGCAGAAGATTTGGGTGCCTTTCCCAGGGTGGCGGAGCCACTGGCAAGTGTTGCACCACTTGAAGTGATTAAGGTGCCTGTGGGACCAGGGATCTTTTTGTATCCAAAGGTGCCCGTGGTGGGTGGTCGTACATGGCCAGAAGGGGGTTTCTTGCCCTCGTCCCCACTACTCCTTCCAGCATCTGAAGGGGAGCGCTGGATTCCAGCTGAACTCTTGGAAGGTATCTTGCCCTTCTCTGAGGCCTTTGCATCATCGGTTTTGCCTGTAAATTGACATGAATAAAACACGTTTTAGTCCAGACCACAAAGCTGCCTTGCATCAACTTCCTCAAGCAGAAAATCAACATCATTCTTCTTAATTATAGATGGGAGGATGGTTAGTATCCATCCGGATCAAGGAAGAAATGTTGTGGGGTAAAAATCTTAAATCATTATCATTTTAGATTCAGTTTGATGGGGTGTATAAAGAATAGACACAGGAGCAAGGGAAAAGGGTAATGGAGTCTGATAACTCCACATTTCTCCTGTTCCAGATTGATGGAACAGTTGATAAGTGTATCAAGTGTGGCAGATAAAGTGATGCAGCCATAATATACCTCGCTACTGACATTAGACGGGGAACAAAAAAAAAGAGTTTTCAAAAAGCATTGTTGCATTTTGTTAGCATACTTCCAGGTCTTTTTACTCAGCTGCATCTTCCTAAGAAAAAAAGTATTTTTCTGCTAGAGAAAATTGAGCCAGTTCTTCTGATAATGCATCCAGTCACTTCAGTTTGGTTTTGTACTTCTTCCTCACACTTAATCTAGTTAAAACAATAGGATGTCTTATCTCCTACCTTGTGTTTTGATGGCAGTGGTGGTGTTCTTGGTCCTGGGTGGGGTAATCCCCACCTGGGCTGTCATGCCCCTCCTCCAGGAACCTGTTTGTGACATCTGGGCCAGCGCGGCTGCTTTCTGACCAGTATCCTCATACTGACCCTGGGCTTGGGATGCAGAGGAAGAGGAATGTTTCCAGCGGGAGGAGCTATTGCTTGGATCCATGCTTGTGTCCAGTTCCTCCTCCACCTTCTTTAGGTCTTCAGCTCCGGCCCAACTGCTGCTTACCTCCTGCTCAGCATGTTTGGATCTGTTTGATTTCTGGGACTGTGGAGAGATGCAGGTGAATATTATAGAAAGCAACTCCATAGGTCTATAAATGATTCATTTAAATGTCTAAAGAAAGGCAATTGGTCTGTTTTTATTTTGTGGCATACTGAAATCGATCAAAGCCTAAGAGGTTATCATCAGAGTTAGCCTAAAATAATGCTATGTTTTAAAAAAATGATTTTAAATAGAAGTTGTTCATTTAAACTTGAGCACACATTGTCTCTAAATAGCAGTGCAAGTGTCTGTACCAGTAGAGCAGCAGGTTGTGTGTCTGTGTGTAAGGTTGCAGCTATCTTTGGAATCTCCAATATACAGATCTTCCACTTTTGGATAGCACACAAACACACCCACAAGAACACAAAGAGCAGTGATAACCAGCCTACCTTAACAGATGGTCAGTCTCCCTAGCAACACCACGGTCTCTTAAGAGCCCAGTCTGTTGAGTATTTCATGAGGAGCCAAGTATACTTGGCAGAGTGAAAGCAAAGTCTCGGAGGAGAGCAAAGTATTGGTTTTGCAGTTAATCCCCTCAGCTGTGATTTCAGAACTGACTCACAGACTTGCCTCCAATTCAAACTTAACCAACAATGTTAGAACTCAATATTAGAAAAAAAAAAGATTCATTTTGTTGTCAGACAAATCATTTATTTGTGAGTGGATAAAGATGAACACCTTTCAAGACCATCTGGACCAAAAAGGCATTTCTCTAAACCAATTCATATTGGAAGTAGGACTGAGAATCTGAATAAATCTGGCTAACCGGCGGTAGGCTGGACTCACCTGGCCTCCCTTGCTTTTGCGCGATGAGGTGGCGGCTGTGGCGTATGCAGGCGTGTTCAGATCATCAGTGCTGATGTTGTCCAGCGTGTCGCTGAGGCCGCTGCTGACCGAGCTGCTGTCATCCCAACTACAGAAAGAGAGGAGCAGACCGCGTGAGCTGACCAAGTAGCCACAAATGTCTGTGCTGTTACTGTGTGTTCATTTTTCATCAACGATATTCTCACCCCACACAGTGTTTAGAATCATACCAGACGCTCACCATCTGTTGCCGCCATGTTTTCAGTTTCATTACACCTTACCCGGAATACCAAATGAAACTTTATTAATAGGCAATTTTCATACAGGCAGCGCTAAGTGCTTTGCAAAATAATAAAATCACCTCCAAACGTAAAACGTCTAAACATCTCTGGGGGAAGTCTAAGTATAAACATAAACCTCATAAATGCATAAATCTCAACAGGAATGAAGGAGATGTGTGGATTCAAAGGTCTTTTGTAATAAGCAAATTTGTCACGTCAAACAAACACTCATTTTCTAGTTTTTATGGTTCTCAATGAACATCACCATATAAGTTCTATTTTGATAGTAAAGATGTTTCCTTTTCTGTTTTTAAATGAATGGATTTTAATTCCAGCTTTTATTTGGATACATTTTGTGCCTCAGGCAGACCGAATGAACAGACATATTTTATGCCATCAGAAATAATAAATCAACTCAAATATTTACACATTAGCTCTTTGCTCTGGCTCTTCTCATAGGACACATATCTGTATGTTCGAAGTGACAGCAAGAACCACAGATATAAGATGTCAGACTGATGTGAACAACGAGGAGTCCTTGTAGGACTTACTTGGTTTCCATGCCAACAAGTCACATCTAATCTACATCTGGCTTTTGCTTCGTGTTTGTGCCGTGTCTTTTATGAGTGAAGAATAAAAAGAAACATTCACACAAACAGAATGACTGTTCACACAACTGCACTTGCCTTGATAAGAATCATAAAATGAATTTTAATTAACCATGAAAAAACACTGTTAATCTAAAAAAAAAAATTTAAAAGAAAAGGAAACCACTTCCAGGGACTTATTTAAGAATTTTCAACAAGTCAATTCAGGCAGGCCATTTGTAATTTATCTCTCGAGATGAAACCTGAAGGCAGGCAAAAAATGAGAGGATAATGACTTATTCTAATTGGTGGTCAAAAGAGTATTGAAAAAGATGAAAGGAAAGAAAAGTGGGCCGTAATTCAGGGCACTCATCCAGGAAAGATAATAGTGTTATTGATTTTCACAATTTTTAACAAAGCTCATATATTGTAAAGTAACCATTTTTGACATGGGATAAATCTAAAAAAATTCTAAGCAACAAAAGACTATAAGCAAAAGTTAATGCATGGTAAGTGCACCTGTAATGAATGAGCAGACAACTGCAACCCAGTTGTCCAGTGGTGCGAGGCAGAATTGATTTAATCTTTTGACAGATTTAAAATGAGCAGCATTTATCTTCACAGACAAAATCTGACCAGGCCAGTGACTCCCTGCACAAAACAATAACATGGCTCTGTTTTAACTTGAAAAATTGCAGCCAAACATATTATGTCCAACTTCCAATTTCATCCCATTTCTTTGCAATGCTTGTGGTTGGAAATGTGTTTTGTTCAGACATAATTGCAGACAGGTAATGGCACTTGCCTTCGGTCATTGTTGCCAATTTCTCATTTTTGTTGTGCAGGAAATATTTCACTTTCCTGCAATTCAAAGCCAGAGTGATACAATTGTCTACAAGTTGAAGGTTTACAGCAAAGCAGAAGCTTGTCATATGAAATTAGATTTAGTCCCAGACACTTTCCGAACACAAATTCGTAGCTTAAGCAATGTTATTTCAGTCGAGAAAAAACAAGGTGACTGCTAATCAGAGTGACTGATGATTCATGTTGTTTCAACTATCTGAGTGAGTGTGTTTTCTGCAGACACCAGGCTGTGCAAACAAGGAATAATTAAAGCCCATTGCTGTTAATCAACTCCTTTAATCTGCACTTAAATTGAAACTAATCTCTTTTACCAAGTGTCCAGGCTAAATGTGAGCAGCTACCACGTCATCTTCACATTTCCATTTCATGTTATTCTGGTCGGAGCTGCTTGTCTCAGAAATGTCAGAAATGACAAGGGAGCCGTGTTGTGCTGCTTCCTCTGAGAGCTGCCTTCAAGGCTTGACAGACAACAGGGACCGGCAGAGGCTAGTTCAATGCTCTCAACAGAACGATTCAGTCAAAGAGTTAAAACAAAAGAAACTGAACACAACAATCTCCGCATGTATTATAGTGTAAAAACACTGATTCATTTAATGTCTGCTGCTTAAACAGAAACCTGTTTCAAAGAGGTTTTTAAGGATTTAACTGAAATAAGACACAAACTGTGTTTAATGGCTCTTGATGCCTAATAGTACTTTAAAAACACATTTCTACCTTCTTTTAAAGTGAGGATGATCTCACTTTTAAACATATTTCGATTAATTTCTTTTTAGGCGCATACATAATTGGACTAGAGCGCATCAAGTGTGGCACATTTAATTGGGGAATGGTGACTGTTGAGGGCATGTGCTGAAGTCTATTACCATAACATTTTAAAGCAGATGGCTTCTAAGAAGCTCATTTACTTCCAATTCTTATCTAAACACAAGAATATTCTCACAGTGTCCCCCTGGCTATAACAGATCGCTCTTTCATACTGCGGTGGCCTCTCTAATACAATATTGAAATCTTTTTTTTATGGAGAATTAGTGTGAAAATTGGGTGAGATGATAAAAAACAATTTCCTTGTACCATTTTCTTTTAATTAACACATTGTGTCACACTAAATGGTTCTTGTTATCATATACCGCTGCCCTTCAGCTTTTGCATTTATTTGTTTAATTTAAAGTGGCTCTTTAGCAAATCTGTGTTGCTCCACAAATTGACTGCAAAAGCAAACCACCTTTTTAAATGAAGATGTACTTAGAGGAAAGATCAGAACATTTGGAGGGGGAAAAAGATGAATGAATCAAAGTGTTCTATCTAAATAGTAGTAATCTTTCTGTGTGGAGTCTGCATGTTCTCCCTGTGTCTGCGTGGGTTCTCTCCGGGTTCTCCGGCTTCCCCCAACCGTCCAAAACCGCTTCAGCGCTTCAGAAAACTGATGGATGGATGGATGGAAAAAAATATATAACTATATTGGATAAGGTATGATCAAGCAGTATTGAATCATGGCAGATGCAGACATATATTTATGGCGTTTAACTAAAGGACAACATCAGAAAATGGTTTCTTAAAGCAGTTAGATGATAGAGGAGTAAATGGTATTGATCAGAGACCCCATAATACCCTGAAGGTAGTTTCGGGAAAAGCTATTATTGCAACTTCAGTGCTCCAGCTGCCCCAGTGGAGCTGCTCAGTGAGAAATCCAAGCATTTAGTCTAAATATGAGATTAAAGATAGCTGGAGAATGGACTTCTTAAAATGTTCTAGTCTTCAGTGTTGAGAAACAAAAGAAACACACAAAGAAATGTATTAGGTTTCTTCTTTGGGGTTCTTAACTGTAACAATATAAATATTTCATCGAACTGCCTCCACGCATCAGCCCTGATTGCTCCCAGCCAAGCTCCTCCTTTCAGATCGGCACGTTTTCACATGCATGTCATCACATTTTGTTATGGGCAGGGAGGGGGGACGCTCAAAAATGGCTCAGGCAAACTCAATAACCCCACTGAAGGGGCTGCGAGGTCGTACTTTTGTGTCATGACGTCTTAAATTAGCTATGAGCAACAGTCAGTAACAAAATGCTTGTGAGAACATTATTGTGTAGGACATCTTAAAGTCAAGGGGAGGGATCTGGGCAAAAGGTGCAAAAGAGCACTCACGCTATCAAAATCAACCTGGAGATACTCTATTTCACAAAGAACCATTCTCTCAGTTGGACAGACAAACCAGTCTCATGTAACTTTAAGGCAAGTAATCACAGTTTGTGCTTTGTTCATTTTTGCAAACCCCTTATCTTTGTAGTAGAACTCAGTGGAAATAATACGAATCTATAAAGTCCTTTATCTTCCATATCAGATACTGTTAGCAAAGGTCTTGCCAACCCCAAAAAATCTTCTATTGAGGTGCTTAAATACCTACTGGTAGGAGAATGTGACAAAAAAAGGGGAAACTGACATTTAATTTCCATTGCAACCTACTGGAAGTCTTGGCTTTCGGCACCTACGTCAGAGCTGAGCATTGCAGCGTTGCTAACATGATCTCATGTAATATTCACTACACCGAGTCCTGCTCTTTCGGTCGAAAAAAGAAAACATGAAAAGCAGCTGGAAAAAAGGAAAACATTGCTTATTCCGTTACATAAAAGAGGTAAAACAGACTTTGATAAGTATTTAGGAGAATGATACTCAGAAGGATGATTGGATAAGATTGGAGAGATCAAACGTTTCTCAATGGAGCTCTCAGGTAATAAAAAAAAAAAAAAAAATCCCATGCAGCACTATTAGATGAAAGTCAGAAGCCCTTCTTTCCAGTAGTTCATTTTCTAGAATCCAGTTTTTGTCATGTGCATAGAAAGAACACTTTACCCATAATTATGACTAAAATTTCTGATGCCATCTAAATAATAACTGCATCAAATCCTCAGGAATTCACAATTTGGTTAGTTAAAGAAAGAGCAATAGTAAAATAAACTTGTTGAATAGTAAATTAGTCTGGTTAAATAATCTAAAATAAATATGCTCAGACAAAAAGAAACCCAAAACAACATAACACACACATCCTTGGAAATACACTTCCTGCCTGAGTATGTGGAAGACAGTCATGGCCTCTCCTACTCCCCTGATGGAGAACATATGACGCCAACCTGCCGGGTACAACTACACCATTTTCAAAGGCTCAGAAACAAAAGACGGAGGAGAAGCAGCCTCTTGTCGACGGGATCCAAACAGGAAATAGTTTCTAGTGTTGCTGTCAGCTCACCTGTTATGGGAGGGTTTCTGCTTTTCCTTTTTAAGATCGGCTCGTGCTTCAGTCTGCCTGTCTGCGCTCTGCTCCTCGACTACAAAAGTCAAAGCCTCAGCTGGCAAAGATGCTAGAAGCTGTGGCTCGACTGGGAGTCAAAAGAGGAAATGGAAATGAAAAAGAAAGGACTCTCTCATCCTTTCACTTCTACCTACTGCGCCTGCCAGCTCCCCCTCCCTGCTCTTTGCCTTCCCCTCCCCTCCCCCCCCTCCCTCCCCTCCCCACCAGAACGGGCCCGACAGCCCTCAGAGGTAATCAGACATGGTGTAAGCAGCAGGTAGTGCAGGGTTAATTAAAGGAGGATGACAATGCAGGAGAGAGCCTAATCAGAATGGGAGGTGTTTGTCTTTGGTTGAAGCTTCTTACTCTAACCGGTCTCATACAGTCTACGCAGCCTTGTGCTGTAACATATTCACACATTCCTTACTATTCTTCAATGTCGAAGAACAGTAAATGATGCCTTTATATCTCTTTGAAGAAAAAGCCCATTGTGGCTCCGATTTATCTTTAATATTTCTTGTTCAGCACTCATGTTACCACAATTTCCTTTCATTAAAAGCCCAATCCAACCCATCCCTTCTCTGAGCAAAAGTGAAGTGAACACACATTACCTCAGCAGTGACAGAACGAAAAACAGCATTATTTTCTCGCAAAAGGGTAAAGACTCGTCAAAGAATAAGGAATCCAACTCGATTCTTCTCAACACAATTCAATTAGAAGGAGGGAACAGAATGACCTTGGCAGACAGAGCTAAAGAAGTATCTGTTGCCAAGCAGAGACGGACAGCAGGACGTCAGCAGGAACCGACGGGGCTTGTTAAGATGTCAGGCGTTCCAGTCAAAGATGACAACGGAACCTTGAGCTGCGTGAGGTTTACGCAGGCTGGATGCGCTCAAGTATATGGCAAAGAAGTAAAAATCTCATAAGGGCTCACAAGTGACCGTTAGCCAGACCACTGACCTCCTGCCTCAGTGGTTTACAGGAGATCAAATCTGTCCAGCTTCATTTCAGCCTTCAGACAAACATAAGAGCATTTCAAAATTCTCCTCAAACTTGAGCGATAGATTTAAAAAAATAAGTTGCCTTCGGCAAGAAACTAATTTGAATGTGGTAGTCCACTTCCATGGCTGCAAAGTTACCACGGATAGGGGCTTTGTTGGTTCTTATCGTCAGGAACACCAGTTTTGTTTGAAAAAACAAAAATCAGGAGAACACAAAGAAAGCTAATTGTGTTATCTGAATTTAGACTGGCACCTTTTTTTTCTTCCCAACATTTTGGCAGGTCTGCCATTTGGGACAATAAGAAGCAGATGGTCAGCATCACTGCCATGTGGAGGTGTTTGGAGGCGATGGGTGTGGTAGCCGCTATCGCACGGTCACTGAACACTGTATCCCTGCCCCCACTGACAGATGACTGGTCAAACCGAACCAAGCAGCCTTTTAGGTTTTCTCTCTCTAAGATGGTGGCACAGTAACGTGATGGACAGGGCAGCACAACAGCAGCTGTGTCTGATGAACCTGACCACCACTCACCCTGACCTGTGTCGGGACAAGGTTCCCACATTTGAGTGAAATGCTCCTTGCTACAATATATGTTCAAGCAACATACTTATATTTAACTGAAAATTTAACTATAACCTGAAATATTTCATCAACACAATTCAGTCTTCATATGGAATATCATGGAGCTCTGATATCACAAAGAAGGGTGTTAAGTCTGGCAGAAACCTGACATTGTGACTCTGATGTGAATTATGAGTTACTGTACTCATCTCCGCATGCCTTCAGTCAGGAAAACACTGAATGATGAAACTTTAGGAGATGCAAAATCGTGACGTCCATGGATGTGTAAAACCAAGAAAGAAATCATGGGACGCTCGGCAGAACTTTTTTTATGTCCCTTTTTTGTGCAATTTACAACATGCATGGATTCCTCCTTACCTCCATTCATATGCCTCCCTAACTAAAAAAAAAAACTATGACCACAACCATTTAGTGTCAAATATAAGAGGGTTACTACAATTGTCTTTGCTTGTCATCTATTAATTAGATGAACGGATGTCTTACGCACAATTGCATGACTCAAAAAGTATTCATGACCATTTACCATAAATCACATATGGAGTGTCTACTCAGAGCTGGATCCTGCAGCTCAGCAACACACACACACGATGCAGGAATCTGAAGACGCACGATTAAAAGCAGCCATGGACAACAACACAAACAGGCTTTTGTTTGTGAACGACGCAACTGCAACACACACTCAAAAAACAAACTCGTCTTCAATCCCCAAAAGTTTCAGAGAAACAAAAAAAAAAATGCAGAGCCGGCTGCAACTGTCCAGCCTGCGAGAGTCAGAGAGATGGAGACACACACTTGAGACACCAGGATGCTAAAAGCAAAGCCCTGTTACTTATTCATGTCTCCAGTGAGGAAAAGGAGCCTGTCGGTGTCAAAACATTCTCCTCTGGCATCTTGTCTTGACAGCAGAACCACAAGTTTGCACTCATCTATATTGCATGATGGTGGGCTATTTTTAGAGAACAGAGGTCCTTTTAAAAACCAAAGGCTGCATTCACCACAGTTAGAAAAAAAAAAACTGACCAAAGGGAGGGATCAGAGCTTTGTGTTATGCGGTTCTGGGGCAAATCCTAATTTTCAGAAAGTTCTTTTCCAAACATCCCCGGGCCTAATCTTACTTGAACACTTGGAAACATTTTTGACCTTCACTACTTAGCCTAATTGTGGATTTTAAGCCACTTCAATACAGATGTTAAATCCTCATCTAATTTCTTCTGCCTGTCATGCAAACCAAATGAAGGGCAGTGTGTTGCTTCACTTGCTGCATTTAGACGGATGGAGCACTGAGCATCCACAGCAAGCACAGATTTGAGGGAGGAAAACAAAAGCCCACACAGTTCTGGTCCCATGTGAATTTGGTCACATGCTGACCATGAGTCTTGATGTGATGAGTCATTTTGAGTCAACTTCCTGAGAGGTTGTGTTGGTCTGGGATAGAGCCGCCGTGGATGGCCGCCAGGGGAGTCGTTATGGAGGGTGAAAAAAGCCTGGAGCATAATGAGCCTCACGGGAGCTCGGTTCATGTACACAGACTGACTCCCATTTTCTGCCTCCCAGGAACTCTCGATCACTGCCAGTGTGGATTCCTCCCACTGCTGCGTTCAGGTTAGACGCGTTAGAATGTGGTGGCGTATTTGGAAATTTGAATATTTTTCTACGGAAAAATCAAGGATCTTTAATGACCCCTTTAAAACTGCAACATTGCTTCATTTTGTGCAGAATTACATATTAAATCCTACTGTCACTGCACATACCATACAATCTTGCATGTTCTAGTTGATGAAAAGTTCCCAAAAGGAAGAAAAGAAATTCTTTGAATTGGTTATTCCAACACTCATTTCCCGTTAAGCCAGAGGTTTATAAAAAAAATCAGACTTCAAGAGAAAGAAGGAATGTCATGGAAGACAGATTTTGTCCTGAGGAGGTCAAAGTTGGCTGAGGTGTGAAGTCTCCAGAAATGAATTCCCCCCCCTGGGCTTTGCTGTGTGTCAGAGAGAAGTAACAGCTCAGCCCCTGACACTTGCTTGTCATCGGGAGGTTGGAAGAAGAATTGTGTATTTTAGTCTACATGTGTAGTATTGTGAGGGGAAAGGGGGGAAGGAAGGAATGAAAACATCGTTTCATAGTTTCACTTGATCCTGCCAGGGGTTTGCTGCCTGCAGGTGTCTCGAGGTGAAACAGGGATCAATATTTTCTCATCACCCCTGAGGTGAGTGCAAAGATAGACTCACGTTCAGGAAAGCAGAACTGTTTTGGATGTACATGAAGGCATGGTGAAGGAGAAAGAAAAATAATTCCAAACTACCGATAACATGCATATAAAGCTGAGACCAGAGGCAAACGTGATAAAGAGGCTGAAAAGGGGCAGTTTAGTTGACCCTTCTTTCTACTTCGACTCAGGACCAGCACCTGTTCACACTTTGCTGATGTCAGCTATGACTGACCGGCTGCCGGAAGACTGGCTGAACTGAACCTTACGGAGAGCAAAGTTGTGAGACTGATGGCGTCTTCCAGAAGTTACATGTTCAGTACACTTGCAACGGATGTACATGGGTAGGAAATACAAAAACACCAGAAAACAAGACATTATCAATACCCAAGCAGGACATGCCAACCTTCTACATCAATCAGTCACGAAGCTGCTATGTTTGCTAACTCATTTCTGATCCAGAATAACCATGTTGCTTTCTAACTTTTTGTTTGGGAAAATATTATTTTAACATAAAAAACAGATGAGTCTTAAAACATCTAATTGGGCTTCCAAACACATTCTGCTTCAAACACTGCCTGCCATTAAAACTTGGCAGGAAACGTCATTGCGTCAGTCCATTCCCAGCATCCCTCTTAAGGCCCGTCATCTCCAACCATGGCTAGACAGCTTTAAATCAGGAGCCATGACAGGTGGTAACCTGTCAAAGACATTTGCCAGCTTGTCACCTCTGAAGAACATGAATCTTTTTCTTTCTTCATCAGGCTGCAGTGGAAAGTGCCTGGTCCAGCCATTTATGTGTCTGTTAGCTTTAATTCACTGATCACATTTGACAGTGTTCCTCCATTTCCCAACAATATGGAACTCAATCTTAACGTGGGCACATATGTCTGGGCACAGTCCAAAAACGAGGCATTGGCAACACGAGCAGCTCTGACAGAATCCGTCCTTTACCTGTCAACGTCCCCCTGCATCTCTTTGCTTCCTCTTTGGGCTGATTCTCTGGAAGATGACACATCGGAGGCGCGGCCCGTATTTCGTCCATACAGATGGAGGCCGCCGTCTGTTAGGTACCTGTGAAAGAAGAACTAATGAGAAGGATTGGATTTTCAACCTAACATTAAAATATCAGTTAGTCAAGTACCAAAAGCAGCAGATTACTTTGATAAAAACATATGAGAGGACATCGCTGAATAATGTGATATACAATGTATGGAAGGTGTTTTAAAACTCAGACAGAAGTTAGATGTGTGTGTGGCAGTGGGCAAGAAGTACACTTTAAAGCAACCGCCTGATATCTGTCAGACATGGCTGATAGGACATGGGGGGCCATTAGAGTTGAGTTAATTAAGCTAATACTTCAGCTAACCACCCCTCCCTTTCTGCCCTGACACATCTATATTCCTAAACGGGCCTTACTCCAGCAGTTCCATCTTAACTTGCCAGGCATACGAATCCCAGGTGGAAGCTTGTGGTTGCATGGAAGTGTGTGCAAGATGTAACTAGTTTTTTTCAACACAGCTCCCACTTGCTTTGAGTGAATGAAGGTCGGCCGCCAGCATGCATGCATTGTGATGCTCTGTGAAAGACTTATCTTTTCAAACTTAGGTAATCTGTCATTTCATTGCGAGCATTCAAGGTTTAAATTGTATTCTTTAAAACTTCCCATTCAAGATTTGAAAAAAATGAAGATAACCTTGATGCATGTCAACAGGCTATTTTGTACCGGGAAACATCAAGGGGGCCTTGGTAACTGTGTGAAAACCCATCTAGCCATGATGTTTTTCAACTAAACACAGTATCTGATAAATTGTCATTCATGAAAACAACCTTGAATGAACTATTGTAAAAGGTAATAACTAGAGTGTGCAGTTCATTCAGCTCTAAACATCAGCAGCATAATTCTGCAGTTCACAACATTAAGTTCAGATCAGCTTGAGTCACCTTTTTCTTACAATAAATTCAGGCGCATTTTTAGTTTAAATGATGATTCAATTGATCTCCTTATGCAGTCACTTTTAACTGTTTTGAATGCATTTATAGTTTAAATAATAATCCTAATCAGTTCCTTAACAGATTCCAAAGACTTCACTACTTCCCAGAAGCTTGTGACATGTTTATTGCTATACGCTATTATGCTATTTTCATTTTATTATCATTATTATAACTTTTCCCCCCAAGTTTTAACACTAAACAGATATCTTCAAACGGTGATCAAACGAGCAAAAAAACCCCTCCAAAAAAATAGACACTATGAACATTCAAAATTTGGAAATGTTACATTTCTTGTTTTCAGATTTGTATGGCAAACATTGTTTAGTTTTGAGTAAAAAACTGTGAACATTGACATAAAGGTAGGGGAGGTTCCAGTGCTGTTGGACAGAATCAGATTATTAGTCAAACTCTTTTCTTGTAACATGCCAGTAGAAACTGTTGGAAGCAGATGCTCATGGTTAGTCAGAGAGTCAGAGAAAGCTAACATGCTACATCCTACCCGTTGCTGATCACATCCGTCCGGCTGCTCTTCCCTAGGATGTCCGCATCACTCATGTACCCTGCCATCTCCATCTGCTTTCCTCCTTCAAGCCCTCCTTCTCCCTTCTCCCCCTGCTCAGCCCCCTTGGCCCCTACTCGTCTGGAGGGGCCGCTGTACACAAACCTGGAGGGGTCTGAGTGCCCGCTGTAGCGCCCTGTGTTGGTGCCAGCGCCCGCTGTGCTGGATCTGGGCGCCGAGTAGCCGCTGGGCATTGAGGGGGCATCACCTGCCTGGAGACGTGGGGTTTGGGATTGGCCCAGACGCCAGGCCATGGGGGAGGAGCGCGCGGTGAGGGTGGGCATACTCCGCCCATTGACCTCCGTGGTCACTGTGGTATCAAAGGTTGTTTCTAGCGTACTGTGGAGACAGAATGGTCAATAGAAAGAATAGATTACTATTGCTTTGTCTTAATACAACAGTCATTATTTACAACATTCAAAGTAATAACAAATATTGTCAGAGATTCATCCAAGACACTGAAGACATGATGAAAAGTTCACTGAATAATCACTTATGTGGAAACATCTGTCACAATATCAGCAGACAGATGTTAACGGATGTCGATCCTTCACGTCGCACATCTTCCGCCGGTGCTTTATGCCTCTGTGCACATTCATCTGTGACTTGTATCATCTATCTTCTCAACTGTTAATGACCACTATGCCAAGACCATCAACGTTTGAAAAATTGCTCATGCAGTATGATGTATTGGACCACAGAGAGTAAAGCCGTTACCTTACTGGAGCTCTCTCTGCTGGAAAAAAAGAGCACTGCACACAAATAATTAAAAAAAAGAAAAAAAAAACTGTGATTAATCCAGTCTGATTCCAGTCAGAAGCATCCCTGCACCGACAAAATACCAATTATTATAGGTTATTTGTCATGATACTCGTCACCTGAGGATCCTCTTGGGAATGAGTGGGGGGTGTAAACATATCAAATACTGTCTTTACACGTGCTAAAATAATGTTCGATCTTTAGACAGTAACTGTTTAAGGTGCATGACACATGGTGGATATGTGGGAGGGTCTCTGCCTCTGTGCACTGGCCTTCATTAGGTGGGATAAGCAATGCCTTAAAGCAGCGTCACAGATAGCAGTAAGAGGTGTGAGAATGGCTCTGTGTGTGTGTGTGTGTGTGTGTGTGTGGGTGTGTGTGCATGGATGGCTGGCCAGAAAGAAAGAACACTGTATCCCTGTGATAAAAACATGGGAAGGACTAAGATGCCAGCTACATTCACAACAGATCCCTGTCAACACTTTTCAAGACCAGCACACACACAATGACACAGGCAACATCCACACCACAGTGTCTCGCTATACGATCAATACTGCTAGCAATTACAGAAAAATATACAAGTCTAAGAATTCCTTTTCGACTACAGTCAAATGGAATGAAGCCCATATCTTTTATAAACCTGACTCATTTTTGAGAACATTTGCCTCACTTTGTTATTGAGCATAAAGCAGAAATACAACCAAAAATAAATCCTTATGGAGACTATTTTGTTCTTGCCAAGAGCTCAGCAGGAGAAGAATTCGTGTTGACAGCAGGGAGCTGCTTATTGCTGAGCAATGTTAGATATAAATACTTTTTCTATCTATTGCTGCTGGTAAAAAGCTCAGAGCTCACCAACTAGTTCTCTCACTGGTTATTTAATAGAATTGGTTAGATTGACATATAATTGCAATCATTTGCTAATAATAATCATTTCCTGCTATACCCATAAATGCAAAACTTGTCAAGAGATAATTTTGCTTTCAACAAACTGTATGTTGTCACTTCCCACCTCAGTGGAAAGAACATTGTTAGGAACAGAAAAGTGTTTCTTACTGTCAGCCTGGCATAAGTACATTTTGGTTGTTCAGAAGTTTAAAGTTACTTTAGCATTGCAGTTATTACAAAATACTTTACATTAAAGCATCGGCTAAAACACTTACATGCTTGCTTCTGAAACAAATCCATACTATAAAGTTGGACCAAACAATTATCTCCACACTTACACAGCATTGAAAAAGCTATCATGCCCAACTCACTCAGATTTTCTGATGCAAACACAAAAGAAAAAACAAGACACTGTGAAGTTATCACCTTATAACATCATTTAATAGCAGCTGAATACCAACAATACTAAAGATCTGAACCTGCTTGCTAAGGGACTCTTAGATAATCACTGAAGACCAATATTTCTTTACGCCCAATCTTTCACTGCTTGGCAAAACGAGCTGCGGTGGGAAATGAAATGCTTCAATTAATAATTTCCAATGAAGGCCCAAATTGACATAATATTAACACAGGGTTTGTTCAGTGGGAGAAGGGGATTGTTTTGAGTTTCTTTGAAGACCCACATCGAGAAAAAATTGAGACAGAATATTTGGGTGGGTTCTGAACTATCAGCTGGTGTTAGCTTCTTTTTGCCTCACAGAGGACAAATTGGATGTTTAATCAGTTCTAAATCAAACTGAAACGTCTATTTGAAGCAGAGAAAGTACACCGACATATACAGCAATGATGAAATCCTTCTCTAAACTGTTCTTCGAGCATTCTCTCCATCTTATCAATATAGGTTTTCAAAACAAACATGTTTGGTTGATTGGTCAGACTGAATTCTTTAAAGGGGTCGGTGTGAATATGTTTTACTTCACAATGTACAATCTAGTGGGCTTTAGACAAAAGATGTGTGGTATGATGATTCACAGAAGTATTCTTCTCAGCCACGGCATAAAGATCCATCCAAAATTCCCCACACATCAGCAGCCATTCTGTTGGAGATTCAATGTGCGGGATCCATGACAAATTAGCCCCTGTTTTATCATCCGAAAACACAGATTTCTTGTCCACAAACGCAACACCTTCGATATTTTAAAATGCTAGTTATAATCAGATTTACTCCTACGCATGAAGAAGTCACACAGTAACACAAACGAACCAAAAGAGGCGGCAGTAAGCGTGGGAAAGAAGGGCTGGATAAAGTGGCAGCAGGTTCGACTGGTACCACTGACAGCTAACAGATACGGTCTGATCAAATAACATGTCGCTTCAGAAAGGTCTCACCAGTGAAAGTTTATAAGATTATCTAAATGAAGTATTCAACTGCAACCATGGTAAAAGCTGTTCATATTTCAAGGATCAACGGTTAAGTATTTCCTTTTATGACTTCCAAAGCATCAAAAGCTTATTCTACCAATATGATCAAATTTAATGTAGATTCTTTCCTACAAAAGGGTAAAACATCAATATGTGAAGTCATATTTAAGTATAGCATATTTAGTAGTATATTCTTAGAGCTTTAGTTGTTCCAGTGGCACAGACCCACATATTAGAGTTAATACAGAACTAGATATAATGTCTGATGACACGTAACACACATTAAGGCAGATTAAAACTTTTTGGTGATTCCTGTGTGAATATGGTCTAGCTCGGCTTTTCCAATTAAAATGCATGCTTGCTCTCAACCAAGACTTTCTTTACATTCAAATATACAGTATGTACGACTACTTTCAGTCAAACTGGTTCTTTTATTGCTTTATTTAGGCCATCTCATACCCATGTTTACGTTTTTGCTGATGTAATGCCTCAACTAGCACAAACACCATAAACATAGCACATAAACATATCATTTTATGGCTAACGTGTATATTATATATCTGTACGATGACTCATGCTGTCTATTGCGTATATCTGATGGATATGGGGGATACTTGCATCCTGAGACTATTAAAATGCTTAATAACCCGTCCCCGTGGCTCCCATTAAATGTGGTTGTAAGACAATGGAGGTGTATTGATCTTCCCTGGCTGAAGCTTCTCACCGGAATAAAGAAGTAGAAAACAAACACTCGCACATAGACACTAAATGCACGCACACAGACGACCATCTGTTACGGCTGTCAGCAGCCAGACCACCATCTTCCTTTGTAAATGGAGCAAAACGCGGAAAATAATAGACTGAGGGAGAAGGGAGAGTGGAGCAGCGAGCCACTGCCCTGGGAGCTGACAGACACCGTTGGTTATCATTTTGTCTCTGCCTGAGTCACAGCCTTCACTCGGAGCCGTTGGGCTCTCTGTGATGCCCGTGGCACGCAGATGCGACAGCGTTTTAAGGTGCTGGTTGTCTATCAAATCCTGAATGTCATTACATGAGTGCCAGTTGGTGAGGGAGGCGCCGCGGTTGCCTGCTTTAATTAAATCCCGCAAAAGCGGGGGAGAGGATGTTAAGGTGATAGTGAGGACATCATGAAAAGGTGGAGACATATCTGACTGTTGAATCAGTGTGATAAAATGCACAAAGTCTGAGACATCAGAATACAAATTACCTCTATTTCCTAGACTAATACAGCAGGAGGAAACTGTCTTGGAATTGGTTTTGAGACTTAAAAATGTAACCCCCACACGCTGTTTTCTTTTCTCCAAACCATAAGGTGTTTTTTCAGGTTTACTAAAAAAGGTTAGGCTATGCTAAAGTTGAGCATATGTTTAAAAATGTTCTACTCATGTTTGGGGATTTCATTTTTTCATAATGGTTATTTGTTTTTGAGGAGCTCAGTGACCACAAAATCCTTTCTTGATAAATATTGAAGCTATTTTTACCAATATTTCTCTATTGTATGATCTCTGTGTGAAGTAGGAATGGCCTATGGCTGTGTGCACCTCTTCAGAAGCATCTCAACATCTCTGGCCTGAAACCATGACACCCAGCTTCATCAGTAATAAAACTAACTGAATGTGACGTAGTAT
This sequence comes from Menidia beryllina, assembly GCA_013363375.1. Lineage (NCBI taxonomy): Eukaryota > Metazoa > Chordata > Actinopteri > Atheriniformes > Atherinopsidae > Menidia > Menidia beryllina. The sequence continues at coordinate 193,159 of JABUIW010000062.1, forward strand.
TTAGTAAGATACTTTCCTTATGAAATAGTGTAGCGAAGAAACAGCAAAATAAGTTTAGCTGGTGACAGCACATCATTAAGTGAACAGCTTAACTTAACTTGTTTGGGAATACATTTCTTTCAATGAAATATTTAGGATATAATTTGACCTTTGAAAAGATTCTTGTTGGTAAGTTTGTTATTTGTTGGCTCAAACCAGAAACAGCTGGTAAAACACATTTTTAAAAATCAATGTCAGGCCAGGAACAACTTGCAAAGTTGCTTCAAGTCCCCCCCATGAACGTGAAGTTTTCCTCAATATATGTTTGAACCACCTGGCGCCACAGTAAAAACGTAAGACGTTTATTAGTGTTTTTTTTTATTAAAAAAAAGAGCTTTCAATAATAAATGAAGAAATATTAATGAAAATTAATCTTGTGTATCAGTAACTTTAATCTAAACTAATTTTTTATTTAAAAAAACACCTACTCCAAATATTTATACCAGTCTTGCCTGGACAGATCTTTTAAGTAACAATGATCTAGTTGCTGTAATTAGGAGAAATGATTAAACAAAAAACTCCTTTGAGAAGATTAGATTAGACAAATATCCTATTTCATACTAAATTTAATCTCTTGAATCAGAACAAATCCTCTCCTGCATCTTTATTGACATATCTATTAGGAATCCCACATAAAAAGCTTTTATCGTCTCCTCGTTATTATGATGGTGAGTATCCCCGCCTGTCATGCGGGAGACCGGGGCTGGATTCCCTGACAGGTGACATGTACATTGTGTCTACTTTGTGAGTTGCTTTGGATAAAAGCGTCTGCTAAATGCATACATATAAACATGTCCTTGTTTCACTTGCAACCACATAGATCAAAATCCTTCATAACAATGTTAAAGTAATGGGAGGTAGCGTTTGTGTACTACCTGTGGCTGATCTGAGTTCCCCGCAGGCTGGACATGGTTTCCTCTAGATTCTGCCGCAGGTCAGCGATGTTCTTCACCGTCCTCATCCGTCTCGTCTCAGGGTCCTCTCCTGCAGACACACATTTTGTTTCATTAGTTGAGCTCTATGGAGATCTGAACACGCAATACATATGGATACAGTCTAGTTATCCAGACTCATGGTCAAACACAAAATATAAAAAGCCATGTGGACATCTGGCGCGCAGTATTTTACTGGATGTCACCGAACGTTTCAGCAGGGGAAGAAAATGAGAACAAATCACGACGACAGCCAGTGCGGGTGAGTGTCCCTAAACCTCCTGCTGACAATCTGGAACCCATGTAATAAATCTGTCAGGCTGAACTACATACATTTCTGTGACTTGAAAAAGTATGGATCACTTTGTGCGGCGTTTCGGCTCCAGGCTGACGCAGAAATGTCATGTCATGACACCATATAATGTGTCAGTCAGTGCAGGACCCGGTTTTGCTTTCAAAAGCACCACTGTCAGAGTTCCTTTGCTTCTCTGACAGAGACTGGAAAACACTCCCGAGCACAGCAGATGGCAACAGGAGCCCCTCATAAATTTCAGGCCACTTTCATTGCCTGCGTTACAGATTAGTTGAAGGAGTCCAACTAATAAGCACATGGCAGAAAACATTTCAGAGCAACAAGGAGAGGAGGCACACCAAAGTAGCTGCTTGTCTGATCCAATCAAGCCTTTCTGTTAGCTTGTCAAACTAGCTCATATCTGGAGGCGGGTACCATATTATGGCTAGTTAACAAGTGGCATGGAACATAGAATGGATTGAAGTCTCATCACTTTCATGGTTTTAAGGTAATTTTGGCAGTAAACTGTCTACATAACAGAGATCCCAGCACATTCTGTAAAATGCAGTGTGATAGTTAGAGTGCTGTAGGAGATTTGCTCTGTGTGTGGATTTGAAGGGTCTGAGCTGAAAAACTGATAGAAAGTTTAATGGGATTATGGTGTTGGGGTAAAAGGGGAAAAAATGTGATTAGCAGAAGACGTCATGGAAGGCCTCCAGTAGGTCCTGAGAAGGTACAGAGATGAAGGGGCAGGTTGAACAGTTGTATGTTTAGAAAGAATTCTAGTTTAGAAATACCCAGCAGCACCTAAAATAAGCCAAGTGGGTATATCAGTTTTCCTGGAGTACTACAGACACACAATGGTGCATATAGTTTAGAAATGCCCACATTGTGTTTATCTGTCTACTGGTAGATAAACAGAACTATTTCATATCAGCATTACTATGTCCTAAAGGAATCTCTCTAATGATAATTTTGCCGTTATTGTGTCTACAGAGCCTTACAAAATTGAAGTGCTTAGTGGTAATAAGAAGAAAACTGCATCTCTGTAGTTTTCTCAAGAGATGAGGTGAGGACATAACTTACCGGTACTTGTTTAAGGTGTTGTTCCAGCAAATAACCCTTTTTTTCAAATGCAAATCATAGGGGTGTTGTACAGTATAATGGTTTGATAAATTATGGATTAAACATCTGAATCCTACATGAAAATATAAGGAGTAGTTCTGTGAACTAAATCTCGGGACAAATATGGCCATGTTTTATGACAACAGCCTAAAAAACAAAAACAAAAGTGTGTCTACTGACAGAAGAATGAAAAAGGATTGAACTCTGCACCACTAGGCAGGAAAAAACAAATCTGGACACAACATCCGCAATCACAAGTGTGAATTTGATTTTGCAAACTGACAGCAGTGTGCCCAATCTGATGTATGCTGTGTAACAATGTACAATGATAACTAGGCTGGATTATGTCATTGTTAGGACTCACACTCTGACCACTATGTCAGAGTGTGAGTCTTGAATTCACACAAATCACAGATCTAACACATATGAAAAGGTCAAGAAATGCAGGCCTGGAGGTAAAGCCTGATGAAAAGGTAACATTCACAGATCCCTGTTAAAATGTAAACACCTCTATGAACACCAGTGCCATGACTATTTCTGTGATCAAACCTTTTTTGGGTGTGGTATTCCACAATAGAGGGCATCAATGAGAGTGAAAAACAAACCAAAGGAGCCCTTTCTTCACTATTGAACTCTTTCACATGTCTTCTCCACCTCAATGTTCCCAGAATCTCTTTGAGAGAGGTCCATCTTTCAACCAATAACAAGGTGACAGGAGGAGATCTGAGACCCCTGTCAGGAGCAGTTCATGCAGCACTGAACAGCAGCGTGAGGCATGTGTGTTCTTCATTAGCAATTATTTGGAGTACATTAACCACGCACCCAGTGGGCAGCAGCATCCCCTAGCTAATCCTCAAACTGCCTATATTAGGTAGTTTTGCATTAAAAACTATTATTGATCCTAAAACTTTGCCCGTTATTTGCCTACTCAGGTGAGTGAACAGGAGATGGGGATCCATGTAGGACCCAGTGCTATAGCTGCTTGCACACATTTCTAATGGCTGTTTTCAATTTAGTATCCAACACAGTGATAAGCAGCAAAGCTTCCTTTGGATTCAAGTTCATGTCCAGATCTTGGCCTGGTACATCAAAAAAGCAGCCAAACTGAAACCAGGCCAGTGTGTGTTTATGTGTGTAGAACTGAAAAGGGCAGAGAGAGAGGGGAAAGGAACACGCATAGATCCTCGTTAACTCACACAGGTGCACACACCCACGCACAGACACACACACACACACACACACACACACAGGGTGCTGAACCATGCTGCTTGCAACAGAGTTGACACAACACAATTCAAACGGCTGCCATTTCGGACAAATGCCTTTTTATACAGACTCCAGCCCAACACATCCTTACACACACACACTGCATAGTAATAGTCAACGCCTCAGCCCTCTTTCAATAATGCATGTAAGCTGGTACTGAAACCCCTCGCTTCAGCTGAGTAATGTGGAGGTGCCACCCCAAGAGTTTCAGTTTACAGAGACGCATCCACTTGCATAAACCCTGCGGACTGCGATTCATTATTAAGCATGACTGCACACAGGTGTCGTTCTGAAAATGGATTGATTTTGCTTTGTGTGAACTGGCCAGATTTTTGTTGTGGCATTTTAGTGCAAATCAGCCTGGCTGCCACGGATATGGAAATCTCTCCCACAAACAATTTTTTTTTGGCCCCGTTTGCTGAGTGTTTTCTTGCAGGTGTAGCAGCACACTGAGATCTTGGTAAAACATATAATCAACAACTGTTTCCTGCAGCAAAAAGGGCACGCTGCCACTGTGGCAGCTGGATAAGTAGAAAGCCAGATTTTAGAGGGCAAAAACACTATTCAGACATACAAACAGCCTCCCAACTGAAACACACATACGAATATGCAGAAAAACCAAACAAACCTGCAGGTCTGCAAACATCCAAAAACTAATAAAAAAGTACCTGTGTGCATCACACACACCATAGAGTGCTCCTCACACAAATGCAATAATGAGCTATCGATCACTTTGGCTGGAAGGGTGGAACAAATAATAAAGGCCCTGTTTTTGGAAGAGAGGAAGCGTTGATGAATTACACTTTCTGGATCTCAGAGCATGTAAATGTAGTGCTGCATCATGCCTCAACCTGCTTAAAAGAAATCAACACTAATGCCCTCACTGCTAAATCCTATCCTATCAGTGTATTGTGACTAGTTTTTTCAGCAGAATACTAGCCGTCATCTGTAATGTCACACATGCGCAAGATTTTGGTCCCTCACCACTCCCATATCCCTCAAAAACACGAGTGGTGGAAATGTGTATTAACTAAAGAATATGGTTTTGTGTTCTTTTATATGCTACTCTCACAAATGTATTCAAAATGCTAATAGCAGACTTTGAGAGGTCCATTTCCCGTTGTGAGGATTATGATAAGAACCAAGTATTTTCTGCTCTGACATTCTGAAAGTGGGCTTAATTTCTTTAGACTGAAACTTCCCATGCATATGTACATTTTAGCTTTAAGTTTGTACTATCATCTGGAAAATTTCTCATCCTTACTGAAATATTTGATATACTCCGGTTGATTTTCAGATCTGTTTCCTATGTCTCAGTGTGAAGAGGTGTTAACTTACGTGGGTGCAGCTGTGTGTGCAGCACCTGCTCCAGGTCCCCTAACATGGTGAGGATCACCTCCTTATCCAGCTGAGCAGTTCCCTCACGGGGACCTCCCTCTGAAACCTCCTCCTCTGCCCAGTACCCACCATCCTTCACCTTCTCTCCCAGCTTCCCACCTCCCCTGTTTGCTCCTGTCTCATCACCAGGACATCCACCTCTGCCCTCTTCCTCCGTTGCTGACCCCTCCCTGGACCTCCGCTGGGGCTCAGTCCTTGGGTGGCCGCTGTAGGATGCCCGCTGTGGCCGCCCACCTGCCGCTGTGCATCGCCACGGTACCGGGATGAGGGAATGCTCGGACTGGGAGAGCACCTTAGTGAGGGACAGAGAAAGGGATCGGGCTCTGGTGCCTCTGGGGACGGCTTCTTTCTTGGGGCTCCCCTGCAGACTGCCTCCTGCCCTCTGTGGGGAGGGGGGGTACATGGCAGAGTTCGGATGCTGAGCTAGACGAGAAGGTGGCTGGTCGACTTCAAAAGAGTAAACCCGCTGCTCTCCATCGCTCAGCAGGGTCAGGTTGGTGAGCGAGCGCTGCTTGATCCGGAGGTTGAGGTTGTCGGGGAGAGGCTTGGGAGGCCGCCGGGCTGGGCTGCCTCCCTGGTACACCGAGAACTCCGCTCCCCTCTTCATCTCCGCTCGCTGTGGTTTACCTCTTCACCACCAGCGCTTCAGCCGGAGACACGCAAGCGGATCCACGTGTGAGCTGCTCCCTGTTTCACATGTTGGCCGCACAGGCACCAAGTGTGCAGATGGAGAAGAGCCGGGGAACAGGGGAGGCAGAGACAAGGGTCCCCACGCTCCACGCCTCCCGACTGAGGTCCGAGCTTCTGTGGGCTGAAGGGAGAGCACGCACAGGGCGAGGAATAGAGAGAGAAGCTCCCTCTCAGGCATGCAGGTAAAATCCAGATCCATTCTGCAGCCGGCCCATGCTCGTGGTCAGACACTGAGCCAGACGCAAACACTTATTCCGTCCACTCCGTCCCCTGCCCGCATGCCGTCTCTCTATCTTCTCTCTCTTGCTTCAGCAGTCAGGGGCGTGGATGAGCGAGCCGCTACATCTCCCGCGCCTCACACGCTCTCTCCCCCCTCTCCTGCACTCACACTCTCTTTATCTTCTCCCCCTATTAAATGACAGTCTCTTTTCATCCACTCTTATCTGTTTCCCTCCACCTTCTGTCTCTCCTTTAATTACCGCCTCGCTGGCACGTTTCTCCAGCCTCCCCTCTGACACCGGCGGTGCCTCTCTGCGAGTGGAGAGGAGTGGAGCCGGAGAAGGCGCTCAGCCTGCCTGTGCATTCCATCATGCAGCCAGCAGTTTCTCTCTGCCTCTCTTGCTCAGCCCCCTCCGTGTTTATCACCCGCTCTTTCTCTTGATCCCTCTTACTTTCGTCTTCTGCTCACTTCCTTCAAGCCTTTATCTTTCCTCCCTCGTACTCTCCCTCTGTCTCTCAGAGTCTCTCCATCTCTCCGTCACAGGGTGACAGTGAGCTTTTTGGACAGTGCACCTGTACGCTTGCAGCCCCCGCTGCAGCACTATTCCTGCCCGACTTAATTAAATGCTGTCTTGAGAAGCTAAACCAGTGATCCCTGCAGCTTATCGGGGATCAACAACGAGACCACAGAGCTAACATATTCCCATCAATCAGTGCACACATTATTAGCCCCGTCTCTGTTGGTCCAGCCTGACTTCCACACATTCTCTCACCCTGGTTACCACCTGCTGGGAGCCATTGGAAGCAGTCACCTTAGACAATGAAATAAAGGTGGACCTATTCTTGGGTTTCTACAGCGGATCACTGATTTACATATTTTTCAAATTAACCGACAATCCTTTAGAGTTAACCTTCAGCTGCTCTCCCCTCTAATCTCTGTTTAACAAAAGCATAAAATGACTTTACATATATCTGCTGTTTTTTTGCATTGTTTCCATCTATGTATGCAAACCGAGTAGGCTTGTCATGTGGTAAGTGCGGTGCTCCCTCTCTTGAACTTTCCTCAGATACTCATTTCTGCTGCTGAATGGCGGAGGAGACAGAAGGACGAAGGATGTGAAACAACCATGAAATGTGTGACAACAAAAAGCGTGTGTTTGTAATGGAGCCCAAACAAAGAGAGTGGTCAGTGCTGCAGTCTAATTTTATCCTTGAAATGACAGGCTTTCAAAAAGCCACGGCCAAAGCAAAATGTGTGGAATGTCGCTGTGGACCTGACATTCCCAAACCTATAATCACAAGCTGTTGTTTGTGCTCGCCGTGCTTTGTAGTTTTTCTGGTTTTCAGCTTGACATCTTAGTTTCCAGTCAGTCTAGTTTAATTGATTTTTTATCCAAAAACCTTTCTACAATAACTGAGGAGTTTAAATCCAAAAAATATGGCATTTCTATGCAAATCCACTGACCTGTTCACCTAAAATATCTGAGCAAAAAAAAAAAAAATAGTAGGGTCCTTAAACATAAAATAACCTTGTACAGAAGTTGCATCTTAATAGGAACGGAGCAATTTCTACCATAGATGTCCCTAATAATATTTAATCAGCAAAGTGATATTTCAATTGACAAAAGAGTTAAATAAGTGCAAAAGTAAACTCTTAATTTAATGGTGGTAAAGTGCCAAAGGTTTTCTTTCTAACCCTGTTTCAGCAGATTTAACCAACAATCCTGTAATTTATTACAAATCTAAAGTGGAAGTAAGAAACTATTTAAACCAAACAAATATACCTCAATCCTAAATTTTCAGTCACAGGGAATCAATGGAAAGGATTTCCTATTAATAACAACTAAGGTCCAGTAATACCATTTAAAGACTGAAACAAGATTTGACCAGTTCCTGCTAACAACCTCGCAGGGAACCACTCTCCATTTTTTATTGATATAACATATTTCCTAAAATAAAATACCATAATATCTTTGTTACAGGCTTAATATTCCTTATTTGCCCAGTGTTAGAATGTCTATTTAAAGTTTAATAACAGCCTGATTTGACCCCCTAAGTCTTGACCCTGTAGATATGATTGATAAACATTTCATACATTTATTTGGAAAAGGCCTCTTTCAGCGGAGAAAAAACACAATAAATGACAGTGTCTAGGTGATGATGCAGCTCTAGGATCGTGACAGATGATAGGAGCCTTCCGGGGATGTAAACACAGACACACATGCCCCCTGTATCCAGCTATCAGTGCTGACCTTTAGCTTCACTACATGAAACCAGTTAGGATCAGGGATCCCCTTCGTAAACAAAAATAGATTTGTTGGAATTCAGACACAGTCACATACACCAGAAACCAACTGGAATATTGTGTTTCCTATAGCAGTGGTCTTCAATATCTCCTCATGGAGCTTAATCCCGAATCGGACAGAGAAAACATTCTTCTCTGCCAAAATGACTAAGAGCCGATTCCTTCATTTTGACAACAGTATCCATCCAGTCTTTCTTCTTAACGGAGACAATACACTTTTACCAGTTCCTTTCCAGCTGAACTGCATCAGCACCACAGCTGCTTTAAAGTCAACACTGAATAAATATAGATTCAGAACAGCAGGTGAAGGCTAAATTATATAAGCAATATTACAAAGGATAAATGTTAATGCACACATCCATGTGTACATTTCAACACCCACACAGAGAAGGAAGATCTTTGTCTGTGTGTGTGTGTGTGTGTGTCTGTGCGTGTGTGTGGACCTGCTGTACCTGATATCTCCTCCAGGCACTGTTTGGCTGTCTTGCTGTAGACTACTTCTCCCTTAGTGGGACTGAGGCAGGGGTCGACAGGGGCCACCATGGTGCAGTCATTTTCTGAGAATGTCCTACAGGCACAAATTACAAATATTACCCAGTTACAAGGATGCACTGAATGAAATATACTTCCAGTTGTAATTGGTAAAAGCCGCTTCAATCTTATATTCATTATGTGGTTATCACATGACGTAAAACATCAGAGAATAGACACCGGTACACAAAAAGATGCATACTAAACATTTGAAAATGACAGAATAATGTACAGTAATGTAACTGTACAAAGTAACAAATGGTTATAAAGGCTAAAAAACAAGCAAATCCACCCAGGTATCAGGACAACCTACTTAAAAGCAGTCACTTCCACACACACACAGACACACACACGCACACACACGCACATACACTCCAGAGACCATAATCACCACCCGCAGAGCTGCAGATAAGACCTGGCTGCCAAATGCAAGTGCATCACCATCCTGTAACTTCTGCTCATATGAAGGCCTTTTTTGTCTTTCTTTTAATTTTCTTCCCTCTCTGCACCTTGTACATTTGCACAGAAAAAGTCAGATGTTCTTAATACCAAACAGCTGGTCGGGTCAGTATGAAACCAAAATAGGAGACTGAGTATGTAGAATAGAAATGGCAGCTGCAGGAATAATGAATTATTAATCCAATATTTAATCTGTTATACCGTCAAAATGAATATTTACTGCTTGTGGTGTTCTTAAATGGTGACATCTGCAGATTAAACCAAGGGGAAGAGCACCACACTGCCACCAACACTGACAGGTATTATGTGGGAGCTAAATGCTGCAAAACAGATTTCACACATCCTTTATGCATTACTGTGGTGTTTCTCTAATTCCCGGTTGACACAACTGACAAGGTCAGCTTGAAATGCTTAAAACATCTCCGTGTATGCTATGTGTCTGTGTGTATGAAGATGGATGGGGGAAATCAATGCTGCATACTAAGTGTTGCAAATGTACACAGGCAAGCCTGTTAGGTTTGGGAGACACTCCAACTTAAAGTGGGCGGAGGAAGACAAACCAAACAAGACAAAAATGCTTAATTGGGCAAAAACATGATTAGCAAGGTGCACAGTGAGAACCTTCACACTTACTGAATGCAAGCTGACAGCCTCTGTTAGCAATGAGGAACATTTATAGAAAGAGGAGAGGAGGATAACAGAAACTGAGGAAATATCCTGAAAGATGAATTTTGGAACACAGCAAAATGGAAGAGGGGAGATGGGAGCCTTAAGTGCCCCTCATGAGACAAAACTTTAATCCAACACATTGAGGATTAGTTTAATGGTTTATTAAATGGATGGAAATGAGTGACAAATGCCTGTTCCAATGAGCTATTTCCAGGGTTATATCCAAATTTCAAAGTGTGAAACAACAACAGATCATTTTCAAGAAAACCACCCAAAATGTTAGTACAGTGGGGGCAAGCGAAAAGGAACGTAGCTTAGAGCTAACTGTGAATGACCAAGCCCTACATCGACTGGCAGCATTTATCCAGGGTGCTAGTTTACCTTACATCAGATTGGAGCAGCTGTCCTTTTTTAGGGAGACTTACTTCATAAATACCCAATACCATCTATTCAGACGAGACAGTTCCAGGTAGTTAGAAATATTATTAATAAAGCTTCATGTGGCAAAGCTGACTGTGCACAATGGGGAGGTAGCTGGAGGCTGAGAGGGGTGAAGGATTAGGTTTTTGTTGAAGTGGATTTCTAACTCCCTTCCTCTCAAAGCACAAAAACATCACAGAGACTGTGGTGGCTTGTCGTTTTTTTTGCAGTCTGATTTCTGAAGCGTTAGGGATGCACATGCCAGCGTTACACATCACAACAGCTCTGTCTGCATAAAGAGAAGGGGAATGGGTTTCTGAGCACTGCCAGTGTCTGGATTCTTACATCAAGGGGTGAAAACCAGACATTCAAATAATAGGCTTTGGCAAGAAGCAGGCAGATGATGTTAATTTGTTCAGTAATGACTGTGGAGACACGAGGAGGCGAGAGCACAGTGGGGAGCTCCAGCTGATCACTGGGAGAACTCCAAGATTTCAAAGGGCGTGTATGAGTGACAGTATGCTGGTCGGTGTGAACATCTTCAGTGAGTCAGAAAATGGGTCTACAATGACCTTCCAGGGACAATTAACGATGAAAAAAAGCAATACCTCAGCTGCTTTATTCTGGGCGCTCACAGAGACCTCACCTGTACATGAAGGGCGCCACGGTGGCGGTGTTGGGGTGGTTGTGCTGCTGCTGCTGGGGAAGCTGAACTACTCCGTTCCCTCCCAGCGCCGCCCCTCCTCCTCCCATGGTTCCACTGGACCCTGACAGGGCTGAGGTGCTAGTCGATGAGGTCATGCTGGTCCTTTTGCTCTCAGAGCCACCGGCCGGGCGCTGGATGTAAAAACTCCCTCCTTGGCCTCCTTTGGTCAGCTTGGCTCTTTCTCCCTCTCCTGCCCTCATGTTGCCACTGTTGTTTAAGGTGGCCTGGTTCTGCATCTGGGACTGGCTCTGAGGTTTTGCTGATGTTGTGGAGGGAGCTTTCAGTCCCGGTTTTGGGATGCCGCTCAAAGCCGCAGCGGTTCCGCCATCTTTTTTCCCCGACGAGGATTTCCCTCCTTTCGGTATAAGGCTGGCTATTTTGGAGCTTTTTTTGGTGGAGTCTGCAAAGACCTCACGCTCCTCTTTAGCAGGAGAGTTGTCCTTGGAAGGTTTCCCAGACTTGCTTCTGTCTTCTTTGTCTTTGCTGGAGGCCACAGATTTGCTGCCACTAGCAGAGGCCTTTGGGTATGATGAGGAAGCGGACGGAGATGAGGTTTTGTTGGCTGCAGTGGCGGATGATGCGGGGGTCTTTGTGGGGACTTGTTTGGCAGTAGCACTGCTACTACCACTACTGCACACTGAGCCTGTGGGTGTCAGTCCCTCCTCCCCATACTCCGAAAGATCATCTTCCTCCTGCAGCGCCATTTCTGCCATAGATGGTGATGCTCTGGAGGCCGAGCGAGGGTTAATTAGGCGGAACTTCTCCAGCATTGACCTCTGGGGGGGATTGACACCTGACCCGAATTTTGACCCTTCGCTCCCGTGAGACAGAAGGCCTTCCTGAGCCTGGGGTGAGGGAGTGGTGGACGGGGAGTGTGTAGGGCTCGCCAGCATGGATGAAGTTGCACTGTGCTTCAGGTTCATGGACTTGCTGCGCCAGGACTTGCCGGCTGAAGGTGAAGGGATGGCAGAGGCCAGCTGCTGCCCACTGAGGCTGGTGGGAACCATCCCACCAGTCCCACTCCCGTTCATCCCACCGGGCACTGGGATGCCCCTCACTGCCTCTGAACAAAGAGAAAGGACAACCATGATTACCAATAGAATGGAAATTAGTTTTCCAAAGTGTCTGCCCAATTCTAATAACAGGCAAACTGATAAAAACTAACCACTTTGGACAAAACACTGATGAATCTGATGATCATCACCTGATGATCCCAATGACAAACTGGTCAGCACTGCTCACTGGTTTAAACAGCGATCATAATGTAAGTGTCTAAATGAGAATATTCACTGAGTCTTGTCTATTTGTTTGTGGCACAAGTTTCTTGTGTTTACTTTGAATATGTTGGAAATATGTCTATGTAATTTGGTATATTAGATCACCATCAGATCATCATATTTTTCTCTAAAATGTTTTATCATGATTGTTTGTTTCGATATGATATCTATTTTTCTCATTTTTATAAAGTCATAGTTATTCTTATTCTGGCAGGAATATAGATTTACTGAGTTTGTTTAACAAGAGAAACCAAATCAGATTACGGTCATCATCCATTGCTCTATGGTTTTCAATATTCAACTCAAAAGTCAAGTTAAAAAAAGGAAAACTTTAATTCTGTTCCATTGGTGTGTTCTGTGGAAAAAAGGGTGTCTTTCAACAAAATACCATCAGAAGCTTTGTTAAATAAATATATTATATCTTATACTCAGAATGAAATACCCTGATCTAAAAAATGAAAAAAAAAGAATTAAAAGAATTTGCAATGTATTTTTATGATCTATAAATAAACTTCTCAGAGAGATTATCTTATCTGAAAACACTTAGTTACCCGACTGACTACAAATAAAATGGAGATGGAACAGTAAAAACATGAACTATGAAAATTGAGGATCCAACAGAGTGACAATATAAGTCATGCACCATTAGACTGAGAGGCTGTCTGGCTGTCACCGGCATCGCGAGCAGGGCTCAGCTGGCTGTGAGTCACCTCAGCTCAGTCCTTCAGGCAGGCAGAGGTGGGACCGAGACAATTAAACCAACTTACGCCTCTGAAAACATCTTTGAAAAACGTGGCTACAAAATATTAAATTATGTAAATCTTTCTTGGCATAGAGCTGTAAAATGTTCCAGAGAAGCTGGGCTTCAAAAACATAAAACGCTAAAGTAACCGCGCACAGGTTTGTGGAACAGATGTGTTTAAATCCTAAAACCGGGAGCTGATTGAGCAAATCATGTACTGTCTGTAATGATAAATAATGTAATGAAGTACATTGGAATATATAGTGACATTAACAACCTGAAAACTAAAACAATGATTTAACCAATGAAATCCATTTAGCGTGTCTAAACTACTTCTCATTTCTGACCTTCATCCTCACTTAGACTTTAGATAGCTCATAAGTGTGTTCTTATTTGAATTTTGACTCTTTGAGGGTTTACAATGACGAGACACCAGTCTAAATGTAAATAGAAGGCACATATTGTGTTTCCACACGTACTGTTCGTATGTATGTGTCCTCTATTTGACCCAATCCTTCAGGTTAATCGCAGATCTTTAAACCGTTTCTGGATGTGAATCAGAGAGATGTGCGCGTCCCTGTGTATGCATGTGTGTGTCCCTGTGTCCAGTCAATTAACCCTGTCTTCAGAGATCCTCCATCCCTCCTCTGACCCCACCCTAGAGGCTGTTTGCAGGCCACCACACTTATCTCCGTGCAGTGACTAGGTGTTGCCATAGCAACAGACTCTTCCTTTCTTTTTTGCCTCAGCTGCCAAGGAATGAAATGCCACTTCTGGGCGGTGGTGGACCCTCACCAGCAAAATACAAGGCAGCACACGATATTTTGAGCAGACACGCTAATGCCCGGGTTTAACAAACTGGTTGTATTTTCAGCTAAACTGTTGATAACCTACAGCGCGGTTTAAGTTTGGTTTTCTTCTAATATTTAGCTGCTCACAACATCATCAGTATCATCCAGATAAAAATAACATACTCCTCTTGTTGCATGAATTCAGCAGCTTCCAAACTAAGCCTGAAGCTTCACAAACACCTGTGGCTGCATAGCTGACATTTCCCAACAATTGATTTTTATTTTTCTTTTTCTTTTTATCTTCTTATTTTCGACCATAGTACTGTTTCATCTTGCCTGCAGTGAAGCCCCGGAGACTTGAGTCTTATCTCTGCAAACTGAGAGTTTGTCTTATGGCACGACTCAACAGTTTTTTATGTGAATCAGTGGGAAAAAGACAGATTTGCCTCTTGTTTTGCCTCACTTTAATTTGCCATTTATTTTTTTAAATGAACCTCTTTTCTTAGTCAGTTTGCCTTAAAAGGGTCAGTTATGTAAACTTGATAGATTGAATGAATTAATGCAAAAGAAAGGCATAGAAACTATTTCAGTGCTTCTCTGATAACAGACACTAACATTTTCTCCACCGCAATCAGCTGCTCAACCACATTTAATGAGAATGTGTTTGATTTATAACACGGGTTAGAAGTTTGAAATATTAAATGATATTTAATTATTCTTTCATCAAAAATACAATGATAGTTTTGAATTCTAAAATGATATAATCACAACATTTTTTTAGATTATCAAAACGGTATGAATCATATATGAAAAAAATAGTAATTAGAGAACAAATATTTAATCAAACAATTATTAAATTATAGATCTTTTCTGTTTGCAGCAGACTGAAAGACATTTGGATGATTTTGAATCACTTATTTTATGCTAAGCGAGGTTACAACACACTTTAAGTGTATTCCATACAGGGCTCAATCCCATTCAATATCTCGGTTGTGTTTGATGGAGCAGCTGCCTGAATTTGCCCTCAGGCCTCTGAAATGTTTCCACCGCCTCCTCTTAATGTGATCATTATAACTCACTCGGAATAAAGAGCTGGGGATGATTCAGCAGACTGTTTAAGACTGCTGAAGTGATGGAGTGGGCTCCACTGCAGCCCAGACCTTTTCTGTTTGAGCTTTTCTGTGTGAGGGCTGCCATCAAGTGGCGGGGAGAGAGAATATGCCTCTACAATGAAATGCTGCAATGTTTCCAGTTTCTGGAAGTCTCCATTCAGTTAAATATCAGTCTGTGTATTACGTCTTACCTCTATCATTGCCACTTGCATACTGTAGAGGCTTGCTCTTGTCGATGCTGTTGAAACTCTGGCTCCGACGGTTCAGGTTGGAGGAGCCTGGGCTCCTGGAGGCCCCACTGCCTGCAGCAGGTACTCTGGAGGGTCCTGGTAATCTGCAAAATTCAACGTTGCACGAGAATATTAGAATATAAAAATGGCAATCATAATAGTGATTGCAAATCAAAATGGTGAAAAACAACCGTCAGATCTAGTGTTTGGTATGGACTCCCATGGATGGCTAATTATTTCTATGCGATCATCTTTCGTAGTGGCCTTGGACTCAATTTCTCTCAGTGTGTGTCAGAGTATGCTGTGTGAAGGAGTGTGTATCCTCCTGTGGACTGAGGAGTAAGGATAAAAGAACAGGAAAAAGCTTGGCGGTCTGCCTCAAAAGTGCCATGAAGAAAGCAGAAAATAGAGGAAAAATGAAGGTTCCTCTTGTTGTGTAACAAACTTTTTGTTCTTGAACTCATGTAGATAAATCAAAGCGTGAAGACACACCAGCCAACGCGTTTGTTGCTGCCAGTCACATGTTGATTTGTTTTGCTGCAGCTGGAGATTTTTGAGACTCCAAGAAGAGGCTTACACAAATAGCCAAATCAGAACCCTGCAGTTATTGTTCAATAATGCAGAAAATCATGGACTCCACCAGATGTTTTTCATTCATCTTTCCAGCAGATTCAGTTATCATGTGAGGACATTTGACAACCTACATTCTGGTTGAACTTGAAACACTTAATATACTTTAGGATTATGCCAATTAAAGAATCATAAACGTGAAAGTTTGTTACTTATAACTTCAACCATTTTGAGAACTTGTGAAAAATTTGTCTTGACATAAAACTGGATTGGCCATTTTTTTAGACAAAAATACAGAAATAACCACAGAAGTCACAGCACACAGTTTTTAAGGCCAACATGCTCTCTGTTCTTTCTTTAAAATGACATTTGTAGGACAACCTCCGACTTTGTCAGGCACGGCATGAATAAAATAAATTGGGCTTTAGGTCTCAGGGCTTTTCAAAGAAACTCAAAATCGGGTGCACTTAAAACAACAAGAAACAGTATTCAATTCAAACTCAGCACTTCTGTTATGTGCACGTCAACAAGATGCAAAATTCAAGTTAGCTTGGAGGTCTCTCTCAGAAAATAGAGCACCAATTAAGCAACCTGCACACCAGGAATTCAGAGCAAATCTGTCTTATGAGTCAAGTCATGTGCTGACAGATGCAAAGACAACTTTTCAAACGCAATGACTGTTTCACTGAGCAGGAAATGTGTCACTGTCTTTCTCCTGTTCATTTACAGCGACTGCAACAGCGGAATCTTTAGAGATGCTGATCCTGTTCTCAGGGCCTCTCTGGTAGTCTGCCTGAACGAACACATCGAGCTATGGCCAGAAGTGGTCATCAGGCCAGAGCTGAACCAGATGGAGGAGCACTGCGCAGCAGGCATAGATTTATGCCGAGTCAGGCAGGGGGGATGAGACTGCATTTAAATTCTGCAGAATGTTTGACTGCTGATAGTCAAGATGTAAAAGCACTCAGAGAGCCTCATTTGCATGCGTTCACAGGTGAATGTTCTGCTGCAGAGTTTCAGGCTTTTAATAAACTCTCACAACAAAGTATGGAATGGACAAGGACTAAAAAAAAGAAAAGTCATACAATTACAAAGATTGAGGGGGCTTAGATGGAAATCAGAGCAACTCCTTTTTTGTCGTGAAATTCTAGCTAAACCCTTCTAAAGGTTGTTGAGCTGTGCACAGGAATACTGATGCTCTGCTTATTTGAATCAGGTGGTTTGAAGCAGGGAAACTTCTAAAATGTATTTACAAATGCTGCCATGGACACCACTGTGGTCTAATATCGACACTCTGTCACATGTCCCTCAAAGACTAACAGTACAGAACCCCCCCACAGAACCTCTATTACATTTGTGAAATATTCTTCATCAAGGACAATGCACAGTGTGTATATAACACACAAAATTCTGTCCACATTTAAGAATGTGTTTATTTCCTGCATTAGTATAACCTGTTTTTCATTGAGATTGAAGTGAGCTTATCAGGCAGAGTAGAAAAATGAAAATAACTGCATACACTGTCGCATTTAATGAGTGATTTGTCTGTATTATGTACTTCTGTTATGTGGCTTGTTGTGATGGATGTGTAAGGCCATATTAGGACTCTGGGACGGGCTGCAGCATTTTTGCCGTTGCTGTGCAGCGGCTGGCAAGAAGTGATCTGTTTATATTCTGGTTCCCAGAACAAATGCTGCAAGCACCACATAGTTAAACTGGGGTGTGTCCTAACAGTCAGCGTGAGTAGATCTCCGTGTGCACAGAACTTTAATGCGTACCTTTGAGCATGAACTTAAACTTTGATTATTTTACTCCACCTGAACCCTTAAATGACGCATTAAGAGTGAAGGAATGTTTCCATGACAGCCTCCTACAGTCTGATCTTGACTTTATTGTGTCTTGTTCAAATTCTGAGAATCACATCCACACAGTGACTGCTGAACAGAGTTAGTTGATGATGCACAGTGAAACCTTGCAACTGTCACACTCCAGGTCACAGCATGACGCGGCGTTTTTAGTAAACCGCTAGCATATAGAGAGAGAATGGTGAGAAACACCGGGAGCGCATGGCACCTCAGAAAGAGGACGGTCCTACGCTGTGAGTCGCTGCTTCAAGCTGCCATGATTAAAAAGCTACACCCTGCTGAAGAATCCTGAAGCAAAGCTCTTAAACCCCGTCAGGTGTTGTCCACTTGACCCTGACTGTCGACCTCTGACCTCACAAGATTGATAATAGAAGATCAAATGTCTCGAACAAATGCGACGGCACAGGTGCACAGAGTGCTGAATCAACATGCACAACAGCAGAAGGAAGTTTGAGTTGAACACACGTAGTATTACCTTGTGTTTTTCTTCTGTGGTGACCCTATTCCACTGTGGCCTGGAGGACTTGCATATCGGGCTGTGAGACTGTGAACAGAGCAGAGGAGATCCTGTTAACACAGTTAGATGAGGAATGAGACCGGTGCCTTGCTGAAATTGTCTTAACCCCTTTCCAAATGCAATAATATGAGTGAGGGCAGCCGTTCACATGTAAGAAGAGCGAATGAAACAGAGCAGAGTGCCAGGTGAGAGAAAAAAGACACGCATGGGAAATACTGTGGTCAGGACACATTTCTGTGATTTTGCACATGATGCCTCAAACATGTTTGTAACCATAAGTGTATGACTAAACCAACAACACTTCTCAATCCATTTATATGCCTGATGACGAGAAACTGGCCCGATAAACTTTCATAAACATTTTTGTGGTGGCATCAAAGGACACAACACCAAGCGGAGAAGACGGAAATGCCCGCTGCACCAGTAACCGTTAGTCACAGGAATTACTGTAATGTGGGCTGTTTCAGGACTCACGAAGCCAAACACCCATGAATAACATCTCCTGAGTCAAGAGGGGCAAGACTGCTGTGAGAAAAATGTAGATGACCTGAATGACTCCCAAAGCATGTGAGGATTTCTCACCTGTGTGAACTGAGCAAACCTTACTGGAAAATGAGCGCCTCTGTCATCTATAGCCTTCACATGTTCTTATTTTGCTTAATTCCTACAGAAAAGCAGCTGTAGTGATGAAAAAGAATGAAAAACTAACTTGAAGCTACCTTTCCATTCATAAGACTACACAAAATTGAAGAAACAAAACCTCACGAGTCCAACTGTAGCAGCAGAAGCAAACTTTTCCACACAGTTCCCAATCATTCCTGTTCTCAAAAGAACGGGAAAGGAAAGGCAGAGTTCTAGGAAAGATATATGGTGCTGAAAAATAAATCAACTGGCGGAGCAGCTAATCAACTTATTAGGTTTGGTAGCAACAGGCCTGTTATGTGATTGAGTCCAAGAGGAGCGTTCAAGAGAAGCTGTGTCTTCTGTGAGGTTGCACAGATGTTCCCAGTCTGAGACAGACAGCAGGGGCACAGGGCTAAACATCCTAATCACTTTTCAATGGAAAATTGAAATAAATAAAAAAAATCCCGGAGTTGATCACCTGTGGTCCAGTGTGTATAATATTTGCAAAAGTTAAATAGAACGCCAAGCAGCAGAAAATAGACGACTCTCCAGTGGAATTCTCTACACTGGCTCTGAGACTCAGAGCTCCCAAGTGTGAAAGTCTCACAATTGACACTTTTTACATGCTCTCATGCATCGCATTGATTTTCTCACGCGATGAAAGTCAAATTCCAAACTTTTACTGTTGCGAATAGAGGAACACCCGCCACTGATTTGCTGGCCCACAGGAGTGAGGGCTCTGCCCTGTAGCGGGAACACCTCTCTGTCTGAGCTGCTCCATCAAAGGCTGGGGTCTGCTGGCCCCTGAATAGTGTTGCCATTGTGTTGTATCACAATAGACTGAGTGAGCAAACATTGCTGATTTGGGCAGTGGTAGATGAAAATGTTGCTAAAATCACTGCACCGATGATGTCTGTAACATTTGTGGACGGTGTTTCACAAACGCCTTATGATGAGCCTTCCACCTGTGTGTCAAATCTGCCGTCAGATCCATTAAGATGCTCTTTAAAAACAACATTTTTAAGCTTCCAAAAACAGCAAATATACTTCAAGCTGTCTCATAACTTGATTTTTCTTCTAACTTGGCTGCAGCTGACACAGGATTTAATTTTGAAGATACAGACATACTTAGATAGATACTTTTAGCTCTGTTAAATAACTTGTAGAAGAAAAAAATATTAAACATTTGACGATAGAATCCTGTAAACTCACCAAAAAGATGAATTTGATCTTGCACAGGTAACTAAAAGAACTCCCTCAGAGGCACTCTTTCTCTTTCCTGACTCAAGTCACGAACAGTCTAAAACGTGAAGCATAACGTAGTAACTGCTGACTCAGAACATCACCTCTCAGCAGCTGAACAGGTACCGAAACGGTCCTTTTCCTGTCAGTTCCTCTCAGATGGAACCACAGGGAAGTACAGTGAGAGGTCTGGTGCTGAAACCGTCTCACTCCTCTTAAAAGGACCACAGAGAGCTGTTCTGCTGTGCTCGAGCTGGACGACAGAGGAAGCAGCAAAAACCAGCAGACGGCATAGATGTCCTTTATTTTCTGACAATGAGGAACAAGTTGTTCTCTGTTTTGTGTTTGGGAGCTGCTGGTTATGTGAAAAAGACAGACAATAAACTACCTATGCAGTTGACTGAATGACGCACTGCACTCATCATATCTAATTATCTTGCTCTACTACTTTCAGTGTATTTATTTACTTGAAATTCTTCATTTACATGCTCATAGTTCAGTCATAAAGAGATCTAATGTGAATATATCATGAGCTCTGTTGAAAACTACATGTTATTTAAATGAAAAACTTTGCTCGGATTTGGGAAAGGACATAAATCAGGAGTTTTGTTATGTAAAGATTTTTTCCTGATGAATATACTGTTCAACTGTGCGATTTAGAGGTGTAAACTTTATATGTCTTTATATGTCTTTAGATTCTCTCACTATCTGACTCACAGATAATCTCTGTTCGCTTCCTTGATCACACATATACATAATTAAACACCTTGCAAGATTTCTTTAGAGATCTGAAGTAGAGAGCAGAATGCAATTAAATGGATGTGCACCACAGTTTATAACAAAGATGTTGGTCAATGGTGTATGGCAAAATGAGTGCACCCTAATGCATTAAAATACCAAACTATACAATAATCTGAACTCCCAGAAGTAAACTGTCTGTTCTAATAAATTCTTAGAAAGAAGAGAAAAAAAATTCTGACTGATGTTTTCTCTTAGCATTTGGAGGTCCAACTTAAATCTATCTAATGTTGCTTATATTACTTTATTTTCTCCCTATTTACTTTACTTTTATTCATAATTTGTGCATAGATGTAAGAAGACAGCAGTAAGCATGAAGAGGGTGATCTTTAAAGGCAGCAATCCTCTGAAGTTTAGCATACAACTGAATTTCCACAGTTTGTACAGCTCACAGTAATATAAAAGCATGATTTTTAAAAAATAGTGCTGTTGCTAGGGCGGCACGGTGGTGTGGTGGTTAGCACTGTCGCCTCCCAGCAAGAGGGTTCTGGGTTCGAATCCCGGGGGAACCAGGACCTTTCTGGGTGGAGTTTGCATGTTCTCCCTGTGTCTGCGTGGGTTCTCTCCGGGTTCTCCGGCTTCCTCCCACAGTCCAAAAACCTGCATGTTAGGTTGATTGGAGATTGGGGGAATTGCCCTTAGGTGTGAGTGTGAATGGTTGTTTGTCCTGTGTGTGGCTCTGCGATGGACTGGCGGACTGTCCAGGGTGTACCTTGCCTGTTGACCACTGGGATAGGCTCCAGCTCCCCCCGCGACCCCAACAGGGAATAAGCGGTATTGATAATGGATGGAGTGGTGTTGCTATGAACATTTTTCCGCAGAAAAACTTACTGCTTTTTTTAATACCTAAAAATGCAAAGGAGACATGACTGCAACAGCCCGCTCCCCAGCCTGGGCAGCTCATCCAAGCCACAAACTCTAAGATCTTTCCTGCTTGGAAAAAGAAACAGCAGATCATGCGAGGGTCTGGTCTTGAAATAGAGATAGGGTGGTGAAGAATCGTGGAAGAAGTAAGAATCTGTCACTTTTGATAGAACACAACATGCATCAACGAGACCTCTGTTTAATCGCCCACGACACTGCAGCACACACGCAGACCACTCTGGATGCCTTCACTGTCCCACTAAATGTTAATAATATGCATTTCAGCGCAATCATACCCACAGCCCGACAAGAACTGATGGGTTTCAGATCCGTGACGACATTGAATTCGGCATGATGAGAGCAGGTAATAAGATGTCATCTGATCCTTAAATCAAAATGTGGATCTTTCAGACCAGGACTTTGAAAGCAATGTGAGGCTTGTACGAGGCTTTTTCCTTCGCTCAGACGCATGCACACATGACCGCTGACTAATTTCCACACACAACCATCTCAGTATCGACCTTACAGTAAGCAGGTTATGCAATTCAAAGGCAGCGTGCTGCAGGTAGTTAGTTAAATTGCATCAGGCCTTCAGTACCAGCACGTAAACAGGCTGCGTAACCGGGGGGGGGGGGGGCTGTGGGTTTAGTGTGAACACCATGGGTATCTGTGGCTTTATAATTCTACTTTTCTTGGAAAAACAACTTGTAAAAAGATTTTTTTTTAATCTCCCAATTAAAAACCCATTTCAAAAGCCCATTAAATCGTAAATGCAGTGTAAGGTTTGGCCTAAATAGTGGAGTGCAACATTTATCAGGATTTATCAGCTGATTTCTTGATAACAGAGCTCCACAAAGATGAACTACTCTTTTGTTAAGAATCTAAACAGAGATTCCAGTTGTATTACAACACTCCAGACCAACACACAAGTACAACCGAGGCATTTACCAGTTCATGATGCCAGAGACACTATTCCATCCTCTGATCCAAACTCTGTTTCCCTGACCCACATACACCCTCAGCAAGCTCTGACTCTACCTATGAGACGGCTCCGTCTTGGCCACGCTGTTAGCTCTCCCATATGGCAAACGACTCTTCCTGTCGCGAGACACGGCGGTGGGCAGGCGTGAGGAGCGCCATACCAAGGGGTCAGCCTGCTCGCCACTGGACATGATGAATTAAAGAGGGAGGGTTTGCTGTGCCCTGCCAGGCCTGGGCCCCCCCTGCCTTCTAGAGCACTGAGTCCGTCCCGTGGCTCCGGGCTGTCGCGCTCTGTCCAATGGGGAGTTCCCCTTTGACACACACTCACTCAGTGACACACACATCTCATCCATTGCCCTGGAGACATCAGTGAGACCAGCAGGTGCTGTCTATAGAAAGCCCTCCATACCCCGACTCTGCATGTGGAGAACGCACGGAGTGAACCAGTGGATCTGTTTGTGTAATCTGCAGGAGAGATCATTTAAGTGACAAACTGCCAAATATTTTCATTTCAAGCATGCAGTTGTCTGGCTTATCTTTATTTTTCCCATTAGTCAGGCAAGCTAAAGCATAGGGTAACTAATCATGCTGGGAAATTAGAATATAAGAGATATGAGCCCATTTAATTACATTTCAATATTTCCAATTTGCAGGAAGCGGTCATAGGGTGCTCAGCTCGGTGGTTATGAAACCTCACAGGAAAGAAAATGATTGCCGATAAACTCAGACCTTGTCAGGTAGAACAGGTACGTCGGACTTCTAAAAATGCCTTCTTGCACAATCTCCATAAAATGACATGACTGTAATTTCCATTGTAGAATGCTACCACAATAATTCCTTTCCAAAAATATCTGAGAAGCACTACAGCTTGTAGACATGATACTACATGCTGGATGAATGGATAAACACTTACTGAGCTGCTATATAAGATACACATAAGCCATGGTTCTATATTTTTAACCCATTTCTATGGAAAATGTATGTGTTACAAATTTAACTGCTGTAAAACATTTACTGATTAGGTTTTATTTCTTTGATTTACTGCTTTCTTGTGGCTATAGTCTTTTTTTATTCTATGCTGGTCCAATTGGAAAATCAGCCAGATTTGAATCCTCATCTTGGTCTGCTTTTAAAGACTGTACGTAAATCTGAGCTGGTTAGAGATTAAGAACAGGAAACTTCTTTCTTTTAATGCATCCTTTAATATATCCAGTCATTCTACATAAAGCTATGGAAGTTGATAAACCCAAAGTTTTGAAATGTTTTTCTGTGAACAAGTGACAAAACAAGTTAACATGATTAAAACAATGTCCAGCATCTTCAGGCAATATTTCATAAAGTACCAAAAAGGAATGCAACAAGGAAATGAATTCAGTCACATCACAGGATAGCAAATCATCTGTGTCTGCTGTGTGACTGATCATCATGTGGCTCGCTCTCACTCCAACACACAGCTAGCAGCTAAGGAGCATGTCATGGTGACAGTGGCTTCTTACTTCTTTAGTTTCTAAACCAAATTCATTCTCCACACCTTGACATGGCTTGTCAGTGTGTAGAGGGAAGCAGAACAGCCAAGTGTCCCTAAAAACCCACAGATTAATGACTTACTTTATCACAGACAGACATGGAGTGGAGCCCTGACCTCCGCTGTGGCCTTGAGCAATCAGACGTGATTAATAGTCCAGAGAGAGACAATGAGACCAGAAGGGCTACGTGGAAATGGACTGAGGCTCTTCACAGAGAATTTGAATCAAACTCATACATTCCTACTCCTCAGACATCTTCCAGACACATGGCGCATGGACAAAAAGGCACACTGCTGAGAAGTCCCGGTTTATAAACTTACAGAGAGTGTGTGATTGAGTTTTTCTTCATTGGCATTGCACTGCAATATGAGAGAATATGTGTGTTGTGCACCCTGAACACTGATGAGAGTGAATGAGCATTGTCCACCTGTTGTGAGGTATTGAGGGTGGGCTGGGGGGGGGGGGGGGGGGGGGGGGGGGTGTAATGAAAGGCAGCTGTGCCCCTTATAACCCCGACACACATTTGAATGCTCGATACACAGCCACCGCCTCCTTACTTGTCCAAACACAGTAAAGGCAAACATCTTGAATATATCATCTTACTCACATGCCCACTCCTCAAGTGCTGAGACTAACTGCACTTACTGCGCTGATTTCATGGACACACACCAACACACACACAGTGGCAGGCAGTGCAGCAACTCGATCTGGTCAGTGGGAATGTTGCTCATGCGTGGCATGTCAGACCTTCCTTTGGAGGCTTCTCTAAGGCCTACTCCGTCTATTTGCACCACGCAGGGACAGGCCCTTTTTACTTTTAGTGCCTGTGACTGCCCGCACCCTGTATGCCAACACCACCACTGTAAAACACTACTTACAGTCAGGTCAGTCAAAATTCACACAGCAGTTTCATATGCATTCACACAGGCACACTGACCTACAAAAACACATGTATTTCCAAATAAAACAACTTTAAAAAAATCTTTTTTCTTTAGTCCAAGCATACACTGGATTATGAGTTAAATGCTGGGTTATTTCCAACTTTAAATTTTATCAACTGTAGAATAGAACCAGGTTGAATTTCCATTCAGTGGCTTAAAGTAAGATTGCCTTTCTTGATAGCTGTAGATAGAAAGATGAGAAAGTGCTATGACTATCACCACCCAAAAGATCAAGAAGTAATTCAACGTGGGACACGGATTGAATTAGAAATGTAGACCTCTGCTGCCATAAAACTTGAGACATCAAAACCTCTATTGCTGATTCAGCACAATGTTAATCAGAAACATCTTCCACAAAGATCCATTTATCTGCTTACAAAAGCTTTGACTATTTAAGCGTTCACAAGTAATAAATCTATTGATATATAACAATGATTTAAAACAAGCGACACTGCCTTTTCTATAACTTCTAACAACCATCCATCCAGAGCCCGCCCTCCCGGATGGCCGAGCTTCTCAGCTATCTCTGAGGGAGAGCCCAGTCACCCTACGGAGGAAACCCATTTCGGCCGCTTGTATCCGCAGTGTCGTTCTTTCGGTCACTACCCAAAGATCATGACCATAGATGAGGGCAGGATCGTGGAATGTGGATCAAATAAATCGAGAAAGGTTTGTTGACAACCTTCTAACAACCTTCTGACCCAAATCCCATGGAAACCAGCACAAAACGGTTGTTACAAAACAATTTGGAGGTAGTAGAGTAATAAAAACAGGATTTCTCCTGGTGCTATGATGATGGGCTCATACCTGGACTGCATGTCTTGCGTCTTGAGGCTGCTGGTGGAGGCGGTGGTGCTGCTGGTGCTGCTCTGCTGGCTGAGCTCCACCAGGGACTGGTAGTACTGCTGCTGCTGCTGCTGCTGCTGCTTGTAGCGCGACAGGATGAAGAAGAGACCAAGGATGCTTTTTAGGTTGCCATTCTTGATCTCTGGAGGGACAAAACAAAAGGAAAAAGTAGGTTACTCTGATAGTTATTTAGTCCGTTCTTCGTTAGGTGAGTGGCTAGCTGAATCCGTACTTAGCTATGAGGATGAGGATGCCTACATCCTTACCCTCCATGTGCCCTCTGGTGTGGAGCCAAAACCTCATGGGATTAAAAAAAAACTTTTGCAAGTGAAAGTGGTGCCTAAGTTGTTTTTCATTTGTGTTAGACTCAACCGGTGTCCTGTGACGCTTAAGATAAATATTTTCCAGACTGTGTATTGTGTCTTTCAAACACTATAAAGTGAGCATATGTTGACTTCTGAAAAGGCCCTCTTGGGAGGAGAGCTCAAGCGCAGCTGTTGTGCAGCAAACAGAGGACTCTATAAGAGCAATTATCCACAAGCTTTATCTGGTGTAGATTACAGATGTGCTGAGTGTGGCGTTGAAAGTTAGATGTATACAACTCAGCCACTTGACTGTATGTAGTGGGAAGTAAAACTTATACACACAGAGCAAATGATTTAAGACAGTGTTCGGGCTGTTTTGGAGCCAAACTCAAACATCTGCCTTCATAATTTAAGTCACAGCTGAGTTATTTAGGAGTGAGACTTCAGAACATCTGAACTGGTGTATGGCTGGCAGAGGTCTGATGACCAAACGGCCAAAAATACAAAACGGTGCATATGGCTCCGTTTTTATCCGAAAATAAGGAAGTGGCAGGAAACTGTTGAAAACAATATTATTTGAAACAAGAAAAGATCAAACTGTTTTAACATGTTTTAAGTTAATTGCCATGTTTCTGACATTGGGTATTATTCCAATGGCTCTTTTTTGTGATAAAAACAGTTACAGTCATGAGCTTTGAGAAGTGTTTCTCCACATGTGTGGTATTAACAGTAAATTGTGATTTCTGGAGTGTGACATTGACTTTTCTTTGGGCAAGAAGGAAATTATCTTAAAAAGTTTGTTTTGAGAATGTTTAATGAGGGATTTCCATTTGCACTACAGCAGAGAGTGGTGATATAAATGGTGAGATAAATCACTCTAATATCTCACATATGTATTCATTTGAAAAAGGGGGTAGCAGTAATGTTGGTAATAAGGGTGAATTCATTTTTTCTTTCTAAGAACTGCGTTGGAATAGAAATGTAAATGAGCAACTTTTTCTGAAGTATAGATCTGTTCCATTACATGTAGAAAAAAACTGCATTTCTGCCAGATTCTTGCTTTAGGAGACGAGAAAAAACAGATCAGTATTGCACCCATTTGTAGAACGGACTTTTCATATTAAGCTCTCGGTGAAAGCTGGCAGGCAGAGGCAGGGCAAGGGTGGCAGCAGCTGACGCAGGGCTTTTTTATTCTGGCTTTCAATCTGCTGAGGCAAAAACATCCTCCTCAGCCATCCATGGCTATGCCCACTGCGGCTAGGAAAGTTGGAGAAGATTAATCTCTTGGGGGTATTTTCCATTTTCTAAGGCCCAGGGGTGGTCATTTATACTGGGCCTTTGATAGAACAGAAGCATTCTCTGTGCTTTAGTGAAAGACAGTGTTGCAGACGCACCCAAGCAGAATGCTAACACCTGACACTTCTAGAAAAGGCTGAAAGTGATGCTAGATAGTTGAAAACATAATTCGTTAAGCCATACAAATTAAACGCGTTTCACTAAACAAATGAATGGTGAATTTAAATTCTTTCTTATTCTAATCAACAGTTGTATCTTCTTAAAACCAACCAGAAAGTCACTTTCTGTTCTAATGGCAGCCAAGAAAACCACATGTCACAGTGTCTAACGTGCTCATAAAAACCTCTTCAGACAAACTAATAGAACCATAACATGTTCAGTACAATAATGACATAATGTGTAAAATTAAATGTATTTTATTATTGTACGGTTGTCAAAGCAATTTAAAAATCGGCTAATAAATGTGACATAACTGGGCTAATGACTTAATGGGATGATACTAAATTAGATAAGCATCCAGAGCTGCAGGAGCAGCAGGACCTTCAGCCAACACACACTCAATTCATATGTCTCTGTCTAGGATTAAAATCTCATAGATCTATTGGAACTTCAGGTAAAAAGTTGAAAAAAAAGACTCCAACCAAGACTTTGGGAAAACTGTTTCACCAAAAGAATGAGGTTTATTCAGCAGAGGAAAGTTTTTTTTTCTACCAGAAACTCACATCTTTATGCCATTCCAGCATCAAAAATACGTAGCTCCAGACATGGAAGTTTTAGGCACAGAGAAGAAGGAAATCTGAGTGCTTAGCGATTACTAACTGTATGGCTATGGTTGGCTATCACACTGGGGATTGTTGTTTGATGTTGTATTCGTTTTTCACATTTTCTGTATTGAACTCAAACAGTCATAAACTCTTAAACATTATGGACTCCTTGATGTTCGTGAAAGGGTGTCAAATGGCACTAATAATTGCTCCATATCATATGTTGTTTTCCAAACCAATTCACGTTGTACATAAAGCTTTTTTTTCAGCCAGGACGTTGAAGCAATGCATTAAATTTGAGCTTGAAGTCTTATTCTTACTCTCGGCCCCATGTTATGGTCACAGATCAATTGCATCCCCAACTGATTCAACGCAGATGAGTGTTTCAGGGTACTAATGAAATAAGAGCCATAAAAAAAGAAAAAATATATTACACCCACTGAGATCAAGGAAAACTGACTTTATTGTGGAGAGCAGGTCATATTCCAAGTTGTCCGCAAGTACTATAAACCATAAAGAGGCTGTTCTGAGAGGGTCTCAATTCCAAAGCCCGCTCAGTGGAAAAGGCTTTAATGATCTCCTGAATTCCCTCATTATCAGCAGCAGGAAGCGTGTGTTTCGGGGCTTTACACCTGCTTTTAAGGCTGAAAATGATGTACTACACTTCCTGTAGATAATTATCACATTTCAGGTAGTAAAACCTTTTATGTCATCAGTTTATTATATTTTGTGTGCAAAGTGTGAGGCTGAGTTTTAGTAGGTGGATGCGGAGGCAATTTCATGGAAATTCACCTAATACCATCCAGACAGAATTCTCCAAAAAAAAGAAAGAAGAAAAGAAATATGAACCAACATGAAACACTGCTTGCCAGTTAAAACTAAATGTCATTTTTTTAAAGCCATCCTCTGCAGACTGTGATCTCATTGTTTATTTTCTGTCGTCCACTTGAGTAAAAAACTTTGGTTGAAATGAAAATTTCGACATTCTGCCTCACTTACTTTTCTTGAATTAAAAAAGCTTTGCTTTAATCTTATTATGGCTCATAACCTCCCTCAGCGGAAAAATCAATGGGGGAACAAATACACCCTTCAACAAGATGAGTTTTTCCGGAACTTTGGTTTATGGCCTCCCACAAGAGAAAAGCCAGTAGACCCTTAAAAGAGGCTATTGCTATAAGTAGGTTCTGGGTTCCTCTGTGCACATCAAATATTCAACTTAATTCAATTCCAATTCCTTGTAAAAATAAAAAAGGCTGCATATGCCAGGAAGTCTGAGCAAATTCACTTACACATGAGAGGTTGGATATGGCCATGTCATTCAATGCACAAACAGAACCGCACATGCATGGAAATAGAGGGGGACGGATTGAAGGAAGGCAGTAATGAAATGCATCAGCAATGGCAATGAGCACGGTAACCCAATAGCCCATATATCTAGAGACCCACTTTAAAATTCCAGGCCCAGTGAGTCACTTTGCTGTTTTTAGAGCTGTAGTTAGGGGCTCAGAATTTAGAGCTGCCGGTCAGTGTGTCAGGCTGTTAGACTATTTCGGCTCTTTGAGAGGTCAAGGCCACGCTCACCTCTATAGTTTTAAAAGAGGCACAGAAAGAACAAACGAGACATGGCTTGTAGGGAAAACACAGGTTTTCATTAAAAGCCGGAGAAACTTGTACATGAACATGAAAAAAGGTTTGCTCCGATATCAGCTAAGAACAAAAGTTATGAGTTTATAAGTTCAACTTTCCTCAAGAGTCTGGCCTGTCACTACAACTCTTTGACATATTGAAATTCGTATGAATAAGACATATATAGAAGAGTAATGACAAACTGAGGAAATACACTAGAATACCTCCTATTATTGTTGTTTGTATTGTGTATTAAGTTTGTACGATAGTCCAGCAATATGTTATAATGACAAATACTTTTCAGAACAGTATTTAGCATTCAGAAAATCATTTAAGATTCCCTACAAGGACATGTGAATAAGTTGATATTAGCTGTTGCGATTTAGTAGAAGGTGCTGGTTTATCTGGATTGAAATCTTAAGGAACAAAAAGCAAATGGAATAGACCTCTGGAACAGAAAACCGGTGCATGTTTGAAAGGTCAGCAAAGGTAGTAAAGCTTTTCCTTGTGCTCATCAAGTCTTTGCTGAAACAGGTAGAAAACACCTTCAGCTAAAAATTGAAGCAGTTCAATCTTTACAAAGTTTACTATATTTTGCTATGCATAATATTGTTGCTCACATCTCAGCACAGATGAAAAACTCCAGTGAAAACCCATCTACACATTAACTCTGGTGTCCTTTTTGACCGCTCCTGAAGAGTCAAAATCCGGGGAATCCTTCCCTGCAGTTTCCAATCCTCCCACATTCCACTCTTGATACTCTAATGACTGCCTACACTGCCATGGGTAAAACTGAAGATGGAAAAACTGTGAACCCTGCTGTGTCACCAACATTGTGAATTCCATTTCCGTGAAGTCTAACAGTACGGAAGTAGGCGTTAACCAGTTTTCTGAAAGGAAACCTGCTCATAGACGATTGGATTGGGCCTGAGTCATGTGAAATTTCAGGGACAGGGACAATAGATTCATCTACAAATATTGCCTTGAATCAATGAGGAGACTTTTCTCGGCTTTTGAATTGAGTAGCTAAGTCTTCTTACCTTCTGCTGAGAGGCCTTGTACATTCACTCCTCTGGCGTCAAGGAAACTGAGGCAGGCGTCCACATTCTCGATCTATGGGAAAGATGGCAGACGGTCAACACAAGGGACAGACACAGCGGGAATGTGACAACACTCAACATTCAACAAGCCAAAATGTCTTGCGGCGCAGGGTGCAGTGGAGGGGCCAGATCAGCATCATCATCCATAAAGCACATCATTGTGTGGCCATTACCCGACCCCCGCACGACCCTTGGACCCGACTGCATGACATACTGACCACAGTGTGTTACCACCTCCACAACCTCGTGCATATCACGTGCCCACATCGAAGTAGGGCACGCACCAATAAGTATACACAGTACAAGTCCAAAATCTTCATTTGAACGGGCACTTATTGGTGCCCATTTGAGGCGTTTCCGACTCCATTCAGCTGCTGCTACTTTATAAACGGGTATCAGTTCCACAAAGGTCCTCTGAGGTTGCTCTTATTAGGGGGAATTCTGCCTTCCTTGACAGCAGCTCGCGGGCGGCTTCATTAGCATTGCGGCCGGCAGCCAACACCCCTTAGGAGGTCTTTTATGACAAGGTTAAAGGTCAAAGCGCTCTGTTTCAGCGCAGTGTGTCAGGGACGCAACATGGGGCAGACTGGGCAACTCAGCCAGACATCCAGTGGCAATGATGATTCATGAGCTGTAACTCCCACTCAGCTCACTGCTTCTCTTTTTAACGTTTCCTCGCTGGATTTTCTGTCTCTCTCTTTAATGACCAGAAAGACGTTTAGTAGAGGTACGGTAATGAGTCATATCGACACAAAGACACTACTGATTCTCTGACTGTATATTCTCGGGTGGCCTCACGATACGTTTCTTAGTAAAGAATTAGTCCTGTCTTAAGGTAGCCTGAGGTGTTTAGTATATAAGGAGTTAGCAATAGATCTATTAGGCTCTGTGGGTTTGGGTTTCTTTACGGTTTGGGCTTGCTCCCTACTGGGGCCATCAGATCTAATCAGATTGGTGTCTGGGGAGTTTGGAGGCAGAGTAAACACTTCAGACTCTTTGTTGTGTTTTTTTTAGTCTCCCCTAACTAGGTGTTGCTGCTCTCCTGCTTGAGTAGGCTCTAGCTGGTGTTGAGAGGTGTTGTTGCATGGCAGTTTGACACATCTGCAAGAGTGTGGAGGTTAGAAAGATTAGGTAAAGTGGAGTAGTACTCACTTTACTTGTCAGTGGTTTTAACGTTGTGACTGGTTACTGTTAAAGAATGACATGACATGCAAAGTGACAGTATAATGACTTAAATACAACCTGCCTTGCTCGAGCAGCCTATAATCTCTTTCTTTATTCTTGTCGTTATTATGCAATATAAACTTGCTGTTGTTCATTTAGAAAAAAAATGGAACCAATTTATAGAAAATGACATTCACACTTTATAGGCGGGTCACATACTAAACTTTAAGTCTGATATACAACTTTAAGTCTCTTGTAAGAGACGTAAAGCTGTCTGGATCAACAAAGAGTCTCGGGCACACAAATTCACGGAGCCCCTCTCCATCTGCCCACCAAAACCACAACCTACCACTTCAAAACACCCCACACATTTTGGTCTCACATCAGGCACCACATAACTTCATATGTGGGCCCCCATATTCTCTGCCCACATGCTGCACTCACAGACTCACATATGCATGCACTGGTGCTTACTTGTTTGATTATCCCACGCCTATCCTCAGAAGTTTGTGTGTGGAAAGACATGTGCTGAGCAGCATTTGTGAACGCTCATTTCTCCAGTCCTAATTAGACTAGGTATGAAGATAATGTTGGATGTGGTGTTCACTTGCCAATATAAAAAGCTTCCAACAGGGGATGTGTTGTTAAAAACGTTAGCTCGATAACAAGTATCTTTAGCTAAAGTGTCACAAAAAATGCATAAAACGCCTTCAGTCTGCTCAAAAAGGGTTAAAACTATAAATACACAGTAAATCTCTGTAGTTGGAGACATATCTTTTTAAATAATAATAAAAAAGATGATCAATTTCATTAAAAAGAACTATGCCTTCTCTCTATGAGTTCATAAATGACACTG
Source organism: Menidia beryllina (assembly GCA_013363375.1). Classification (NCBI taxonomy): domain Eukaryota; kingdom Metazoa; phylum Chordata; class Actinopteri; order Atheriniformes; family Atherinopsidae; genus Menidia; species Menidia beryllina. The sequence goes on from JABUIW010000062.1 coordinate 226,247, forward strand.
AAACCAGAAATTCTGAGGCTTTGAGACAAAACTGCTGTTTGTTTTTTACTCTACGTTAGCTCTAAAATGACGTAAACAGGGGTAATAATGTTTGAAGGCGTTGATGAAAGCTGGAACATTAATGCTCCACAGGGTTCTGGTGATGTTTTACTGCTAGTTTGGTGGGCGGTTTGGCTTTGTGGCGTCCTCTAACAGCTTTTAGTCGGGCCGACATCGTTTATTTTTCCGACACAGGCTGGCATCAGACGGATCCATGCAAGTCATTAAAAGCAATTTAGAGCGAGAGCATTTTGATGAAGCACACTTCACCAAATCATAAAGTACTGACAGTATGATAAGGGAAGTGCATTTCGAGTAGTGACAGGGGGTGCATGTAAAACACAGGCTGACGGAAAGAAATGATAAAAAGCCTGGGGAAATAATGAAGGGGAGCTGTTAAATTTCTTTGATAATCAGTGTCAATTTAGAGAGCCACACTACAAATGTTTAATTTACAGAGCCACACTAGAAATCAAAATATCATGTTCCAACTAACAAGGGCAGCAAAGTTACCACGGCAGCCGGGCAAAGAGCCTTGAACCAAACCAAACTGACAGCTTTAGCTTTCTTCCACAGTTCTTTTATCAGATAAGTGACTGAATGCAAGGTTTAAAAAAAAAAAAAATCCCAGGAACAGTGGAACGAGTGTGAAATTTCAAGACGACTATGGTGGGTCCTGAAACAGGACCTGAGAGCTGCATCTGGACCTCTAGCTGATCCAGCACCTGTTGGCCCAAGCATAATCAGAAATGCTTTCCATGGGGAAATGACTCAGCTCTGCCAAAGACATAAGAAGTGAACTGAAAATCAGTGGCATCAGGTCTGTTGGAGGGTTGAATCCTCCTCAGAGCCCGGAGGTCCACATTATTAAAGCTGTGTCGGATCATCTGACAGAGAACGGAACAAAAGGCAGCCAAAATTCAAGAAGAGCTTTGGGAAGTACTTCTAGAGGCTTGGTGATCTATTCCTAAAGATTAGAATTGCTCAAAATGTTATTGCCTCACATTCTGAATAACAATTTGTGTTTGCACACATGGCATGTTATTTTCCAGTTTTTCTAGAAATGTATCAGGAAATGAATGGCAATCCAAAACATTTAAACAGTAATCTATTTAGAAAGAATTCTTAACTCATGTCTTATTAAGGCCAAGAAATTAAACAAGTTAAATTAAAGTACAATTCAATGTCGATCAAATTAATACAAAAGCTTCCCATCTATCAATAAATAGTGTCAAGATAAGCATTGAATCAGTATAATCTCACTAAAGTTGTAGGAGTCCTTAAATATTTGGGTAATGAAATGTTGAGACATGTCATATGTAACCGTGTGTATATAGTGGCCTAACTTCTGACTGCTGTAATAAGCTTTCATGCATATATCATTAAGAACAATTGTTTTCACCACAGGAGAAGCTAATGTAACCTCAACCAGAACGCAGTCTGCCCCACAAACCGTCTTATCCTAATCAGTGTGGCTCATGCTGCATTCTGCACCTCACTCCACTCCAGGAAGATTTAGAGAGCTACAATGTGAGATGCTAGCTGTGTCTTTCATGATTACAGAATCAAGTCATAAACGCACTCCTTGTTAGGTTGTAAAAGTGTGTTCTAGCCTGTTGCACCTCCCTGACAGTAACTGGCAGATGGATGATGGATGGATTTCAAATGTGATATCCCTGAGTTACAACAATCAATTACAAATGCACCACTGCCTTTTACTGAGTTTACTGACCCGGGGTGTTGTCTTTCTTGTTTGCTTAATTTTTAACATCATCCTGAACTGTATACATCTAAGATTGATATGGCCAGAAGTGTCTGGCAAAGTCCCTACTTGCATTTCTATAACTGTAAATGTTATTAAACTGTTTGCCATGATGACTTTTTAAGAAATCTAAACAGTGATGATTGAGTTCAAGTAGCTGTAACATCAGACAAAACTGGTTCCAACCAGGGTTTTTTTCTGTTTTTTCTTTAAGTTTACAACATTAAGTTTACAACATGAAATAACTTGGAGGGTCTCCATGTGGCATCTGCTTCACAGGCAGAGTGGATAGGCTGAGGGTGAGAGAAAAACAAAGAGGTTCCATGTGTGACGGAGACAAAGTAGTCACCTCATTAATTTGGTTTTGATCTCTTTAATGTCTTTCCATTGCTTTTGTCAGATCTCATCATCACTTCAGCTGATGATGGAAAAATTAACAAAAATATGTTGAATGACACCGCGCACTGTTTTGTATTTGGTTTGCTCCCCATTTCGACTGTTGACAAGCGGTATTAGATAGATAGATAGATAGATACATAGAAATAAACTTGACTTCCCTAAAGAATGGGTTTAAGTCAATGCTTTTATCTACATGTAGAGATGGTGCCAAAGTCAAATGTCACAACTTGTTTCCTCAATACTGAACTGACAAAATCTCTTGTACAAGCTGTGAATAAGTGCTGCAAATAGAAAAAAAACAGGTAGGTACCTTGGTTATCTTTAATGTAGTATATGAGGTGGTGAATGTCCCTCAAGATGGTGAATAAAGAGCAGAAAATGACAGTTAAAGTGTCAACCTGTCAGCTCTTGGGAGTAAAATATAAATCTTAACCAAAGTCATGCCTACTTTTTCTCTAAAGCAAATCTTTTTACTCTGCCAGTAAAGCATGAGACTGAGACTCAGGGACAACATAAAGCTGTGACACATGCAATGTCATGCTTCTATTGGTTCAGGAGGGCAGAAGAAGGAAGCTCTTGTATAATCCGCAGTGTCTTGCTCAGGGATAAGTTGTTAGCAAGTCCTGTGTCAAACTGATGAAGGGAAACGCAGTGGAAAACTAAAAGAACACTGGTAAGAAACAAGTCAAAGACACCAACCAAAACATAAGTTTATATAGTTTATACGTTTTCAACTGAGCCAGAAGCGAGAATGTAAAGAATGCCCGGCAAATCAATTAATATATTATTTTGCTGACATGTTTGCTCATGTCTCATTCACAAATGTCCAGGACATTTTACGTAAAAAGGTGGGGGTCTTTAAAAGTTCTGTGCATCTACTGATGACATAATATCTATAGACGCATTGGTTATTGTTAAAATGTGTGGTTGTACAATAAAAGTGTTTACATGAAAGAGTTACACATGCATATGATCTCTTCTAAATGACTCAAGATGCTCTGTTGTCATCTCAGCCTTTGGCAGAAAAGTTATTTCTTACATATTCTTCCACATGGGTTGTCATGAGCCAAGTGATCTTTCATTTGGAAACTGAGATGGTGAACACCAGAAACGTTTAGACTTTTTGCAGTCTAATCTAGGAATCTGCTTCTGCCCCATTCAGTAACACCATGCAATATTAATCCCCTGTCATGAAAAGGAAATCACGTATATTTCACATCATGAAGTCCCATTATTTATTTACAGGTGAATATAAGGAGCCCCTGACTCATGGCGGGTTGGTCATATGGCAGTCTGCGCTGATGCAATAAAATCAACAAGATTAAGGAAAACTGCCACACAGGTGCTGGTTTCTGCTTTTTGAGAGGAGTCTGGGCCAAGAACTCAAACTAGGAACACGATCAATTAGAACCCAAGATCACTGGCAAGCTGCATTGATGATGAACCATCAGGCCAGTGAAGATGAGTGGCTCATGCTGTTTTCCTCTCATCTGGCTGGGGAACAGATGGGGCCCAGACTCTGCCGGGTTTTTATGGTCGCCAAGAAACCCTTGATTCCACAAGGTCTAAAAAGCTGCACACCCATGGCAGTCTTGATTCTCACCAAAACCTTGCAGCAGGACGTCTGTTACACAGTGATAATTGGTGCGCTGATAAGGTCTGCGCTCTCATTAACTTTCCTGGAAAGATCTACTGCCCTGGGCTATACAAGATTCAGTGATGTAAATCATAACAGTTTGAAAAGATGGAATTTTGTACACAAAATAGTAGTTCTGTTTTATCAGAACTAAGAGGTAATTCTTTTCTAGACGCTTCTTCTGGCACTACAGTCAAGGAAAAACACTACATAATACTTATGACAAATATCTTTAACTTTAGTATTTATCTGCAGATGTCAGCATGCTACATTTCTACACAAGACAAATAACCTCACACATGCTGAACATACTGTAACTACTTGTTAGATTGCTGACCTTAGCAATGAGCAAGAGGGACTATAAAAAACTCAGCCTCACAGAGTAGCTGCCTCTATTTTACCTCTTAGTGAGGCTCCCCATTTTGATAAAACCAGAAAGATACACCTCATCTTAAATGGTATTTTTTCAGGTGCAAACATTTTTAATCAGATTGGTAGAGATCTGCCAGTATCTAATCAAAACCTTCATCATTTCAAACAAACCACTAAAAGCAATGACTTCAGACCATGCATTTCTTTAAAACATTAAATTACCTGTCAGTAGAAATACTTACAGTACTGTGCAACTACTAAATGTGTTGTGACAATACCATAGCTAATGTATGTTCAAAATATATCAATTACCAAAGAAACTACATCCAGCAACATTGGGTACAAATCGCTTATCTAATTATGGTATATGACCCTTGAAATTTGAGCACAATCAAAACCCATATGACTTCTTTTCCTCAACTTGTATAGCTTTCTGCTGACAGATGTTAAATTTGCACAAAATCATTCCCCTTTAATCATCCGGCTGTGTTTTCTGTCTCTTTCTGACATCTTTTTCCTGACATTAAGGTTGCCCGAAGCTAAACAAGCACACATCCGCAGACTCAAACTGCTCAGTCATCTGCACTGCAAGGAAGTGCTCTGCGCTTTGCTAATGATGTCTGTCTATAATGAGCGGGATTAGCGTTGTGGGGCTTAACATTTTCTGCTGAATGGGCCATCCCTGCCTGCCAGTTCTGCGCTTCATTCAAAATATTGGATGTGCATCTGATCCCCCAAGATATCTGTACAGCTGTGAAATACTGCAATGTCATAGGGCAAGAGGATTTATCTTGAAAAGAGGTTGGAGTTTGTGCTGCAGGGTGGGAGAGAGAAACACAGTTTCTGAAATCATTTCTAGTTTTACATCACATGGTTTTGACTTATATCTTGCTGTGAGGCGATGGTGCTAACCACCACACTACCGTGCCGCCCCGCTCCTGTGGACAAGATTTCTAATTGTTCTTGGCTTGAAGACAGGTAGAATATATTGCTACAGGCATCACTAGTGTAAGCTGGGCTCCATCCATTGTTTCCTGAACAACAGCCTCAAGCTCCATGCCAGGGTAAAATGTTAAGCTTGAAATGAAAACAATCCAATCGGAATGTACAATGTAGATGATCCATTGACCAAAAGAAAATACAGAGGAAAACATACTTCTATTACTCTTTTTCTGCACATTAGCTTAATCCTCTACAACAATATTTTTTGCATAAAATGTTCAAAAATGGGCTCGGGATCAAAAAGGAAACACAAGTTATTTGGGCAATAACCATATTCCAAATTGTTGTTCTAGCGGATAGGGACAAAGAGTGGCAAAAGTATCAAAGAACATCTTAAATACTATCCTTTATACATTTCATTTCCTACTGGCATTCAAATGACCGTAGAGTCATAAAAGGCGCAGTTACAAGGTACAAATATAGGTCTTTGTAATGGAGTGTGATAGTGAGGAGATCAAAGGTCAATCTCTGCCATATAGATGGGGAAAACTTGAAAAGAGGTGTAAATTATTCATACTGCACTAGTCTTCAAGGTAATTTCCCATGAGCCCACTGGCCGGGGACAGGTAATAGCGATTAGCCCTGTAATTATGGGGACTAAGTACTCGGAAGCTTGTTGAAAGGACTTCTCTGCAGTGCTGGATGAGTAAGAAAGGTTAATAATAAGTGAACTGCAGACTGATTAAATGAGCAGATCCATAACAAATCAGACAAACAAAATTTATTCCATCGTCTTAACAGATTTAGGGAGAAAAAACTAATTAAAAAGTTAAGTAACTAAACATATAATATTCTTCTTTGGTTGACAGAAAAAAGAACAACTTTTGGTGGATAAAACAACTCAGGATCGTGAAGTTGTTTGCTCTCCTTTCGTGTGCTGTATTTTGAACAAGGATTTGGAGAAAAAGACTCATTCTGTAAGTTGATCATTTGAGAAGCTGAAGCAGATGCTGATGCAGTGCCGGTTTGGGCTTCTCAGCTTCCAGCAGCTGCTCATCTGGCTCTTGTCCCTTTATTCTGTCGACCGGCAGTGACTACATGGCAAAGTCCACAATCGTTGTTGACCAAAAAGAATTTTAAACTACGAGTGATATCCTTCCTTTTTCCAACTGGTTATAAGTTTTTATCAAATGACTGATTTCAGTTTTTAACGTCATGGGATATGCAAACCAAGCAAAAGATCAATCAATTCAGAAATGTCTGTGGAAGAGTTCCTTCACATTTATTTCTCTCAGCTGGAATGTCATTCTTCGCATATCTGTGAGGCCCGTGTGAGGCCAAATACGCTGCTTGTGTTTCTAACTGTAGTCACATAGGGGTTCACCTGCAAGTCAATTTAGGTCCACTTCAAAGTCTGGAGGGCTTTTCACACCAACCAAAACCAAGCTCTTGTCTCTTTAAAATAGATCGAACAGCTCTTGGGTGAAAACGCCATTGGTCAATAATGAGCAGAAATCTGTGCACACTCATCTTCCGGTTTCTTATACACCAAGTGAGGCAAGAGCCGCCACATATTAGGGAGCAAATATCCGGAAAAGTCAGTTCTTTGCCAGAAGAAGAATTCCATAAATATTCATATAGCAACATTTATATGCAAAGACATACTGCCCTTCTGAGCTGTCTCAGGAGAAGGGCTTAAGGACCATAAACCACAACCACCTCAAAGTTTAATGTCCTTCGGTAGAAGGATGCTTAAGATGAAAGTAGAACTAAAATGTACCTGGTGTCCTGTATAGCTGATGGGAAAACACGCAGCTGTTCACAATGCAGAACGCGTCGGCACATTGAGGAGCTGACATTTGGATTCTTTTTAAGAGAAAAAGGCAACCCTAAAAACAAAAACAGCCATCTCTGTCGCACTGAGTTTATGATGGTGTGTCAGATGTTTCCTTCCCCCTCACCCATTCTATAAGCAACCGTGCTTCCTCAAACTTCATTATCCCAGGCCGGTTGAACCCTCTGTGGTCAGAGCAGGTGCTGGATCAATGGGCTTAGTAAGTGAATGAGACAAAGAGCAAACTGCTCACACACACACACACACACACACAAACGTAGAGTGAAGACGCTGGCATATCAGGCAACGTGCTCGCAGAGCTGCAGCGGCGTGCCCTTAGAGAGCACTGAGTCAGTCTGGACTCAGCTGTTTCCAGTCAGGACCAGAAGCATTTCATGTGACAAGAAAAATAAATGTAGGAGAGCTTATTTTTCGAGAGCTGGTTTTGACATGCTGAACACGAGCACCAACATGAGGGGTGAGCAGGGTTCGTGTGACCTTAACATTTTCTTCCTTCCTGCCCCTTCAGTGCTATTTTTCTAACAGAGAGCACAGGCTGCTTCCACTACAGCTGGACCAACCGCGGAGGAAAGAATAAAACAGCTGAAACTGCTCTGAACGTGTGAAACCAGTCATAAAATACAGTTGTGCAGGAATGCTGTGAGCTGTTCCTATTTCCTTTTTACAAAAATACTTTAAATAAAGTTAAAGAAATGTATTAGCCGGACTTGCGTAGAGCTAATCTGGCAATCAAAACAAGCAGGTAAAAATGTAGTTGATAGGAAAGAAAAGCAAAGTGAATCATTGTAAAAACCAAACATTCTCGCCTTACAAACACAGAAAGCCAGAGCAGTTAAAGAGCTTTAGTCATTTTTAAATGGCAGGAGGGCCGATGCCAGGGCAAACCAACACTGCATAAACACTTAGTCAACTCTAGTTAAAGTGAAGGATAATTATCTCACAGTGACGACAATCAGTGGTTATGCAGGCCGTCATCTCATTAAAAGAAGGGGAAACTGACACCGCCAACATCGTTCAGCTATGGGGTGGCCAAAAACTCGGATTGTAAATGGCATAGCAATTCAGAGATGGGAATATTTGAACTTTTCACAACTCAGATGAGCTTTTGGTCAAGTAGAGATGTGGTTAAAGCGGCCACCAGCATGGTTCTGAATAGCTCTGATCAGTAGCAGCTATAAGTACTTTCCCTGAGAGTAAACAGTTAAACATGGAAAGATAAACATAAAAGTGATAAGCACTTGAACATTTTTTTTATATAAAAGTCAAAGGATTCAGCTTAGACTAGGTTTTTATCATGAATTTGTTGCCTCAGGGACCAGACCTTAGATAAGTGGAAGGCAATGGATGGATGAAAGGTGCCATGAGGGGAATTTTCTTGTAGATCACAAGCTAAAATGGTATGTCGACGATTACATTTTTTCCAAAGTTAACCCTCAACCAGTAACTCATCCTTATGTGAGTAAATCCGTTTTTTATTTTATTTTATTAAGATCATTGAGAATTTGCGCAAATAAAATACATGATATTTGCTTTCTTGTATAGTGCTTTAAAGTGATTAGATTGTTTCAAAACTATATGGGTAGCTTATGTTTCCTCCCATGGAATGATGTGTATGTAGTCTATATGGACAAATGTCTCCTTTTTCAACCATACAACGTAAAAAAGATAACTGAAAAAACATGGGGATTCACTGTATCAATATCTAATTTGTTGATCAACTTCCTGTCAAAGTTACATAACTGATTCATAAACTTTAAATGACGGGGTTTGTAAGTGTGCAGGCTGCAGCCACAGCTCAGAGCATCATCTGCAGCAGATGATGGATAACGCAGCTATGAGGACAGTTGTCATAATAAACGAACTGCAATTCTATTCCATTCAGTAGCAACTACACACATAACTCTGGTGCCCACCAGTGGTTTAAAGGTCAGATGAATGGAAATGTAAAATGCACTCACCATTTGTGACTGGCTCCTGGGGCTGCCATTGATAGCCTCCACCTTTTCATTTGCTGTGGGAGAGAGGAAATGAAAAAATGAGATCCCATTCTGAGCAATGACATTGTAACGTCCAGTGATGATTTCGGGCACACAACTCCAGCAGGAGCCTCCGCGGAGCGTGTGGTGTGGTGCACGTGTGCGTGTGCTGAGGTGTGGAGCAAGACAGGAGAAGTCTGGGAAGCAAAGCTGCCTAATTCATCAGCGGCCGCCAGAGAGTTACTGACAGGCCGGCGCGGCCTCATTGTCTGCCGGGGCCAGCAGGGAGGGTAAAGTTTCAATCCAGCAGAGAGGGAGCGAGAGAGAAGGGAAGCCAGACAGAGGCTGAGGAATACGAGTTTTAGGAGCACAGACGGCAGCTACAGAAGCAGCATTTGTAGAATCCAGGGAAATGTCCTCGTGTGTGAATCTGTGTGTCAGTATGATAAAAACTGGGAGAAAAAGTCCTAGGAGGAGGGACACAGGCTAAACACATATATGGAGAAGAAAAATCATATGGGACAGAAAAGAGTTTCAAAAGACACCCCACACAGATTTTGTTAGAGCCACTAACATAGTTACACATTATTTATTTCTGTGTGTTTATCATTAAGTTCTAACTACCCATTAATGTTGATTCAAACAAAGAGCTCCCTCTGAAAAATAAAAACCAAAACCATCAAAAGTGGTTTTACTGTCTACCTGCTGCTGACATTATCTACGTTTAAAGGGTGATTTCTGAGACAAGCCACTCTGGTTGATGCTGGGGTAGTTGGTGCATCCCCTAACACAGCAGAGGGATAACGGTCAGTTTGCAGCAACTGCCCATGAACTGGTAAATGGACAGGATTCTGGCACCCCGTTCACTGAAAACTGCTGTAAAGAGTATCTCGGGAATAAGAACGCTTTTTAAGTGTAATATCTTAAACTAGTCTGTAAAAGACTAAAAAGAGAAAGAGAAAAAAGTCACTCTGAACTGTTGCGGAGATTCATTTCATTGCATTCCTGGTTGTCAGAGTCAGAGATTTCTGCTATAGCTCGTCCAACATCTACTAGGGAAAGCTGAAGGGTTTTAGCCCAAATATCAAATAGAAGCACATCTTTGCTCAAACCCACCACATCAAAGAGTGTGCGCATGCATGTGTGTAACAGAGAGAAGGAATGGCTTGTCATTTCATTCACCATACACGATTAATTATAAATCTGCTTAATATTTCATACTGCTAATTAAGTTTTTACCATCTGCTTAGCATAAACGTTCCTTCTTCAAGAACTTATTCTTTGTAACTAAAGAACAAAAAAATAAATCACTGTATCAGTGAGTCTTAAATGCAGCATTTGATTATGTAGCGTGTGTGTCAATCTCCCCAAGTGTGTGAACAGATGCCCACCTATGATCTGGATGATCTGTGCCAGCAGGACTCCATCGGTGACGTCCTGGCTCAGGTCTTTGATAAGACGTGGACAGCCGGACTTGGCCAGGTAGTGATTGGCCCAGTCTGTGTAAATCTGCAACAACAAAACAAACACCCTGTCAAGTGTGTGTGAGAGGAACAGACACGGTCAGGAGGAACTGTGGTACAGGTCTATTTTCTTTATTTGACATTGATAGTGAGCACAAGTATCTCCTGTATGATCTGCAGTGTGAGCACTAGTAAAGGTGGAATACGTTTTTAAAGTCGTATGTGAGTTCAGTTAGAAAATGAAAAAATATGCTGGAGTTGAGCTCCAAAGAGACACATACAGAGGAGGGTTGAGAAAAACAAAAAGAGGTTTGCATCTTATTAACTCCTAACTGCCATCTTATAAAGAGCCCTTCGAACAAAACAAAAAAACTCATCAATATTAAACCATGAACTTTATATTTTTTGAGCCAATCTCTCATTTAATAGATTAAACCTTCATCAAAGGATCTCCATTTACAATCAGATTCACTTTTCAAACTTTATCTTTAAACCCAGAAGTGCTCCATGTTAGATAATATTTTGTTTTGTTACTGTGAGCTCTTAAGAGCTACTTTGTCCGTCATTAGAGTCAGTGAGATGGCTGATAAGCAGTGCTGTGTCTGTAGGGGGACCACAGCTGTTGTGGTTTAACCAGGCTCCACAGATGAAAGATATGATTCACATTTGGCCTCTTAGTGATCAACCCCCCCCCAAAAAAGTCAGCCATAGACTAAATCAAACCATTGGTCGCAAGATGTCTTATTTACCTACAAGTTTGGTGCCAATATGAAACCAATACATGCAATACAGGTCTGAACTTCATCAGATGCTCATCTCAAATGATTGAATCCCCAAAATAATCTCCTCAGGTCAAAAGAAGAACACATCTCCATTTGACCCATGTGTTGTACCTGTATGGGAACATTACTTATCATAGTTTAAAGTAGTAGCTTGATTATTTTAGCCATTTGGTAAGGTTCGTATAACCACATGGTTTTTTAAAACACCATTCTTTATTTAAAACAGGCGCTTTCAAAGTTTGAGTTTCCATCAGCCTTCTCTTCTTCTGCACACATCCAGAGGAATTCCCCTATAAAACCTCACCACTTCTCATGATGAAATAATCTTTTTTCCCTCTTGTAAACGTTGCATGCTGCCCGAAATTAAAAGCGTTTCTTTCCCGTTTTTTCCTGTTTGTTAAAAGTGGAAATTCAACCGCTTTCACGTTACCGCCTCCCAGAAGTTAAAAACTGATGTGGTTTCCTTCAGCCAATTTCCCCCTGATGAGAGGTTGTAAAGCGCAACCCTGATAAGTGAAAGCTTTCACGAGGAAAAACATTCAAATCCACAAACAGGGACACAGACATCTGCAAAGACCTGCATGCATTAACGCTCACAAATGACCCAACATAGGTAGACACAGGAACCTCTGGAAATGAAACCTTATTTACTAGTCAGGTGATTGCTTGTATATAGAAATGTTTGTTTCGCTCCTGCTAAGCACTGCAGTCACAACAGATTTGAAAGAAAGTAGCCAAATGTTAAGCATAAGCTGCTGTGCTGTTAGGTGCATGACATGAAACCAAATCTCAAATTGGAGACTCGGGAAGGTGAGAGGAAGGGCACAAGGTTTGATCACAGCAGATGCACCGTCCCTCACCTCTCTCTTTCTCATTTTACCCGGTTCACCAGGAAGAAGATTAATATTACTGCAGAGAAACAGAAGCAAGGAAACTTTCTCTTCAATAGAAGGTCGGTCTGAACCAACGTATTCAATTAAACCACTGGTGATGCCCTTTTTCCACCTGTGCTGTATTGCGGTATTGTAAGAGCGGAACACAACAAGCTGAAAGAAACTGCAACAAACAGGGGAACAAATCAATCTAAAACCTTTGTCGAAAACAAGATGGGAATTACATTTCTGTGTGCTTTTACAATAGCAACACAGTCTTGGGCACGATGGGTAACTTTAAATGTTTAAATAGAATGCTTTTTTGGTTTTTCTACATCAACTTTTCCACCTCAGTGCAAACTTTTCCATAAGCAAATTAGAATATTCACTGAACAGGTGGATAAAAACTCACGAGGTAAAGAACGGAGGAAGGGAGCACATGAGAATACTTGAGATTTGTGATGCCCAACCGAAAAATTTAATTAGGTAGGATTTTCGGCTAAAGAAGCCAGCTGCTTCTACATCTGCTGCAGCTCCTGGAGTACTTTTAATTCAGTTTAGTCACATTTTCAGCGCTAAGTCAAAACCGTCCAGCCTGGAGGTCAAACAGTATCTATATTTGAGCCAAACTTTGTCTTAAGATGCATGTAGAAGTGGATTATCTCCTCAATTAAGCTTCAAACAGGCTGATCAGAACAAGCCAAAAAGGATTAGACATGTTTTTCTCTGAATGGGACTGCCTCTATCATTTTGGAATGAGCAAAGGATCAAACAGGTCAAATCTGAATATATTCCACCGATGCGCACATCATATAAACCAACCTAAAAGAAAAATATGCAGGTTTGTCTGCCTCTGTGTAGTCCTTGTGTGCTTGTCCCATACAAGCACACAGGGAATACTCTCAACCTCTGAAACGCTGACAGGAGCAGCTTTCAGCTAAACCCCTCGAAAAACACAGAACATTAACTTAGATGAAGAAGCTCAGACACAGCAAATATGAGAAAAGACGGGGAAAATAATAAAAAATCCAATCAATCTTAACTCCACTGTTGTATGAAAAATGAAAAGAGTAAAACATGCAGAACTCCAGGCTTTAACCCTCACCTCACAAGTCCACAACCATCCAACAACCAAATCAAAGCAGCACTTCTAACACTCTCCTTGTACCTCTGCAGGAGCTCTGACTGGCTGATCCGCTCACTTCATGACTCCTGTGCGGCGCTCAGAGTTGTGTCTGTCAGCCTCCCGCACTCATTAACCTATCCTGTCTGTTCCCCGGCTGCTTTGGGAAGCAGAGGCTGGTGCTGCGACTCCGGCTGAACACCGGCAACAACAGCACCTTAAGTGATGCTGACTGGGACTGCTGATATCATACACGCACAACAGAAGAGACGGCACACAGGCAGACACATGCAGTCTACAAAGATCACACTCGAGCTAGTCATGTACAAGTAAACACACACTGATTCCCCCTCCCCTTTCCCACTCTCTTCCCTCTTCCTTCCTTTCGGCAGCCAGCGTCAATCAGCAGAAGTCCGCTCTGTTTGCAGACGTTATCCCTGATGCAACATTAATATGTCCCTCCTGTTGGCCTCTACCTGCTCTGAGGACCTGTCCCCTCAGCTCCAGGGATCCCAGATGCTGATAAAAAAAAGCCAGCTCTTGCCCCAGAGCAGGAAAACTGCCTTCTACAGTCCTGATCACAATGCAGTGACTACGGCTACGCAGGTATTATGGGCACAAAGCTGCAGTAGCAGGGCTCAGCCTCTGGAGGGAGCCAGGTAAAAGGACAACCGGGAGATGGCGTAGTGAGAGCAGGTGAGGACATCAAGCAGAGAGGACTTCAAACTGCTCAGGACTCCGAGTATTTACCCAGCTGTATCTATTAACGCACTCCAGCAGAACGACGGCTAATGCACGGGCTCTTTAATCAGGGCACCATTCCAGTGCAGTCGGATGAATTAGGAGCTTAAATGCATTTAAGGAGCTGCAGCATAAATACAATCGCTCGGAGAAGCTGTGTCATGCCGTTCAAAAGAGGTTAGCCAGGAGAGACGTGTCTTTTGTGGCTGCGCTGGCTCGCAAACCTCAACTTGGCAAAAGTGCTGTTCCCGCATGGGTACTAAATGTAATTAAACACAACATGCAGCCGCATTAACTAAATGAGCGACAAGCCAGTGGAATCAATTGGACTGCCATGTGATAGAGCTTCCTCTGTGATTCTCTGCCTTATTTTGGTCTTTGCCTGCTTCACGGTCAATACAGTTTATGGAGGGGAGTGGAGAAACAGACATCCACTGAGGCTAACTCTAGATAAATGCTCTCCTGGCTCTCCTGTTCAGCTGGCAAGCGATCTCAGGCAAAAATCAAATAGGAAAAGCGACTATTTCTGTTTCTGTGTGAAACAATTATTACTGAGCAACACTTTACAGACAGGAAATAGTTCACCCCCTTTTGCACACGAGTATAAAACATAAATATTATTTTTAGATTGACAGAAGTGAAGCAGATAAGGGTGTTTAAATCACGAATACTATTAATAAGAGGGAGACGATTAGTATCTGACTGCTGAACGCAGCCACACTCTCACTAGCGTTTTCAGAAGGATGGAAAAGCTTTCCAAAGAACAGCACCATGATGATGTTCTTAATCCTGAGGTCTGCTTTCTTAGAAGAACCCCATCAACTGTGATTAAATTTAATTGGATGAAACATAATAGACATGTGTGAGGTTACTGAAGCACATGGAACCATTTCCGACCTTAAAAACTTCAGCTTGTCCCTGATAAGTAAAGCATCTCAGTTTCCTCTAAAACCTTACACTGGGATCCAAGAGATACTTTTGTCTTAAACCCATCAAATCTGGGGATAACAGTAACAGGCAGCTTTCCAACATGGCGTTACTCGAATCCAGCAAAAACTCAACTTGGGTATTTATTTCTGCAGTATATAAAACATGGACTCAAAGATTCCCTGTTCCCTGATCCCACTGATGAATAAAATAAATAAAAAACATATTTTGATAAATAAAAGAATGAATCTTTATTCATGCGACAGCATTTTTCTCCACAGTTTTAAGGCAGAAATGGACAAAAAGCTGCAAGACCATGTATTGATGGTTCTTTGCTGCTGTGCCAATCCCAGTCAGGCCAGTTTGACGAGGGGATTCAGGGCTGGAAGGATGGTTTTTGCATTTACTTGACAGTTTTACATAAGGTCTTAAAAACACTGATCAGATGAGAGCAAAGACCAAATAACTCAAAGCAACGGTGAGTGTAAATGACTAGAAGGTGCGCATCACCACCGTTTGACTTAATCTTCTCAATGGAAAATGGATTTGGCATTCATGCTGGTATCAAGTTCCAAAATGCATGTTGGACCAGATGTGTGGATTTATGCCGCTGATAAATTCAGAGAGGAAGTTGGACGTGCAGGATCTTTGGACTTGCATTCAAAAGTGGCCGAGACCGAGTCGGTCTCAGACGCTTTTATGCTGGTACCGACCAGATGGCTGCGCCACCATCAGAAGATAACAAAAGACAAACGCAGCCTGCTGAAAACATTCAGTCATCTCGGTCTCATGCCACAATCTGCCAAGCCACTTTATCATTTTTGGGGAAAGCCTGAGAAGAAAATGACATAATTGCATGGCTGTTAGAAGTTTAGACACTCGGTCCATGTTGGACGTGCTCGCACACGCCAATCAACACTGATGTCTTGCAGCGCGGCGGGGACTGAAAGCCAAAGAGTGGAGCGATGGAGAAATGGAGAAAAGAGTCTGGCTTGAAAAAAAGGAAAAGAACTGACAGCACCTAAACAGCCTCAAGACAGATGAGCACAAACACAATTTAGAGACAGACATCTGCAGGCAGACTGAGACGACGGCGTGGACTCAATCTGCCAGTCGTTACCAGCACAAATTACAGACAATTATTTGCCAAAGCAGCAAAATCTTGACTAACTATTATATGTTGGAGCTTTCCATCATTTCCTTCCAGGAAAAATGCTGTAAAACCTTTTATCATCCACTTTCACAGAGCAAGCCCTGCACACAATGGCAGACTGAATCAGGGCGATCTGCTTTATACAATACAAGAAGTACAATACTTTGACTGCTTATCAACACTTGATCTTTAAAATGTACGGAGAAAATTAATGAAACTGCAGGAGGACACATTTCTCACTGAAAAAAACAAAACAACCAGCACACTTAAGGTCCCTGTCAGTCTCCCTGACCTCAACCAGGAGACAGAAGAGCAGATTTACATCACTTAGTACGAACAGCTCATCAAGATTTTACAGCGAGTGGTGAAGTTTGCAGTTTGCCAATATGCTGAGTAGTGGTCTTGATCAATAGTTGTGAAGGCTTTCTAAGGGTCTTTTCAAATGCTTCCTTAAGACATTGGCCTGTTTCCCATGTTATGTTTTTAAAAAAGTCACTCAACACTGGACTCAATGTGGTATCTGTCATGTGTTGGTCTCTACATAGAAATGTAATCGCCATTTCTTGAGAGATATTTGACTGTTTTGTACTCTCCTTTCAAACTATGTTTAGCAATGCCACCAGTTTAACATGATAATAATTTCTTTCCAAGAAAATACATGTAGACTAAATGTATGCTGGACTTGTCTCACATGCAGTCACAGACAGAGCACCCTCACATCGAGGTTTCTCTGACTTTTGAAAACACACACTGTATGTCACTTCACCATGGTAACCGCAGCAAGCGAGGCAGAGTCTGGCTCACTGACCCTGGCTACCACCGTCCAACCTGTAAATACACACATACTTCCAAAACTCAGCCCTTCATGCCTCTTCCCTGCCTCTCTGGCCTTTTCAAGGACTTTCAGAAATTGCTTTCAATAGAACTCTGAGAACAACAAAAGCAACAACTGAATGTTTGTCAGCTCTAATCCAAGCAGGGTCTGAGCAGCTCTGAGAAAGACTCCATCCAGCCAGAATGAAAATACAGCAGGTCTTTGAGTGACATTCAACCTAAAGAGAAGCCTGTGGAGGACCCTTTGTTGATTAGCCGTTTAGCTGTTAGCTGACACAGGTTTAGATCTCCCCTCACCTCACTGTGGTGGCAACAACCATAATTGAGGGTTTGCATCGAATGGTGGACAAAACTTTCCAACTTGGAGGATGCGAGGAAGCCTTAACAAGCATTGCAGGGCTTCCGGCTGACACCCTTCTATTTCTGGGATGCCACAAGGACACTTTCGGATCTCCTCAGTTTGCGCTTGCTCCAAAACATACAAGTAAATCAAAAGAAGCCGTATATCAGCTGTATTATTAGGTATCCCTGCTGCAGCGTGACGGTCAGTACATAGCTGGTCACAGATGCAAACAAACAACCCCAACCAGGATAACAACCAGCCTGTCATGATCCTGTCAAGTGGTTCCCATCGGAGGGTTTGGATCATTCTGAGCGGAATTCAACAAAAACCGAATCAGGAAGACATGATGCACATCTATCTGCATGACTCACCGCCGGCCGGCTAAGATTAGTCACACTTCCTCACAACGTCTGACAGGATTACGGCTCATTAAATCAAGATGAGTCAGCTGCTGAATTTGACAAGTTGCGGTTGGTTGACAACATCGAATTGGTTCCACTGGGGCTGGATTTGGAAGCACTTTCACTCCAAACAACTGTTGCTTTTGTATCTGGAGAATGGTTGTGATAAAATGGAATTTAATTTGTGGTAAAATCAGCTTGTTTATGACGGGCAGGAAATGAAAAGCAAAAAGCATGTGGGCTTGTTATCAGGTCTGTGCAGATGGGGGGTCAAAAGACTGAGAGCTTTGCAGACAAATAATATAGCTGGAGCTGATCCTCACTGGCATATGGTAAACACGGTGAGCAAAGCCCATTAAGCTATCAGTGGCCCACCAACTGCTTAAATCTTGATCAGGTATCAGTCCCATTGGATATATCTGGCCTTTGTTTTTTAGTCGACAAAGCCCATTTAAATGCAGTACACAACACATGTCTGTTTGCTTTCATTCAGGACAGCCATCTGCTTGTGGAGAAACAAATTACAGTAGATTGCTAGATTAATGGGTTTTTGATTGGGTAGCGGCCAGGCTGCCAGGAGCCCGGGCTTGTTTTTGATTAACAATCCTTTGAGAGGATGAGGACAGGGCAGTGACACTGCGCCCGACCACTTAGCAAACCGGTCACACGGCCACACTGCCGATTATTATTTTCTCCACTACAGTCTCTTAGTATGATAAATGACTTTAGCTTCAGTAACATAGCATCATATACCTGGATATGAGTGCTAAATTTGTTCCAAGTAACTAGTTTTACTGCAAATGGAGCTCAAGTAGGGCAAAATGAACCATTCTGTCTCCTCCTTTACCAAGAACTTAGGTGTGAAGTCATTCCAAGCTAACGAATTAATGAGGAACGATGTATTTGATTTTTGGCAGTAAATCCTTTAGACTCCTGTGATGAAAACATTCAAACCAGAGTCCTAATTCACATCTTTTCTTTTCTGTGTGAACGCATTTGAACTGAATTAGACTCAATTTCCTGTATATATTATCTTAAGTCTGTGAGAGAAGAAAATGTAGTTACGGATAATGGCAGTAAAACGGGAGGCCATTTAGAACAGAAATTTCGATCAGTGCCGCATTTTGCAAAATAGCTTTTTAATGAAAGTAGTTCTTAACGTGCAAATCTCAAAATGAGTGGTCAAATATCTTCTCAATCCAACCACATGTCTATCCCTTAGTTAAAAGATCCTTCTTCAGGCCCACCAGCAGAGGCCTCTAACACACTAGCAGTCAGCCTCGGGGTCCAGCAGAAGCTGCCAGCTGCTGAAAAGCAGCTCAACTGTCGTACTCCTGAGTTTAATGAGTCATTCAAGGATCATCTGTGAATAAAAGTTTGCAAGTGAAAGCCACTTCAAAAACTTAGTGGCTTTGGCTCTTTGGTTACTAATGAGGCACATTTCCCCTGTGCTCTCTGTAGCCAAACATATAAACCAGATATCCAAATCTTAGAGGAACAGAACTATTAGTACTGATGGAATGTGTGAAACGTTCATTTAGAAGGTGTCAAAACAAATTCCACAGCAAGCTGTCATACAGGTGTTTAAATCTAGATGCTCTGGTCTTTCATTGTCTACCAAAGACAAACTGAACAACTAACTGCATCTGACTGCTTTACAGTCATGAATGAACACTGGATCAAGTGCAGAATCATCTGAGACTGTCTGCATACCTCAAATTCATCCCCATTCATCGCTTGGTTTAAAAGCACGGAGCTCCTGTGGCTCTTCCCTTACTGTTGAACCCCACGCCAAACCCACTTCCAGAAACTGAAACAAAGCTTTCATTCATAGATGCCATTACACAAAGTTAAGCTTATATCATGCAGCAAATAAATGCTGGAGGGACCTGCAGACCATTCCCGAACGGTTTAGATCATTAGCGCACTCTCAGTGGCGACAGTGCCATTAATCCCCTGGGGGGGTTCAGAGTGGGTCCAGCTCCTCGGTCAAAGCTGAGCAATGGTTCCCGCATATATAACTGATAATTATAGCAGAGGGATGAACTGATAATGATCTGTTAATAGACGGTAATGGTGAAAATCAATACTTTCTTTTTCGCTGCACAAACATCCAGGGGGGGATTCATTTTCCTGAAGTGTCTTATTATATTTGGCAAACAAACTAACACGGTATAACTTATATAGTCCTAACAGTTATATCTTTAACACCGTCCATAACACATCTAGAAAAAACAAACAAACTGTGAAATAACTTTTTGGAATTATCATTATGGTGTTAGGAAAAAAAAAGAGTCTGACACACTGATTCCAGAGCTAGCAGAGTTCCAGTAAGAGCACTGTTATGCAACCTGAAGCCATCAAAGGGCTGCACTGAGGGAAAATATAGGTTAAATAACGATTGTGGTCAGCTTGACATCTGTACCCACCAGCCTGGGTGATTACTGTAAGAGAGGTGTTGATGTGCTAAACATCTGGGGCCAGTGGTCCGTGACTAGCCCCTGAATCACAGGTGACTGCTGCTGAGTCACAGGCTGCTTTTTCACTCAACCCTGCTGGAAGGGTCTCCGTCTTTCTGGGAGACTTGGATGTACTCATTCCTGCTTAGTGTGTTACTGTAGGCATTTGTGTGTGTGTGTGGGGGGGGGTTCTACCCCTTTTGTGATTGTGTCTATATATGTGTAGATTTTGCTCTTGTGTTGTGATGACAAAATGGGTTTTAATTAAACACTTTCAGCTCAGCTGTTGAATAATTTCATTCTTTAAGAGAGTTGGAAAAATAGCAGAAATGCTTCATTACTGGTTTACTATAAACAATGACACAAATATAGGCTTCTTTTGTTTGAAAAAAATAGATTTAAAAAAAATTTGGTCAGCTGCCATAACAAAGGTTAGAGTTTGCTGGGACTGTGCCCTGTCAGGATTTCCTTCTTTTGCTTTCCTAAAAGAAATTTACCGAGGGGCTGCTGTTGCCAAGTGGGAAATAGCCCTGTCTTGACAGATGCATGGAGACACGGCCAGAGAACACACTTCTATCAATGCTGCTTTTAGGATTTCCTCACTGGTTTCCTGGACAGTTGTTGGCCATTCATAGCTAGTGACATGAAGATAAAGACAAAGAATGAATGTGTGTGTATCTACGAAGAGCAGTCAGCAAAGGAGGTAAAAAGAGTATGAATGCATAAATGTCGTCCATGAGACCACTTCAATTAATTTAACTAAAATAAGTATTAATTTTGTAGTAATTAATCAAAGTTCTGCACCATGACAAAACAAAATCCCTTCAAGTAGGAAGCTTGAGGCGTCAAAGTGTCACAAAGTGTAAGAAAACCTAGCGCTGATGTTGGGATTTGAAAAACATCTGCAGGACCAGGATTCAGGACAAACACCTGCTGTCAGAGAGACCGGGGAAAGAACCAAGTGAGCGAAAACAAAAGGAAAGAGAGGGAAACGCGCTTTTATGAGTGAACCTGCAGACGTCCAGCTACGAGAAAAAAGAAAACACGACGGGCTATTTTGACTCCACCTGACAAATGGTACTGACTTTTTAATTCCCCCACATGTTTTTCTTATTTACGCCCCTGAGTTCTCCACTCAACAGACGTGAACGGAGCAGCCTTTCCTTCAGGACATTCGGGTTCACCAGTCCAGACGAGCCCGGCCATTTTTCTCACATGCAACTTCGAGTGCATTCAGGGGAACTTAGTGTGAGACTCGGCTTTGTACCCTGGAAAAAAACGCTGTCTGATCTGAGACACGTCAAGATCAGTGAAGGGACCAAAGCATTTGAGATCTCTCTCTCTCTCTCCCCCATGGGCCCTTGTCCTTTTTGGGACAGCCTTCTTGGGACAATGCGTTTTTCCTTCCTCACAGTACCTCTGAGTGGTCCTTTCATATTCAAACCTTCTGAGGAAAAAAGGGGGACCACAGACCCCGAGGCAGGACACGTGCGATCATGTTGCACAAACCCAGTGGCTGACAACTTTATTTATGAGCCGTTCCTAACAGATTTAGAGTGACAGCAGTTTCAGTTCGCTGACAGGGTCAAAGGCAGAGGCAAGAAAACAGTGAGAGCCGTGGGGGTGACAGACAGGTTGTAACTGACCCCTGGTGGGGCCGGGCTGCAGCGCGCCGAGGACCTGAAAAGAAGTCGGAGTGAAAAAGGGTCAGAGCAAGCGGAGCGGGGAAACTTTTCCCCTCTCTGAGGAGTGAGCATGATGGAGAGAGATGTGTCTGAGACGAGACAGCAAGCGTTTTTCCAGTCTATTTGCCCTGCGTCTAGACCCAAAGTCAATGGGACAGGCCTAATAAAAAAAGGCTGGATATTGCGGCACAGAGGCCGGGTTAAACCGAGTCCAAAAATACTGAAGAAAGGCTGCTCTGTGGACCAGCTGAGGACACTGAACCTCAATAAAACACATCGAGCAAACTTCCTCAGACTAAGGGTTTCTTCCCAGACTCTCCAGTTGCACTGTAGCTGATTGTTTTACTAAAGCTGAAAATAGAGCTGGACAGGTTTATTGTAATATAAGATCGTTTGTGACCGAGCCTTACGGCATGTGCAGGGGCAGTCACAAATGTCAGTAGCAAGGGTGAAGTCGACTGTAGAAAACAATATCTCCCAAAATTTGACCTCAATAAAACACAGTTAAAGCAGAGTTAACATGACTTCCATTAGTTTGAATTAAATAAGGTAATTCAAAGACTCAGGCACCAAAGGAAAGGCACTCTGGTTTCCTGAAAGCCTTCCAAAGGATAAATACATAAATTAAACATCAAATCTCCACACTGAGGATCAAAGTGTTCAGTAGGAGTGTTTGATGTAAACTCAGACTATCGGTGTATTCTGACGCTGATTAACCTGCATCAAGTTTTTGGCCCAGTGTTTGATAATCAGGGTTCGGTGATCAAAGGGAAGACCGGACTGCAGCTTTCTGCACCGATGAAGAGCATGACCACGTTTGTGCCGTTCACTGACTTCACCTCACTTTCTTCTTGGGAAATGGACACCGATATTCGCCGGTGTTCAGGTCCCACGGGGACCGAGCTGGGTCCAGTCATTAAGGGTTGAGAAATACAATAAACGAGGAGGGGAAGTTTTTTTCTTTTTTGGCAAACCAAAAGAGGTGTTTACTCATTAACTCATCCTCCTAAACTTAAAACATAGATATGGAACTTAAACAAAGACATCAAGGCTCATATAGCAGAAAGTACAAACACACCTCCTGGTAAGATCATCTCATTATGAGCTGGCACACTTGGACGCAACCTGGAGTAAACACTCATTGGAAAAAAAAGTCTAACCCTAACCCAACAATAAATTAATAACAATTATCTAAAGAGTAAAACTCATAATATACAGCAGCTACTTTTATTAGCAAAAATCCAAAGATTCTGCTAAAAAAAAACACTGCAGACTTGTCAGACAGTAATGATTAAAGTTTAAGTCTAAATGGACTAAAATTAAATCAAATCAACACTATTCTCTTCATTTAAAAACCTTATTTGCATTGTTAGATTCTCAAAGGGTCACACCATAAAACGGTTAACACTTTTAAACATAATATAACAGCTGAAGTTTCCCTTAAGCTCACATAAGTAAGTATCACGGGTCAAGATGGAATGGAGCGAGGATGGAGGGCAACGGGCAGGAGGAGAGGAAGCAGCTGATCTCTTATCAGAGCTCTCATGTCTTGACCAGAGGAGAGGAGGGATGGTGATAACAGCAGACCAGTGCTGCCTGCAGAGAATAACAAGCAAGCCATCGGCTCCCGTCTGCGCATGCTGCAGGAAGAAAAACACTGAAGCTACCAACGAGTGTCTGTTATGGAGCGATAACGCTTCAAACCGGTTCAGTTTTAGCAATTGGAAGTGTTATTTAGAGATGCTTCAACAGTTTGAAAAATGTAGAAGTGAACTTATCAGCGAGATGTAAGCGGCGATAGGTGATAGGTTTTAGTATTCGCTGAGGAAAGGATGCTCATTAGTGTTTGAACGCTGAAGAAGGCTTCAATGAAGCTCTGCAAAGGCAGAGGCCACCCCTTCATCAGCGCAAGCTGCCAGGATCGAATCGACTCCGTCTCTGATAATAGCTTCTCCTGCATGGCTGAGATGATTTCAGCGTTGACCTTTTTCTCTGCTGCTTTGATGTTCTCCAACAAACACGTGTGAGTGGCTGCTGGATGACGGGCTTGGCTGAGGGCCACCGCTCAGAGTACGGGGAGGCAGGCAGAGACGCTACAACGTGTAGGTGGCTGCTACCGGCCACAGGGGGAATGTACGGGCTTTATCTCACTAACTTATCGCACTTTCCTTTAAGCGTGTGTGAAAAGGTTTTCTAAAGACTTAACTCTGAACTCTTCAAGTTGATATCTGGCAGAAGGGTAGAAAACTGTCAGTTGGTCACAATTACTGCACCACAAACAGAGCCGGTTTTGGTTTTTTTGGTGTTATTTGCTGTGGATTTTTTTGGAAAACTAAATGAAAACAGCTGAATTAATGCTTTAAACTTACATTAAAACAACATGAAAGAATATATAAAGGACTGCTGACACACTTATGGACGGAGCAGTATTTGCTAATATACAGTTTTACATCCATTTGGTTTTATCTATCCGACCATTTCTCAACCATTTTCAATTTGCTCTTCGTATTTCCTGACCCCTTTTCCTGGTACCATATCTTTACTGATTCCTCTTTATTTTTTCCATCCAGGGCTCCCATATCTTCTTTAGACTGCCTGTCCCAGGACAAGGGATCCCAAAGCTACTCGAGGATCCAAGGGGAAGGGGGGGGGGGGGGGGTGAAGTCTCGTCTCACTTATGAGACAGACCAAGTTGATGAGAGAATCAGGTGCTTTGTCTGGATGACTAAACAAAAAAAAGAAGCAAAGCAGGGTTGTGGCTTTCACAGTCTGCTTTTGTCAATCCACTTTTCTTTATTTCTTTTCCAACATAGTCTCAAGAGAGGCTTTTACCATGGCCTCCCTAATAACGTTCAATTCTCACTTTCTCCACCTGCCCTCACACTTCACCTCCTCCTCTGTGTCTGCCGTGTGCAGAAACTGCTCACCAAAAACACATTCTGACTTGATTTAATATGCTTAAAGAGTTAGGACTAAATAAGATGGATCTGGGGGGATCCCAGGGTGTGTTTTTGATTTAATATGATGTGACCACCCCAGAGACGAGCACAATAATAAAGAGACAGGAATTAATCTCATTCAACTAGAGCCCAGAGCTCCCTCAAATGCAGCTCCAGAATCGAGTCATAAATATACAGAATTGATCCTTTTTTGGAACATTTGATCCAAAGTGCTTCTCTGTATGCAGGCTGGGAATCCAGCAGGAATCAAACCTCTGACCCTGTAAATCAGTAGGCAGCTTGAATTTCTCTGAGACTTTCTTTCCCGTGCGACTTAAAGAGCAAGAAGAAACATATGATTTGAGAAATCCTTAATATCCCAACACCCATACTCATTGTATTCAGATTGCCTGATGTCATGTCAGGTTGTTTTAAGGACAGTGTAGTGATTGGCCTCTGGATGAATTTGTTGGTAATACTCATCCGTTTCACTTTGCTTTTCTACGATTTACCATTTCGTTAATGAAATTATGGAGACTTTAGAATGACCGATGCCTGCAAGTGAACTAATACAGATTTTAAAACAGCATCTCCTGATGATTTATCGGAATAAATAACTTCTTAATGTATAATTGGTGCTTCCAGAATAAATATAATACTATAATTTCTGCTGTCAAATCTGATTAGACCTGATAATCTTAACTTCAAACTGAAAAAAAAAAACAAAAAGACAACAATAAACTATCTAAATTAATTTCAGGTAAATTCAAATAGTTATTTTTAATCAAAATTGCAAAAGACAAACATTTTCATAAAACATTAAAAAGGCTTAATCAAATTAACTAATATATGATGTTTTTACAATAATATATAATACAATATTGTATATTGGAGTTTGACATATCATCAGCTTTTCGTAAAACTCCATATGTAGTTGATTTGTAAATGTAGGTTGACTTAAGCCAGATAAGTTTCACCTTGTTATTATGATGAAATGGGTAACATTTGGATTTTTAGAAACAACATGAAAGATAACCTGCTTTTTCGGTTTTCTACAACTAATCACAGATCTCTGAACCGAGCTGGCTTTCTGTTCAGGCACCTCCCTGCTTTCAGTTGGGAAATAGGTTGTGAGACCAGCTTGTTGTGCAGCAGTAATACCAACAGTCACAGTGTGTGTGCCGGTCACATTCAATTAACAAGAAGTGGCTTCATGCTATTTTCATGTTGCCAGAAAACCTTAGAGATTCCTGCCTCAGGTTCTTATTAGTTCTCAGCAGAAAAATGTAATTTACAGTCAATCTCTCCAAATTAATATCACAAAATTCAGACCATGAAACCTAATTAAGAATAAAAAAACAGGTGTATCTGTTGAAAAATTCTGAGAACACTGTAAATTTTTCCACCCTTTGTCCTCTCCAAATGACATTTTTTGTCCTTTTGGATTGATTTCTATTCCATCCATCATCCAGTTGAGTCGGAGCAACATTTTATCGGAAATATTCTCGGAACTTTCAAAAGTACATCCATAAGGGCAACAAAACTCAAGTAGCTCTGGTGAGGATATAAAAGAAGGAAAATGCATTTGCCAAACTGACTTTTTCTATAACATTTGGCAGACCCCTAATTATCACTAAAACCCAGAATGTTCCGCTGGGCTTTGAGGCTGTGTGAAAAGATGGTGCTCCTCCTGCAGTGAGACTAAATCATCAAAAAATGGTGAGTCACTTTCACCAATAAAATCTGCTATCCCATGGAAGGCTTTGTAAATAATATGATTCTCCCAAATAGAGGGTTTTGAGTGTGCAGGCCCCTGAAACCTTAGACGTTGGGCCACTTGCTTTTTGTGGTGTATGTCAGTAATCCCCCCCCCCAACAACGAGAAAGCGATATTTTGCAGCCACAGGGGAGTAGCGCCCATTACCACAAACCTTTCTACCATACTAATACACCACAGATTTTCCACAGAGAGGGGTGGAAGGGAGACTAAATTTAAGTTGCAATAAATGAAGTAACTGTTCTTTACAGACATCCTCCAGAGTAGGTCACAGTGGGCCATCAGGTGCACAACACAATCACACACCACAGAAGATAGCTGGGGTCTAGCTCTCCCTTAATGTTTTCCAACTGCCTCATTGCTTCAGACTGAAGTGGGATTGGATCCGTGCTGGAAATGACATGTGGCAGGATTGCTTTTAGCCTCGCATTCCCTTTGTTCCACTGTCTAGTTACGGTGGAAAAACGATACTTATGGAATCATTGGTTCCAAAAAATACTGTTAATACTTTTCCTCCAACTGCTGTTGCCACCTTGCTTCAACCACTTTGAATTCTAATAATAATACATGTTGTTCTTTACTAGTATGGAAATACAATTAAATCCTACAAGAACAACACCTACTAAAAATAACTAAAACTAAAAATAAGGCTGCGAGAACTAAAAATGCTGCTGAGAGAAATCTTACATCTATAAACAGGGTGTGGTCATTTTGGATATATAAAGGATATGTTCACTGTTTTAACATTTCAATTTGAAATTTGCAGCAGGATCGTTATGAAAGTTAATTAAACAGTATTCCTTTTGTGCAAAAACATGCTTACCATGCAGCCTAAAGAAAAACGTTCAGCAGTTACTTTCGGTGGCTTTGAACAATACACAGATTTGTGCAATATGCCCCTTTGCATCTGAAAACCATCCACTCTTAAGTAGATGAATGACACTAATGAGAATGTAACTGAAGCCCGTTGTTTAAAGATGAGGAGGCCCACTTGCATAACACCTTTAAACCGGAATTCCCCACAAATGGTTCAGTAGGATCAGTGCTAGCTTTCAATTGCGTCAACCGTCATCTGCCGAGCAGCAGGTATGTCACACTCTGATGAGAAATGACTTCCGCGCATCTCAGCATTTAACGTTTATCTTAAATGCTGGTAAAAATGGAGCGGAGCAGGTTTCCAGACGCTGACGCTGCCAGGAATGGCTTTCACCTCAGTTTCACCAGTACGCGGTGATGGAAGCCGTTCCCACAGCTCCAATGAGCTCAGAGTCAGCGGGTCCACACTGAACGTCTCCTCAGGAAAGAAAAGGGCTAATTTAGCCAACAAAGGCTGTCAGCAAAAAAGGCTCAACATGACATTACTGAATGGATTCAATTTCAGCCTCTTGAAATGAGGACAGAAGCCACAATTATGGATTTTTCATTAATGAGCGATCTCACTTTTATCAGAACGTGTTCATATTTACTAGTTTTAAGAATCTACTCATGCCCAAGTGATTATCTTACTCAGTTAACTTGTTTTGTTTTGAGACATACATACCTCTATGAGGAAATAAGCTGTTAACAGATTACGCTTCAAGCTTCCTGACCATCATTCCAACATAGTAAGGCTGTGGGTCAAAGATTGGACTATGTGAAAGCTTCCTCCAGTACTGGAGGCACGCAGTCCTCAGGGGTCAACCTTTGCTCCACACCATTTGTCAAACAAGCCAGTCGTGATACATTTCTGGGCCCTGGGTGGTGCCTCACCTATCTCCAGAAGAATGTGGTAACCAGCATGTCGCACAGCTCTGCAACAGGGATGTACATCAAAAGCCGACATGGTCAATTACTTCTGTAAAGCCCTAAAGACCGAGGTAAAATGAGAAAGCTAGGCCTGCAATGGGGGCTTTGTGGTGGTGTCTATGGCTATGGTTAGTTTGTGTCCCAGTTTAAGTACATGTTACAAGAACCAACATCAAACACAAATACAGAAAAATTAGGAAAAAATGAAGAGGGATACAATTATGTTACTTTCCAATATGCAACTTGACTACCTTTATGAATAATGTTAATCTTATAAGTCCCTCCTGTTGTGTTTATAAGACTTTAAGGCTGTTTCCACCAAGAAATATAAAAATGACCTGAATATATCTACACTGAGTGTTGATCAATACCACTGACTCAAGTTTTAAAGCCTAGAGACAGAGGCAGGAAATGTTATTTATCTAAATATCACCACAAATGGTTGCTTCAGTGTTTAGTACCAACACACTGCTCAAAGAAACTGTATTGCTTCTGTATCGACCACTTAACAGCCAGTTTAGGTCTCAAGAAAACAAGGGAAGGGGGGCTGCGAGAGCTGATAAGAAGTACGCTGATGGAGAAAATACAACCGAGAATTTACTTTTGGGAAATACAAAACAAAATTTGAGTCTAACCAAGTGCACATTTTCTTTTTGAACACCGTGGCGTGAGTGGTTTTCTTGTCTTTCTACGGATCACATAAATCTCACGCGCCCTGTTTTAGTGCCATTCCTGACCAAAGATAGGAGGAACTAAGCATAGGGAAGATTTAAGACATCAACATCTAGACATTAACAACCATACAAGAAAAAGAATGCTATCTTATCTTAGTTCAGTGAAGTGGTGCACAGGTCATTCCCTGAGGCTTCTTTCGTGCAGGTTATATCAAGTTTACCTGCTTCACCACACCTGATTTATGCCAATGTGCCATTACGGGCCAATAACGATAAATATTCTTTAAGATTATGGTGACTCATTTAAGAGACAACCTTGTCGAACAAATTATTCTCTGAAAACATTCATGCTGTTTCTTTTCTCTTTTGCATGTAGGGGTAAGCATGTTTGTTACACATCATTAACAGCTGCATCATGTTACATTACCGCTAATGCTCTGAGACAAATCCCCTTTCCTCCAATGTCACTGATAAGCACCTTCAATCTCTTATCTTGACTCCTAAGCAAAATCAAACATATGCCTCGGATCCCCTCTGATTAGGATATCAAACGTTAACAAAGGCTATTTATCTCTTCCCAACCAGACCCGGCTAATTGAATCCAGAGCTTGATAGCAATCTGGTAAGTGTGTCAGTGGATTAGTAGGGCCTATCACCACGGTAACCCGGGAGGAAGACTCCAGTTGCTTCCTGGGTTTCTTTTCTGCCTTCAAATGACTCTGCAGAACATCCTTGCTCGATATCCGCCTGATAACATTTCCTTCCTGAGGTGGGTGACTCTGCACGATCATCCTTCATCTCTCTCAATCTGTGCTAAGCAGGAAATGAGTTTAGATGTAAAACACAGCAGTTTACTGACTTGAGACCTCCGTGTTTTGGGATCATTGTCAGTGTTTGAATCTGATGTGTCAGAACGTTTTAATTAGAACACAGCTTTTTAAAAAGTCTTGTTCTTTTTCTCTTGTGTATGTTTGTGTAAAATATCACAATAAAAAGGCTGAATAACATCAAACCTTCTCTCACTATTCATGAATTACTTCATTCTAGAGTCCCAATTGGTCATGAACCTCAAAAACAACCCTGTCATCAATTACTCTGGTGATTTTTTGCCAGTGTTTCTTGCCCAAGCACTTCCTTTCTCATGAACTTCCACACTGTCCTCTCTTGCTTTCCCCTGGAGCCTCTTCCTCCTGCTCCTCATCTTGTATCTTGTGTGAATTAGGTTTCTCAATACCAGTTGCAAAACTGGCTGGGGATATCCCCCCTGGGTTTCATCTGTGGTTTTCAAATGCTATTAAGGGCTTCGCTGTTAAAATGTATTTTGGGAACGTGCTTGAGAGCTGGTTATGGAGGGCCGGATGCAATATAAGCTGCCTTTAAGGATCATTCATAAGGAACATGTTAGCCCTTTTTAGAAATAGCTTATAAACTAAAGTTAGAGGAATTAAGAAACCTACAGTCTGTATTCAGATCATTATCCTACCTATCTGAGTATTTTCCAAAAATCTGTAGAATAGCTAAATGTGAGGTGTGAGTATTGTTGGTGATAGAATAGAAGACTTCAACAGAGAATTCAAGCTGTCAGGCAGTCATAGTAAAATCAGTTCTTCAATAAAATGCAATCAATTCATTCATCCATCCATCCATCACAATAAGAAGCAAGTCAATATTCAGAAAAGTCATAAACAAATTGGTTTCCACACACATGGTGGTGGCATCTGATGATAACTACTGTTTTTTAGCAAAAGATTTACATTGTAGTAAAAACACAACCATGCAATATTTATGCAAAAAAAGTGAAAGTACTCCATTCAGAGCCTGAATTTTGCCCGTTTCTTTAATGTAATCAGGACTTGAAAATACTAGTTGAGCCATGCTTGTAGGATTGTTTCCAAGAAAACACAAGGTTATCGAGACACAAGGTAATCCAAAAGCTGCCTTAACAATCACAACCACACAGCGAAGAGTCTGAATACCGCTGTGAATACGATATTTCAGTTATTTTCGGTCTATTCAAGCCCCTTTTTTATGTTGTCTTTACAGAGTACTGTGATAAATAGATGGATCTGAAAGAAAATAAACTTGGAACTCTATAAAACAGCTGAAAACACTCCGTAATCGCTGTATTTACAGTTGTGTTTCTGCTGTATTGAAATACCAGGTGCAAAACCTTGAGGCCTTAACTTCTAAGCGCTCAACGAAAAGCCGAGTTTGCTCGGCGCTGAACTGGATACAAGGCTGTAAAATACATAAAAAGGCTACAGTATGGAGGTGATTTGAAATGAGCCGGGCGGAGCTGGAGAGCTTCCAAACAGGTGCTGCGGTCCCAGCAGCAGGCGGGAGAGGAGGTAGACAGTGCGTGTGTGTGTGTGTGTGTGTGTGTGTGTGTGTGTGTGTGTGTGGGTGGGTGGCATGCACTGTGTTGGCTCGAAGACGTTTTTTATGGTTATTGTATTATCTTATCCTCCCAGGAACCAGTCCTGATTTGCTGTTTCCTGCTTAGAGGGAGAGATGAGTTCTGAAAGATAATGCTGTCTAGTCAAAACAGTTGCATGTATGTGTACTTTTCTAAAAGTCAAAAAATAGATGATCAAAGAGTAATGACTCGTTTTAAATGCTGTGGACGTTTTAATCTAATGAGATAAACAGAGTATGTGTCTGTTTAAATAAATTATTGCTTCTCTTAGGAGAAAATACTAAGACCACATGAATAATCAGGCCCAAGTAACATTTTATTTTCTGGTATTTTGTTGTTGCTTACCACCTAAGACACAAGTTGTCTTGCCTCCTCATCTCGTATGATCCACATGTGTTTTGTCAGCTGTTGTGGTGAAGCAGAGGGCAATGACATGCATCAAGAGCTCCCATCTGGAGTCAGAATGTGGGAGTGCAGCTATACATACAGGCCTGACACTTTGGTTGTTTTCCACTCCTTATTTTTGGGAAGTGTCTGCTAGAAGCAGCAATGGTATGCATTACATGAATGCTTTGTCCAGACCAGGATAAGCAGCAGCGCGCTGCATATCACATCAACTAGGAATACAGTATCTCAACCAAGTCAAAGAGTTCACCGCAACTCAGTCTGTTGCAAATAAAATACTGTAGCCGAGGGGAAGTGTGTGAAGTTTTGCTATGATCACAGAAAAAAGGTTCTGTATGCATTATCAATTTGAAAGTAAAAATGTATTTTATGTCAGTTGCATAATCATGTCCCCCCCAGCAGCACATGTCCTCAAACTGAATTTTTCCTATTTCATTTTATTTGTTTTGTTTGATTAGGTGTTGCATGTTTTACAGTGTTAAACTCTATAAAAGACGCAAAGACTTACTAATTATATAATGCCACCGTGTTAACATCTTTTCCAGAGGGTGCTACTTATTGTGTTTGTTTTGGACAACATAGTCAAAACTCAGGCGTCATCCCAGTAAAAATTTAAAACAGTGTGTACTGTCCACAAGCGCA
Organism: Menidia beryllina; assembly: GCA_013363375.1. Classification (NCBI taxonomy): domain Eukaryota; kingdom Metazoa; phylum Chordata; class Actinopteri; order Atheriniformes; family Atherinopsidae; genus Menidia; species Menidia beryllina. The sequence continues at coordinate 258,649 of JABUIW010000062.1, forward strand.
TTAACAGATGTAACCACAATGAGACATGGTGAATATTAGAAGGCTCTGTAACTGATGTAATGCTTCACTTTTTCATCATCCTAGCTCATCACGCTAGCGCTGGTGAAGCTGTGCTAGTACTTTTCAGAAAGTACAGCTAAGTCTTGGCATTAGTTTTGTGGGGCCACATGCTTCAGGACTCTATCGGAACTGGTACCGCCCGTTAATGTTTTCAACACAACTGTCTTCTTTTGAGATTTTTTTTACTAAAACCATAACGGGCAGCTTTTTCTGTTGCGCTGGCTTATAGGGGAGGTTCAGTTGGAAGACCACTAAGTCTACATGCAATTTCATAGGAACATTACTCACAAGTTCACCTCCAACTTGATCCTTGTGGCACACTGACTGTCAGGATAACTCTTCAAGTACATAACAATTCCTGTCTTTTTCAATGTGTAAGTTTTTTTATTTCTAGTTTCAGAACAGCTCTATCTTTAGATAAAGGAAGAGAGTATGCTTTGATAAGAGACTTGAAAAAAAACTTTTTTGTTAACTAGTTTTAACTAGTCAAATTCGGTCGAGTAACACACACCTCTGACACTTCAAAGCTGAGACAGAGGCTGTGAGCAGGGCTGACAGGTATAGATGGGTGAGTTATTGTCCCAAAACTTCACGTCAAGTGTGCAGGTGGGAGTCCGAGGAACCCAAGCCGACCACAGAGGAGACTTCAGAGGAGACGGCTTTGAGGTGAACGTCAAAACTGGCAGCTCCCCAAGAACACACACATGTGCACGTGCACACATGATAACCTTAAACGTCGCGCTTTGAGGTTCAACAGGGCTCCTTTGCTGCCAGCACGATCGCTCATAAACAATAAGCCGAAGTACCGTCATTGTCTTCCAGGTGTATCTTATTCTGTCTGCGAGCGCACCGACACAGGTACGATAAATCCGGGTGAAATGGTTGTCTTTGTGGAATATCTTCTTTCAGCTGTTGGTGCATACGCAGCCTTAACTGGCCCGTTTGCCTTTGTAGCATATTGAATTTCGGCTGCTAGCGCACACTCACACACTCCGAGATGTCTCAGAGGTATATGGTTGTATTTCATCTGGAGGCATAGAGACACAAACAGAGACACACAGGCAGACCAGAGGCTACAGCTGTCTTTCACATACACCTCCAGACTCTTTTCCAAAAGTGACAAAAAAAAGTCTTTTCTGAGAGTTGTGGGTTTGGAGTGGCTGCCTGCAAACTCAGGTGGCATTAGAGTGTGACAGAGACGCCTGACAGTGCTGCCTGTCAGAAGATGCAGAGTTCTGAACGAAGCTCCAGAGGGAAGAAATGTGCACCACCACACCACGGCACACACAGCTGCTATACTGAAAAATCATATGTGTGTATGCATCTTATTTGTAAGGCTCCTATTCAGCCTTTTTATACACATAGTAGCATGGTATTAAAATGGAAATTTAAGTATAAACCCAAGCAAACTTTCTTTTTGTATCAGATAAAACACACATTTTGATAAGTTATCTTTCAGATCTGACCAAGCAGGTGAACTTGCACACTTGTAGCTGTGTCTGTGTTTTCAGCCTTTCCAGACAGACCCCGGCCGGCCAGACGGGGTCGTCCTGACGGGCAAGTTATTCCTGTTTCTTCCTGTTGGGACGGGGCCTCCGCTCTTTAACATCAAAGCTGGATCGAGATCCTACACCGCCGTGGGGAAAGCCACTGAAGCAAATCCCCCGGCTTCCAGTCACGATAAGGTTTAGATACAGACCGATGCTGAAGTGCACACACCACCAGCTGCATGTTGCCAGCATATCTTCATTGTTCAGTGGCGTTGAAAGCAGATCAAGGCAGCGGGAGTCACGCTCCTTTTCCCAGGTTGATGGAGTACTGCTATCAGCACCACTGACCTTAGAATCTACTGTACTGTAATGAGCCTTACAAAACTATGGCTAAGATTTGAGAAAGAAAAAATTAGATGTATCATCACACATGTCTGGAATAAGCAAGACTTGTACTTTATAACTCAACAAGAAATGACCTGATAAGCAATTATTGTGTTACCGAGAATTCATTTGTTCCAGGCACAAGTCAAATTGAGGGCTTTTTTCATAAGAACATACAGTACATGTATATGAAGAGGACAGGGGATGCCTAAAGAAGCTAAAACAAAGTGTACAAATCCTGCTGCAGCCACAGAGAGGTCACGACAGCTATGTCAAGTAATAGAAAAGAGTCAGCCAAAGTAATTAAAACAAAGGACAGACTTTTTTTTGTCGGAGCCAAACTTTTTTGGCAGAGAGAGACAGATGAAAATGCAATACTACAGCAGCCTTCACAAGCCACGCAGTAACTTAGAAGAGAATAAGCTGCTATTATCACAAAGAAACGCTGAGCCGTGAATCCTGGAAGCATGTGCAAATATCAAACCACTAAACAGCATAGATATTGGGGAAAGTGAAAAATGAGCTCACATGTACGTTTTTTCTTTTATTCAGACTGAATGAAGCATTTGATACTACTGTGATTCAGTCCTATTGAAAGGCTTTTTTTTTGCTTCTCAGTCGTCACCATTTCTCATTAACATCAATAACAGTAAATGCTTGAAAGAAAAAACAACAACCTTGTTGCCATTTACGAAGGACAATCCCAGTTTGTTTCTGGTCTCTGGAATCCAGCATCGACAGTAAGTTTTAACTTTTTTAGATTGAGATTAAATTTGAACTCTCGGGGATCATCTACAACCAACTAATGGTTAGACTCCACACAACAATTTTCCCTTTGAAATTTGACTTCTTAATTTCTTATTAAAATAAAAAAGATAGTGTGTGAAGATTAACTAGAAATATGTTTGGAAGATTTATGTTTTTATAAACAGTTTTGAGCTATTCGGCCTTCAATTCTAAACTTTCCAGTGAATCATGAACTGCTGTCTGTGTGGTTTTTAATAGACTTTAGTCCAATCATATTTGCAAACCGATGTCTCTCACTGAGGACTGATCCAAACTCTAAAGTGGATCAGTTCTATACACAGAGAATAGTTAAAAGTGGATTTTTCTCCATGTAAGATTACTGCTCACTGGCAATCAAAGCCCTTGCCACATTCCTGCTATAAAAACTGACCACCAAAACAATTATGAGAGCATTTAAATTAGTCCCACTGCAGCCTCCCTGAAACGCAATCCATCAAGAAATGTGAGGGAGGGCTGTGGTCTGCATTTCCTCACTGCTTAATGAAATGCCTGGATACAGTCTGAAGAAGTTCCAACATCTCACAGAGAAACTAGAAAAGGTTACCAGAGGTCATTTTTTGCTCCATTCAAACCAGCAAACTTTAGTTTCATCACAGATCCCGACATATTCCAGTGGAGATTACGTTAATGACTGTCCAGGCCTCACTGTTCTTTTACAACATGCCAGTGAAGACGTCTCCCTGCTCTCCACAACTCTCTGCATAGTCACAAACATATGAACTAAAGTTAGACATCACAGTTGCTTTTTATTATCGGGCTCTGTAACGGCTTCCAAGATAGTGCTTGTGAAATATGCTTCTGGCTGTGCTGGTGAGGTCTTTTGAGGTGCCATGTTTTCTAAACTGAGCTGAGCAAAAACACGGATAAAACCAGTGTGGGAAAACATCTCCCGATTCCAATCAGGTTCGGGAAAACCGCGTGCAGACGCCTCAGTGGTGCGGCGGTTAACGGTGTCGCCTCACAGCCAGAGCCTTCCTGGTTCCAATCCTCAGAGGACGTTCTGCGTGGAGTTCTCATGTTCTCCCCATGTCTGTGTTAACTGAAGACTTTTGAATTGCCTTAAAGAGTGTGTATGGTTGCTTGTCTCTGCGTGGGTCGTGATGGACTGGCGGTGTTCCCTTCCTCTTGCCCAATTTCAGCTGAGATAGGCTCCAAACCCCTGTGACCCTACTAAGCACTGCAGATAAGAGAAGGAAGGAAAGCTGCATATGTAAGAGAGCTTATCGTGATCCAAGATTTCAAAATGTATTAGAATGCATAACAAAATAAATCCTCGGATACTGTTTTACAAATGCGCGTTCAGCTGTAGGAATTTGATATGGTGTTAACACGCATATCCATGTGAAACAAATCAAAACGTTGTCAATTCTTTGACTGAAAAGTGGAGCGCCCCTCTAAAAAGGCTGGGTCAGCACGTTTGAGCTGCAAGCTCAAATATTTTGAGTCGATCAGAGGCAAAAGCTTCTCCAATATTTGGAGCCTTCTCAGGGTGAGAGCCAGTGTTGTAGCACCGGAGAGAGAGTGTCCAGATGTCAGCCGCCCCGTCAGCTCTCACAGCCTTTAGGTGGCTTTTGAAAAACTCTGAATTTTGTGTTCTGTGCACCAATTGCAAAACATTGCTATGATAGGAAATGTAGTCTTCATTTAATGTGATGTACATCAAAAAATAGGCATAGAAGAGCATTATTAAGTCTCAGTGTGTTTGAAATGAGTCATGAAAAAGCTGGACCCGAAATAAATATTTGTTCTTCTTACTTTGAATCCATTATATCTTCTATCTGATAGTCTTTTACCATTAACTCTTGTTAATTTAAAAAAACTGTGACTTGTGCAAAAGCACATTTCCAGGGACCGGGGCTTTTTCTCTTATTCAAATTCCAATCCTGAATGTACAAGTGTTGCAACTGATTAAAAGGACTGAGGGGGAGAGAGGGTGATGGCTCTGTTGTGGAAACTGCAAGTGGCACGAGGACAATCAAAGACAGATTGCTGGGGGAAATAAATGAGCAAAAGCAAAAGAGGAGGCTGTTGACTGCATGCCAGGGAACCAAAAAGAAAGGTGCTGACTCCTTTCTGCCTCAGACCGAGCGTGACTTATCAGAGCCTTCCAGAAAGAACTGATGCAAGAAAATGTGCAAAGAGTTGGCTTCGCTGACGAGCCTCTGTGCAATTTTTCCAGTGAGGACTTACTGGTAAGCGCGCGCAGTACTTGACGCAAGAGGGGCATAATTCCGCATGTCACCAAGAATCAATAAATATGTTAAAATATTTAAATAGATTTCCCCTAATTACACCCCTGCTGACCTGTGGATGCGATACTGCCTCTGGGCAGACCACTTCAGGCTCGTGTTGAAACAACCGCAGATGTAATTCCTCACGGTAAGCGCCCAAGTTTGCCAGGGACAGTAAAATACACCGTACCACTTGACATGAATGGCAACGCACAAGGGCTCAGCTTACACTTCCAAGGCAAACATACTTCTACCCAGTGCGGCTAATGCTCCAGCCCAAAACATTAGCTGAAGTGTCTAATGCTGAGGACAGACAGAGTGCTGCCCCTGAGTAAGCTGGCTGCTGTTTGGACTTGGCAGGTTTGAGGACAGCGGTGGAAAATGGACCAATAACTCCCTCCTAATGCTGCTTCCACCTCTCGATACACCGACTGGCTGTGAACAAAAAAATCATCCTAAAGGCATGAGTGTCTCACTCTCCTCTTACAAACTTTTCTCATTATGGTGAGAACAACTGCTGACACGTTATAACATTAAACATCATTCAGAGGATTGTAAAGAATTCTTACACTCAGCTATATGTGGTGCAGGGATACAGTTGGAGCCACTTTACCATTTCAAACACTAATCCATGTTTCATATTATTCTGAACTAATTTAAAACAGTACAAGAGTAAGAAAATGTCCCCTTAAAGTAAACCCCGTATCCAGCTTTAATAAAGCGTTATTCCTCACGATGAGACAACAGGAACAAAGTATTACTCATTTTCACATCATTCTTCATAAAACATACAATTTTGAGTTCAAAACCAAAATGACAAATTTTTTACTTGCTGCAATTGACTGCAGCTCATTTTTAACCCACCCCCGTTCCAAATTTCAGTGCATGATCTGGGTGAGATGGAAGTTGTTTCTGTTACATTCTCACCACTGCATACGTAGAAAACTCAGTCATTAACTGGGACAATCTCCAAATCTTTTGCAACGTTTTTACTTTTTTCGTAGGCCATTCCAGTTACTGTGGATAATGTGTAAGACAAAGTTTATAGTGGACTCATAAACACCCAAATGGTCAGCGGGGTTGTTGACACTCCACTAATATCAGTGGGTATCAGCACACTGACTCTGACTCAAAATACTGGGGCTCTTGAACAAAAGTATTCTTGTTCATAGTATTCCTTCATAAGATGATGGCATCGGTGATTAAATGGTAATGATTGAAGTTGCATAACTTTTTTGTTCAGTTTCTCTGTTTCCTGTTTGTCCATCCTGTCCCTGGCAAATACAGGCAAAACGCCCAAAATATGATGATAACGCCAAAAAACTCTGCAACATCTGGAGGCAGCAACACTGTAAAAGAAACCTTTTATGAGGAAGCAGGATACATATTCACACTGGCTTCATAAAGGATGTAGGATTTGCAGGAGAGGGAAATGGTAGGACATAAAGTATTTGCCAGTGCTGTATTTCTCACAGTTCGATTGCATAACCCTGGGTTATTATAAAAGCCCACACATCTTTGAACCATTTGGGCATAAAAGCTGTTATCAAGATGGTGTTGAGCATAGTGAGTTGTAAAAAATGTTTAAATGCTGAAAAAGCCAAAGGCAGAGAACCCTCCCAAAATAGGGGTGAAGTGTGCTGGTATAAAGAGTAAACAACTCTGCTGTTAAAGAGTTACAGCCCGGGCTTTCAGTGCCAAGTGCTACTCTGAAACAGAGACCTGGGAAAATGAGGCTCACTCACCCACACATAAAAGCTCCCACCGTCCTTTTTCTCACCAAAAGAGAACCTACTCTGGGTGGAGAGTACAAATGTGAAAGATTTGCATGGTTCACACACATGTAGGCACGTGCTGCACAAGCACCATAGGCTCTAACCATGACTGCTCGTTTTCAGTCTGTGAAGGTGGAAAGCAGTTTATTTTACGAGGAGGAAAAACCTACAGCAACTACAAGTTTAAAATTCCCTTCCTGTTGCATAACAAATGGTGTGCTTGCTTTGTGTATCTTAATACCAGGACATATGCAAAACAGTTCTCTCAACATTAAGGATCGATATCAAGAAGAACTTCTGAAACTCGGTCAGTCCTGAGGTCGGTCCTCAAGAAAAGGTAAGAAGTCCAGAACAGCTTAATCGTGAAACACCTTAGATTTCCATCTCTTGTTAACAATTCTCTTTAAGGTAATATCAAAGCCTGTAAAATGAAATCACTTCTCCAAAACACCGGTGCACTTGGAGAATTCAAGCAAACTTCTTTATGTGAGAGAGGAAGTGAGTGCTGGGTTGGAATGTAAGCACAGATAATAATATTAGTCATCAATTCCTGGGAGTTATTGGCGAATCTCTGATTCTTTTTTCATTTTTAAACAGTTGGTTTTGTGAATCTCAATCTCACTACTTCATGAATGTCATATGGGCCTGAGCAGCAGACTTATTAAACATATGGGGAGCAAAAGATATTGATAGCAGACAGCCAGATTCTTACAACCAAGCAAGGGGAAAAAACAACAGTATTTTACCTAAAGCTCTAAAAGGTTACAGTCATACAATCACTTTGGGAAATGCTCTGGAGGTGGTTAGATGCATGGATTGACTTTCACCGACTTGGTTAGAAGTTAGTCAGTTCCTATAAATGCATCCTGAGATATCCCTCAATAATTCAAGGCCACAGAAACCCCCTCTGGCATGACACCAGGGGATTATTTCAGTCAGAAGGAGTCGATGCTCCACACCGTCACTGAAATGTATGGTGTTTATTTGGCTCACAGTGTTTGCGCCTTGGGTATCCTTGACAAGGAGCCCCTGAAGACACGAGAATCACCTCTCAATTCCATGAGATCAACCTGGCATGTGCACTTAGACCTCCACCCATAATGTGTTTCCTCACACACACACACACACACCGGTGGCCCTGACAGACCATTACTATTCATTCTCTCCTCTCAAACACTTCCTTTCCACTCTCATAATTTCCTTCTCCCAACATCCTCAATTCCAGCCCTCTAAGTATCTTATCTTAATCGGCCTCTTCCTTTAGGCTTTGTGGACAGCTGAAGGGTTCAGAGCTCAATAAGGTACTTGCATTGGTTTTCAATCCTGAGGGTCTTATCTCATCACTCTTGCAGCTAAGGTTGTCTTTTGATCGTGTACATGGAAGACAGGGCGGTGCCACTATCGGCAGCTTTTTAATTCCTGAAAATGAACATTGAAAATGTGTCTTTTTTGCCATAGTTATTTCAGTCAGTGAATCCCAGTTCATCAAAATTGAAATTACATTCCTTCCTGTTATGATCAAGTGTAATTTATGGCTCATTTGGCTCTGATTCAGCTTCTTTTAGGCCTCTCGATATGATGACTTACAGTTTGCTTGGAGATACAGTACAGCAGACAGCTAATTACAAAGGAAGGCATCAATTATTTCCCCACTTCTCTGATTGTATGTAATATCAGATCCAGTCTTTAAATGTTGGTCACATCAAAACTTTTCCAGAGTGACAATTCATTTTAAAGAAATGAAATTACGTTTTTCCTCATCCCTGGTGTCCTGTGTCCACACCTTGGGTCCTCCTCCATGCACTCCACCATGACAGTTTTCCCAATTCCTCAAGCTTTCATGACCTGGGAAAATCCCCCCTTCAGGCCAGTTGCATGATCCCAACACTCTACCAACAAATCTGACGCAACGACCTGCCTCTGCGAACACGAAAAGGAAGTACAACTACTGAGCATATGAGGAAGGGCAACAAGATTCTGTATAAGTTGTAAATTTGATTCATTTGTGGGAATATGCAAAAAAGGGTTACTGTCTGAGAAGAAAGAAAGATCATAGAATAGCAGACTCTCAATGGGTGTGCACTTTGATAATTACCTCTTTATTACTGTTACTGCAAATTAAACTCAGCAAACACACTGATTGTTAAGTCACAATAATCAAGATTGTTGGGTTGGGAAAGGAAATGATCAGAGTTCTAAAAAAGCCTCGATGGATGCATCAACAAGAAAAGTCAAGGTTGTTAAAAGCTAGTGTGAGCTTTCACGTGGGAGTAACAACAACAGCAGCCAGTAAATAAAACTTAACTCCAATGTGTGTCCAGAGACTTATGCTCTGAGAAAGCACAATCTGATCCAAACAGGAGAGCTTTGTTGAGCATGTGGGGAGCCAACGGAGAAAGACGACAACGTGAAAAAAGGAGAGTTAGATTACCTTTCAGCTTCCCATGAAGCTGTTAAGGGCCAAAAGTTCAAGGTTTGCACTCATTAATAGTAGAGTGAACTCAGTTTATATGCAAACAAAAGACTAAAGCCAATTCAGCCAGATGTAATGGTTATATATTGGCCTTTTACTGATATATCAGCACATTCATTTACAAGATGAACCAATAAGAAAATGTATTCTGACAACAGGCAGTGAAGAAGATGTGTGGGCAGAATACTCTGCAGAAGAACTGGCATGGGGAGTTAAATGTGCATTTCTGCCGTGAGACCAAAACTTTATGAGATATGCAAATTAAAGTTGATGAACAGGAAAATAATAAGAATCTCCATTAGTTTCCCCTTTCAATGAAATAAATATCCCTGACAATCAAAATGTCCCCCAGTCTGTAAAATACTGCTTGAAGGCTAATACACAATATCTCCGCTTTTTAGCCTCCCTGACAACAAGCTAATCATATTGTTATTTTCTGGGCAAATTTATGAGCCTGTTCTCAGACGAAAGAGTTTTGTTCAGGATTATTAAGGACACCCTTCAAACAAGTGTTGTTTTCTATCACTTCCTTGAATTGAACCACTGCTGCAGTCCTTCATCCCTTGACTTGGCAGCGTAAAACTACCAGTGAGTCTTTCTCACCTAAAGACAAAACCAGAATGATTGTATAATTGGTCCCAGGATTACTAGTGTCTAAAGACACAGTCATCATGGGGATGATAAATATAAATGCAGTCCACCTACAACAAGATCTATCTAGGGCTACACATGGATTCCAAATGCTTTTTGCAGTGAGAGAGCAAAAATCCTTTGACTACTGAAAAATGTATTTGGACTTAGACATACTCTCATAAGATTCCAGTTGTAGCTTTGCAACATCCAGTTTCACACTTCATTTACTGTTACCAAACGGCCGTGCACACACCGAATGCTGCCGGAGCTCTCCACAGAAGGTTGGAGGGCTGATGCACTACTAAATGAGCCAATGACCTCAAGTGTGTGTTAGAATTTCCATGGCTGCTTAACTCAGCATCACCAGTCTGCTGCTGCAACCTCCAAAAAAAAAAAAGATGTGTAGAAGTGTGTCCGCAATCCCAGGAACAATGAGGAGAAAACTGGGGAGTATAACCTGACAGCGTGTTACATAATAAACTATCAAAATGATTTCTTGTATTTCACAAGATGTTCACATAATGTTTTAATTCAAAGAGCTGTTGTTGACACATGGAATAAGGGTTTTGATACAACTGAGGCCACCCATATATAAAAAAAGCACTATTTCTTCTCAAAGGCATTTAATTAAAGTTACCAAATGCTTGTGAGAAATCCCTCCGAGGGAAATGTTGCTATGAGTAAGCGCACAGAAATATATGAAAACTAATGATTTCTACTGGACTTTTATTGGCTCTTAAATAAGTATTATAGATAAAAAAGAAAAAGAAAAACAGACAGGTCTGGATTGGGGGGAGAAAGGCGGAGAAATAATTAGAACATAGACGCGGGTTGTGGATAATGATGAGTCTAAATCTGAGGCCTAACCGCTCCAAAAAAACATGTGTGCTCACCCTGTTAAGAGCTCAGTAAAAGCTCATGCCAAGGGAGGGTACAGCAACAAACCGCCACCCACTATCCCGCCAGCGCTTTTCATCCCAGCATCTGCATCTTAAGGTCGGTTTGCCTTTTTCTATTTATTTATCAGGAGCACAGTCATCTAAAATTGGCCCTCAAACGTGCAATCATTTCAACTGGTCCTCTAACACCCGTACAACTAATGAGGAATAATAAGTACCGTACCACTTTAAACACGTTTTCAACTTCAAAACGACACATTGGAAAGTCTGAGTGTTGTAAGAAACTGTAATGCCTAAAAAAGGAAATCAAATTTAACTTAATTTACTGTAGAATTCGATGTTTTGCGCAATGGGAGGGATTTGTTGAAATATGAGTTTTATCTGCTGAATCTGCAGAGTTTGGTTTCCAAAATGCAGCTCTTCAAATACTTTTTTCCAGGGGCTCTAATCTTACTGGATTAATTAACACAAGCATTAATATAAGGTTGTTTTTACATGCAGGGAATGGATGCTTGAAGTCTGGAAGCGTTTAACATTAAAAGGCTTTATTGCAGCTGCCTTCAGTTTGGTGTTTGTGCGTTCTGCAGCCTCCAGTGTTGCTCTCTGACAGTAAAATTCGGCCTGGTTAGGTCACTGTAAAGTGTATTGACATCTTTTACAGATGAGGTGGATCTTATGTTCATCTGTCCAGTAAAATGACCCTCATATCCCCGATGCATAGAAAGAAAATATGTGTCGAACCCCTCTTGTCTTCTTTACGGCATCACAATATGCTTTTGTCATTAGAACAGATGCTTAGCCACATTTTGCGACTGGATATCGAGAAGGGATTTTTCTTATAGGATCGTACTGTTAATGACTACCAGGGGATTCCAGTCTTTTTTTATTGAACAAATTGTTAAATGTTATTTAGGGTTCCTTTAATCTCTCTTGGACATTCGCTCTGATTTAGAGGATTAAAGATTACCAGCTTCCCTTGTATTGTGTCCTTCGTCAGGTTTTTTGCTTCATTGAAACAACTTTCTTAATGCAAGAAGGTGCAACTCTTGAAATCCACTCCAGATCTTTTACCCGATCAACTCATTTATGTACCGGCTACTCTCAAAGCAAGAATTATGACATGTACACTGGGAGGAAAATCCCAACATTTACGATATGGATCTCATATTGTAGACATGATTTCCTACACTAGGGCATGACACTTTTTATGTCTATTTTCATATCTTCACATGAGACAGTAAGAAAAATGGTAGAGTTATGTAGAAAAGCAGGATGAAGAGCCTTGAAGTCTGGAGCGTGTGAGCGGGGAGGCTTGTGTTGTAGGGCTATGTTGACACTGCGATCACAGCATGACCTGGACAGTTTGCCAGAACTGCTACATTCATTTTTTGGGCATGACATGAAACCCCTCCAAATGTCAATATATTTCATTCAATCACAGAATCCAAATGCGTGTTGTTTAAATAAAGTAAGATTATTTTGCCATCGCCCAAATATTTATGGACCCGGTTAAACTGACGCAAAATACCTGAAAACTTTTGACCTACCGCATGTTTGAGTCATTCAGATTACAAATAGCCTTCAGCTGAAATGAAATCAAAGCAAAACGTAACCCTACAGACACAGTGAGGCAGCTTATAAACGTACATATCGGTGTACAGTCATAGCTGCTTCCCCCACGCCCCCGTCGCTGCTAGGTGGCTCGGAAGTGCCAGGAATGCTTGTAAATCTGTTATTAGTGGATCTCCCGTCGCTGATGTGTAAGCTATGAGTCAGTGCCAAAGAGACTACACTCTTAACTCATAACATCGCCAGTCATTCTCCGTGGATGCCTAGAAACAACAAAGCCAGAGCACTGACTCTTCTCATCGTGCGTTAGGACACGCTGAGGTTTCTCTCCCCATCCGTACAGGGCTGAATATTTTTTGTCACAATCTGTCGTGGCTAATCCAGATGTTTCCCTCCAGCTGCCTGACTCATGGTTTAAGATACGGGAAAGATTAAAATAAAGTTATGACGAGTACAGGAAAGCGGAGGGGAAAGTGACCTGTTCAGCGGGCAGAGGGAAGCTCGCCTGTGACAGCTGGAGGGACAGAAACGGGCCAGGTGTGCGTTAAATCTCTCCCTGCTGCTTTTCTCATTAAAAATATCTCAGAGGAAAAGATGGACTGTGAAAGAAGTGAGGAGGAAGAAGAGAGAGAGCGATGTGGGGGTGGGCAGAGAGGGTAAAGGTCAGAGGAAAAATACCCGTAAGAGAGTAAGATGGGATGGAATAAGAAAAAAGTTCCAGTCAGGACGGACAGACAGAAAAAAAGACTCAGAGGCAAGCTGGGACTGGGAGAGAAGGGAGACAGTGACAGAAGACAGAGTGGAAAACAAAATGACTGGAAACAAGTGAAAAGGAGGAATTGAATAAGAAGAAAAGAGAGACAGGAGAGCATGGCAAAGAAAACAGCGCAGACAGAAAGTCGCTGACAGACAACTGACTCAAGACAAATGGACAAACTGAGGTGAAGATCTTATACTGCCGTCACATCCTCCAAAGATCCTTTATAAGAGAATATGTGGGGGTCTTTACATTTTGCTTTAGTGTAAAAATTATTCAGATGGAAAATTAGAAAAGAATGCTAACGTACATGCTCAAGAAGCAGTTTTAAGACGAGTGAATTCCCAGGAAGAAGCTAGCTTAGGACACCAATTAAATGTGCATGTCTGTGAATAAGAGAATATGTTTGTGTCATAACTGTATTTGCATGCACATAGGGTTCAGAAAAAACTTCAAATGGGACGTTTCTACACAGCGGTCTTGTGGTATTTTAAATTGTCAGCTGGGATAGGATCATTTTAAAGTTCAGACATGAACCTGAACTCCTTTTGTGGTGTGTCTAATTTTCCTCATTGTTTTGGAGTGAGCACTGTGACTGTACTTCCAGAGGAGAGTATTTTTAACCGGTGTGGCTGTACTGTAAACACCAGTCGCTCTGTGTGTTCTCACTCCAAGATTTAAACACCACGGCCGACAGCAGACTCCCAGAGGCACGGGAGGCAATCAAACACTGTGTGCCACACAGACAAGTACAGCAAAGGGGGAAGGACAGTATTTGAAAGCATAATATTGTCTTAATCCCCCCCGCCACTTTAACCCAGTGGTCATTAAAAATCTTCTGAAAAATCAATCTGAAAGAGTGATGCAAAAATGAAGTCATGCAAAAAAGCCAGTGAGTCACCTCAGCGGGAGCCGCTGCAGATGTTAAAATAATCTATTGGATTTCTCGGTTTAATTTGATAATCTTACGGTTAAGAAACAGTTAGACCAAAAGGCACAGCGACCCCTCCAACTTGGATGAGGTGAAGCGAGCTGGAGCGCTTTCCCCTGTTAACACATTATTTCTGATTGGCTGAACATACCACAGACTTGTTGACCTTCAACTGCGCCGCCGCCGCAGCTGCAGGAACAAAGTGCTGCAGTGCAGCATCCCCAGCGTTGTGACTTTGACCAAAAACTGCAGGGACAAATATGTCTGCATCAAAGTGATACTCGGCTGGCAGATTCAATCAAAACGGCCGTCCGGCAGGTAGAACTGAAGATGAGGAAGTTGTGCCTGTTTCAAAAGGGCAGTTTGTTCCTGTTTGATGAAGAAAATCTAAAAAATGTTCCGCTTTTCTGAAAGAGGATTTTTAAGGAGAAACAAATTCAACACCTCAGTCATATAGCCATTTTTTTAGAGAATTGCTCTGGCCTTCTTAGCTGGAGGAGAAGCAAAAATAGCTGAGCTACTCATCATCCACCCGAGTGTTCACACCTCCGGAACAGCATCAGCTTCTCTTCCAGATATGGAAGTCGGCACACGACTCAGACCACCCATGACTAGGGTACATTCATACACTCTCTCCAACCAATCTTAAC
>JABUIW010000062.1:273707-316240 GCA_013363375.1 Menidia beryllina
CCCCCCCCCCCCCCCCCCCCCCCACCCTTCTGGAATGACTTGGCCCCCTTTCCCTCCCTCTGCTCTCTGTGATGCTTTAGCAGAGTCACAGAGCAAAAGGTGGCCTCTCACAACCCAGACACAGTCACCGAAGCCCAGCGTTCAGGACGGCTAAAGAGGACGGCTGAAGAAAATTAAAAAAAAGATCACAACAAACAGCGAGAGCAAACCAATAGGAAAGAATTTGTTTACATTCTGCTCACTCAAAGTCAGCAGACCACTACATTCACCCCTTTCTCTACCTCTTTCTGCACTCACTCGGATTATTTCCTTTATTTCTTATCAGAAAAGAGCAAGAGATGCTGTAAATAAGAAAACACACAAGGGATCCTGATTATTTTCCGCAGTGCTCTGGGTAAAAAACACACGCACACACACAGAGTGAACAGGATGTTTTTTATGTTCTTTAAGTGGGGGAGTGCGTCTAGCAGTCGTCTGCACTTCCGGTAAACACTTGTGTACTTTCCAGGATAGTTTTACGCTAAACTCAGAAAAACGCAAAAATAGCAGTCTGTAAGGATGGCAGCTCGTGTGTCAAAGGGACTGCATTTCTGTTTTCCAGCAGAGAAATGACGTCAGGTCAGCTGGACTGCTGACAAAACCAAAACAAATAAAGAAGCAATTGACATCAAATGCTGAGATCCTTATCTTATTAGATCAAATTGACTTTAAAGAGGGGATTTGGGTAAACCTGATGCAAATACAGCATTATATCAATGCCACTCAAACCATAACGTTTTCTCCTGGACGAATAAAGATAAACCAAGTCAACATTTTGTCTTTATACCTGCCAAAGATCTAATGAGAAGAGTTGAGTTTCAGCTAAATATAGGGAATTGCACCAGGTATGTGATTTGGACAGCTGACAAATCTTTTGATCAAGACAACTCCATATAAAGGGAGGATGTATTTCAATAGAGAAAGCGTGCACGTCATCCCACTGGTAGTGATTCATGTAAAGAGTCAGCATAAGGAAGTAACAGGTGGAAAACAAACATCTTCCCTTGTTCTTATCTCAGTGTAAGAGGATAAATGCGAACCCTGACAGTTCCAAATAATGGACAGAGTAAAGGCCACGGAAGACCACCGGTAGAGTTCTACGCTGATAAAGATGAGGGCTCACAATGCCACCGCAAAGCCTATGACAACACAGAGAGCAAAGGTCCAACACAAATTAAAAAATGCAATGGAAATTTCTGCAAATGGAATGTTTCTGTGTCTTTTCTTGACAGAAACTACAGTGACTAGATCTTAGATAGTCAGGGATTTTTCAGCGTGCAAGTTGAATCCATAATAAGAGATTCAAGTTCAACTAGTCCAATTATTTGTAGCAAAACAACCAAATGCTGAAAGAGGTGTGACTTGTTTAAGGCTGATTCATGTATTTACTCCATACTCGTGGAGACTCTTCTGAAATGAGGTGTAGTCTATTGTATGGTATGTCCGTGAGGGATTATATGCTATAAATAAATTCTCAATGAATGCAGCTAAGACTAGCCCAACTGGTCTTGAATGCTATCAAGAATGAACCTTGTCTGGGAGCTTAATTGTGCCCTTTACACAACATTACACACCCTGGAAGCAGCCTGCAACAGTTCAGTGCTCTGTCTCTCACAGATGGGTGCAGAGAGCTGCAGTCATTGAGAAAAAAGTGACACATCTGTTAAATATGAACCTTTAAACCCGACAAGAGCAAAGGGTCCTCGGTATCAGGCTGTGCAGCAAATTGGATTTCTTGCTGGGGAACTCGATCTATTCCCTTGGAATCCCTCCTTGGAATTCCACAATAAGCACCTTTCCCTGGAAGAAAAATAACTTTTTCATCTTTATCTATCATTTACTTATTTTTGGGTTGTTTCATTATTAATCTGCGTAATTCTTCATGGGTCAAATCCTCTTTGAATATTTCCAACTTCAGGAAGCAGCATCCAGTTAGGATGTCTTTAACTGTGTGAAAACAAGCCAACACATGCTGGCACTATTGTAAATACAGAGGTGGGGGTTTGCATGTGCAAAAACAAGCATTAACTCAAGTAGTGCACCCGTACACATACACAGTCTCTGATAATGGGACTAAATGCTAATCTAGGACTGTAGGTTCATGTGTTTCCTCCACCTTCAGTCCCCGTTTTCCTCTGAGAGGCACGAAAGTAGACTCTTTAGGAACTATACAACACAATTAGACAAACTAATTACCCCTCCATACCACCCATTCCTCACTAACACGGACAGGCTGGGGCAGGTAGGAGATTTTTTCCTGCTTAACAGGAGGAATACGGTACGGCCCACTGATTGCACTTAGCGGCTGTCACTCTGTTTGGAAGAGGCTCGAGTTCTGTCAGCGGCAAGAAGAAGGTCAAAGGTCAGAGCCTGTGCATGTCTGGACAAGAGTACAAACTAAACAACTAATAATTCAGAAAAAGAATAAGAGAATCCTCAAACAATATCCACAATATGATGCTGAAAAATCAGTATCTTTTTTTTTAAAAAAGAATCTAGAAAAAGTCAATATAAGGTAAAAAAAACGTAAAAATTCAGTAGCCCAAGAAAGCGGAAGTAAAGTTCATGTTGACAGTCCACCGTCAGGTTTATGATGAGGCCCCCAACTCCCACTTTTCAGTGACCCTGCAGGCGAGTTGGACCCATTCACAGAAACTCTGGGAGTATGCAAAAGTAGGACAGCACTGACCCACTATTTGATGTTTCTTATCCATGTTTCCCTTTGCTGATGAAGAAAATGTGCAGCTTAAATCTGTTTCCGGTGTTTTTATGCCAAAAAATGAATCGGGTTTTGAAAATAATGCTTGTGATTGTGGAGCAGAGAGCGGCTGAGTGGGGGAGCGAGGGGGCGGGGGGAAACTGACCAAACAGGAAGGTTTCAGTTTGTGTTCTGACGGACGCATGTGGGACGGGCTGTGGCGCTGCTAAAACTATTTGGCGGGGAGGTTTGAAAATCCTTCTTCCTCAGCTGATATATAGCAGCCCTCTGTGTTGCAGCAACAAGTCCCTTTTGAAAATACAATAAGCCCAAATAGCTAAATAAAAAGGAAAAGAGACAATTGATTTTTACCGACACAAGAGAGATTACATGTTTGTATGTTAGACTTAACCAAATATTTAACTGAGCAAAAAGAAAAACTTTCAAGTGTTCTGTGGTGCCAGAATAAAGATAGAAATCCATTACTCATCTAATCTCCCCAGTTGACTGAAAACCTGTGAAGTGCACACAACTCAGTGCTGTGTGAACTCTGCTGGGGACAGCTGCTCAAAGCCAGAGGACAGCGAGAGCATGGCAGTTTCAGAGGAGTGTGACATTGCTTTCTCTTTCATCCGGACACCTGTTTCTGTCACCGTGCTGCCGACACACACAGACGCACCGCTGCCGTTCCCCTCCACTAACCTTGCAGATCTTGCTCTCCTCCGTCTCTGCTCTGGACTTTCCTTCGGGCGCTCTCTCCTGCTGGTACCCGGACTTGACTGACAGCTGGCAGGAGAGTCCCGGGGCCCGCTCACCTGCTCTGAGCTCCTGCTGCCGGGCCGTGTAGGCCTGCGCGGCGGCCGCCCGGACGGCGCTGGGGATGGGCAGCGCCGTGTGCACCGGCTTGCTGGCCACGGCGGAGGGTTGCCTTAGCTTGGAAGCTACACCAACTACCGGCATTGTACTTCCCAGGCAATAAAAATAATAACACTGCAGTGGTGGTGGTGGGGGGGGTGTTGAAAAAAAGAACTGTGACGAAGGGGAAGCAAATCTGCAGTGTCTCCTGATGGCTGGCACAAAGGAGGGATGGAAAATCTAAACAAAAACAAAAAGAAAGGAAAAAACAGCAGCTGCCTCTCAGGCTGAGAGGAACGCCACTGCGCTCATTCTGTGGCCTGCAGCAGGCAGAACTCACAGAAACTGAGAAGGCTTCTCCTTCCTCCTGTTCACTCCCTCCCCCTTCTCCTCCCACATGCAACACAGCTCCCTCCCTTTCCCTCACTCTCACTCTCCCTCTCTTTCACAGTCAGAACTGCAGCACAGAGTCAGCGAAAACAGTTCAAAGGGGCATGAACTCCGCTGGAAGGTACAGCCACCACTTAACAGACCTGCCCGAGTGTGTGTGTGTCCCTGTGTGTGTTCATGATCAGCGTAAGAACATCTACAACTGCTATTGTCAAAGACAAAAGAAAACCTAAAAAGGCAGTGGCTGACAGCTGTTAGAGTCACACATGATAAGGAGGAGAAAAGGTTGAGATAGAAAGGAAAGAATTCCTCTAGGATCCAAAAGGAGGGGGAAAAGATTGTTACAAAACCAGATTTTACAGACTGAAATGTGGCTTTCTTACTTCTTCTGACTTGTTGAGTACAAATTCACTGCAAAGACGAAATAACTTCTTAGGCGGATTCATTTGTTTTTCCTCTCCATGTCACATGAAACTTGAAAAGTTGGAGCTGAAAAGTTAATTTTATGTAGTCAAATAATGATCATAAGACGAGGTTCTTTATTCAGACATCTACTGTGCAAAAACTCAGAAATATTAAATGTAGCCCCAAGAGACATGACTATTACACTACTGCTGATACTGACTCCCACAGCGAGTGTTACGTAGTGATAAGTGCTGTACACAGTAACATTACACAGCTGTAATAATGGAGGGCAGATATAAATCTGTGTGAGAAGATTTCATCAAAGGATACAACTGACAGCAACAGTGGGGCAGATCCTCCACAGAGCATTTGGACTACATTAAACAATCCCAATATGACATGTGATTTTTTTTTTGCTCCTTTTTGTAAAGGATATCTCCTCTGTGCGAGACATAAAAGGGAGGGAAAGGTTTATATGGAAAGGCAGCATCTGGTTCAGTTTAGGGAGGCAAGGAGATGTGCTGGAGTTAGAGGGGCACGCTGCGGTGTCACGGTAAAACCGGAACTTTTTAACAAAGCTCTGTCCAATAAAAAGAGCAGAGGAAGGAGGCAGAACCAAACACAGGCCTTGTCCCACAAATGTGCCCTTACCACAATAATCACAGCTTCTGAATTATTCCCTGACAGGTCACACTGGAGTGTCCTCTCACACTGGAGGTGTGAGAGCCTAAGCTACACAACTCAGACAATAGTCTCTTAGGGAAAACAAGTCCTTAGAAGAACCTGTTAAGAATGGCTTGATCATTTTACACGCCGCGGCTTTGCTCTGCTGGGTTTCACATGGCTTTACAGTTTAGCGCGGACGCTCCACACAGAATAGCACCAGTCCTGCCAACGTGTTTTCAATCACGCACCAGGGGCTATCATGACAGGCCTAAAACAACAGGATACCACGTGAATGGGTGGCACAAATCCAACCCCAGCCGCTGCTGCTTGCTCAATTGCACAAATATGAGCACGTTGGCCGGCCTCCAACTTCCCAGGAGAACCTGGAGCTGTCGGTGCACCCGGATCTTACGGGGCTCTGGGGTGCTGAACTGTAAAAAACTCCAACCCAAACCTCAGAGACGTTAGGAAAACCTCTGACCTCGACTGGACCCTGAAAAAAGAAGTCACCTGGTACTGCCAAATAAGGGCATTCCAGCTATCTGCTGGCTAAAAAGGCTTCCGGTGCAGTATGGTGAAAAAAAGTTCCTTATTTAACAACAGGAATGCTCCAAAGTCCACATGCAAACCTCAGGTTAGCTTCTGTCTGCGTAAACCACGCCGGACAGGTCAGAAGCCGTGTGGCTGACAAATGGGGCTGACCGCTGCTCTAAAAAGAGAGCGCATGCCAACGGCTTCGTGGTAGAAAAGTAGAGAGAACAGGAAATAGAGGGGATGTTGAGAGAAGAAATTAAAAGCTCATTTTGAATTCTGAACTGCTCGTCTGTGATGTCTATGGGATGCATTTGTGATGTCTAGCGTGGAAAGTAATTCTCTGGGCAACACACAAATCATCCATGGTATTTCAAAGCATTTCTGTGAAATATCTCACTGAAAACAATGTCAGCATTGGTCACTAGAAGAATATTGATCTTGTGTAGCACTTTGATGGACACAGAGTCCCACTCCAAATGAGGCCTTTCTGTTTCTGTGAAATGAAACAGTTTCTTCAAAACTGGAATGCAATGGCATTGGAAGAGACAACACATTTTTTGTTTCACACCTTTGATTAGGTTTCATCCTGCTAAAAAGTGGCATAAAACACAACTTAGCATTTCCACATTGCTGCAGATGCCACTTTTAAACGATTCCTGTAAC
This sequence comes from Menidia beryllina, assembly GCA_013363375.1. Taxonomy (NCBI): domain Eukaryota; kingdom Metazoa; phylum Chordata; class Actinopteri; order Atheriniformes; family Atherinopsidae; genus Menidia; species Menidia beryllina. The sequence continues at coordinate 279,958 of JABUIW010000062.1, forward strand.
AATCCACAGAGTCAGGAGGACCATAGAGTGGGTTGGACGGCATGCTCAGAGCTTTCACACCATGCGTCTTCCATAGACCCTGTTTGACATCACACTCTGGAAAACACCACAACACTTCCAAAAACACTTCTCTCATATGTTAGTCGGGTTATGAAAAACATTACAATTAAAGGAAGAGGATGGTTAGGCCTAAAATGAATCTTAATTAACCTAATTTTGTAGTCTTAAAGAGACATTTTTCACTTACTAGTATGCTGGTACTGAGGGTCCAAAGAGAGTCAGAAAGCATCATACATCATAAAGGAATTGGACTTTACCCAAATCAGCTCTAGAATTAAGTTTAGGTATGTGATGCCTAAATCAAGCAGCAGTTATCTATTTTTTAAAATGTGACACTTTTACTATAAAGTGTCACCCGAACTATCCGTGAAAAAAACATTGATTCTGGTTGTTATTGCTCTGAAGAAATAAAAAAGATCCACATAAATATTTTTCCATCCTTTGTTATTAGATGTTAAAGATCATTGGACATCACTTTCATATTTTACCTAGCAGTTGCAGTCATTCTCACAACCATTATAAATCGTATTTTTTAAATGTTGCTCAGGGTCATTTCCAAAAATAAAGAAAAAGTCAATCACTCTGTAGCAAAAAAAAGTTCTGTTGAACTGTGATGTTATTTGTTCTCAGCATCCTGCAGCTGGGCACTTTGAGTCCTCCGTAGTTCTTAGTGGATCTTCTTGTTGGTGCTACAAAGTCCCGGATCAGTTAATTATCAGTAAGTGTTGTGAAGTGTGAGCTCCCTCAGACTGGACTCTCTCTGATCCATTTTTGTATGATTATCTAGATTTTACGGCCTGGTTTAGTCCTAAAAATTAAATCAAAGTAAAATCCTCATTCTGGAGGAATATGCGTGTGTAATGGAATGGATATTGGCATGTGTTTATTATTTGTTGAAGGCAAAGACTGAATGATGTTTTTGTATTTGACTGATATGGAAGATACCGCCCTGGGTCATGTGACGTGAGCAGTGATGTTGTGCTGTGGCTGTGAAAACAAACCCACCAGGGTGCTACAGATAAGAAGGGTCAAACCCCTTCTACCCTCCTGTCATTAACATGAACACGCACGTGCACGCACAACCACACGCAGAAAACTTCACACCTACTCCCCCGGGAGGGGAGATAGATAGTCACGCACCTGGGCTTGTCATAATGCTATCAGTCAACCGCACGTCAGACAACATGGAAAATAAAACAAACACACACACACACACTGGCACACACAGCTTAAACATAAGGAGGTATGAAAAGTGGCTCAGTGAACGCAGGCATGAGAGATTAGCATACATCGAGCATTAGGTCATAAACACACGCTCACTTTCATCCTATCCCTGTGTTTCCGAATCCACAGATAGATTCCTGCTCATCAGTCAACCTTTGGCTTCTCTGTGGTCAACCGCCCACTCAAAAAACACACAATCAAACAGAAACATTGGAGCAGCATGGTAAATTTAGCCTATCCCCCACATAATCAAGTTCATATTACAGATCTTCATATTAAGTTGGGAACCGATGCCCGGTTTACAATTAAAATGAATTCCAGATGTAAACACAGTTTCACTTTGTATAACTTAAATACACCTTCCTTGTGCATTCATTTGAAACTATGTATTTAAGACAATGCATTTTCAAACACTTGCGCATTTCCGGTTAAGTCTGAGGAGTTTAAAGCCCTCAGTGCGTTGGGTTCTCTGTTAATACTCTTTATCGTAGCACTTCTCCTCAGTGTTTTCTTTGAGCTGGTCACTTGAAGACTTTGCACTGTTTGTTCAGATGCTTGAAGCTTGAGAAACCCTGATGCCGCCAATTCTTCCAGTCCCTTTAGAGTACTAAACTACATAGTTCATGTTCAAAATGAGCATAAATAAGGAGAGAAGAATGATTGATCAAAATAGAAATTTAGGTTTATCATTATCTTCATTTCTTGATCCAACTTTGTTCTTTATTCTTGACGTGCATAAACAAACAATATCATGTTAAATTTACCATTATTCAAAAGTCTGATGAATAACAGTCAAAATAATCGATTTACATAAATCATAACGCAAACTTATCATAAATCATAGTGCAAACTTATCTGTGGTGAAATATGTGATGGGAATGATCATTACTGAAACAATGTTTCACAGTAGGGTTTCAGTCTTGTTGCTGACATGGTTTAGATTAATGATGAAGCCATCATGGTAGTCTGATAAATTTTGAACGCATTCGAATAACACGACCTTAAATTGTACTGGATGACAACAACTGGAGAAATGCTGCCTTTCTCCTTAGAGGGGACAAAAATCCTACAGGTTCTGTGTTAGTACACAACAAACCCCATTTTAAATTAGCTGGCGTTACAACATTTTTTTTCTTTATCTGTGGGTAAACTTGGAAGTTTGAGGGAAGCGGTGGGCACATTTGAGAAATGGTGGAATGTGAAAAATTCCCTGTTCCATGACTCAAGTTATAAACAAGACATTAAGTGCAAGTTTGATTAATTAAGAGTAATTAAAGCTTCCTGAATTCCTATCTTAGTGCCATTTCCACAGTCCTGCGGTGGGCTAACAGCTCTACTACGGTGAATCAAAGGAGGTATGTGGATAAACCCTGGCAGCAGGATTTCCCCGGCGCTCTTCCTGTTCGGTATTTAAAGGCCAGCATGGTTTGCTCCAACTTTCCTCTTGTTCTTTGGTCATTTACTTAGGTCTCCTGTTATGCCACTTGAAAATGATCTCACTTTGCTGTTTTATCCTCTAAAATAATTACATCAAAATCCGTCAGCTCGTGTTACTTAATGGATTGTTCCGGTCCTGTAATCCACCACCTCTGTGGTCAGAGTTTGGATCCAGATTTATGGCAAGAATGTTGAAGACCCATCGTAGCTCCTTTTTATTTCCATGCCCTTATGTTGCAGGAGTGAAAGCAAAACAAAACACATCATTCCCGCGCTATGAAACGGTGAGGAAGGAGAAGGCCATAACAATACATCACTTTAATGTAGCCTCTATGCGGTAAGATGCTTTTAAATAGTCAATAATTACTCCCCAGTTTATCAATGACAGCCCAACTGTATATCATAAAAAGAAAATCTACAGCGTTAAATAAAAGGAAGGAAAAAAAAATATCTGGGTGACTTTTTTTCACAGGAGTTCATGTTTTAGTCAGCACTTTTTTGTACACACTATGAAAAGTGGTCTTTATCCCACAAGTATTTGGCTCTCTCAGCAATCAAAGAGCCATCACTTTATAGATTCCACATCCTCACTCTGTCACAAACAGCAGTCAACACGCTTGCATCTGACAAATTGAAATTCCAATGATTTCTAATCCATGTGGCAAGGACAATCCCACAACCAACTCCGCTTTAAGAGTTTTATTCTGTCGTGAAGGACTCGTGTCTTGTGTGAATCTTGGATTTCACAGCTGGAGTTGATTAAGAGCTGAATGGGGCTCTCCCCTCAGAAACAACAAGCAGTGGAAGAGATGCCGGGCGCACTCATTTCTGAGGAGGACAAAAGCTGCCGAAGAAAAAACGTTGAAGTACAGAAGATAGTTGCAACCGACATTACATTCCAATAAATACAGATTCATTGATCTTTCTTTTTTTTTTTACGCATTCACACCTCCACGTCTTTAGTGCATTCACACTGGTAGGATATGATATGAGTTTGGACTATGGGGAGAGTCCCTAGAATCAGGAGAACACCCACACAGCATGGGGTCAAAATACAAACTTCCTCAAAACCAGATATCTGTAAGAGGGATTACAGAGGCCAGTCATTAAGGAATATACAACATGGCTCGTCCCAGATTTTCTTTTCAAACGTCTGTAGAGAAGGGAAAATGAAAATATAGAACGAGTGCATTCATCTGTGACAAATACATAGCAGCTCTAAAATGTCAGAGTTTACCAGAAGAACACCAGAGCATCAATCACAGCACAGAAGGACTCTTCCTGTGGTAACACACTGCTTCCACCTGGTTATTAGACCTGGCCCTAATGACAGCATGCAGCAGTGCAGTAAAATGTTTTCCTCTGCCGTTCGTGGCCCCTGGGTCTCCAAGCAAGTAAACCAGTTAAAAAAATGACAGCGATATGCTTTTTATACAATCTGACAATAAGCTGAGGAGAGATGAAGGGAAGTTTTATGGTGGACGATTCGAAATTCTGGACTGAAGTTCTAAATGATCAATCAAATATCAATTTCTGAAATAATGATGGGTTGTCCTTAAATACAGATATAGGTCCTAAACAAATCTAATACAGCAGATTAAGGTTTTTAGATGTGTGGGAAGAACTTGGGTTCAGTGATCCCAACAACACTTTTCTAATAACCAAGTAGGTAGGACTCAAGTGGAAATGTAGAAGCTTTGACGTGGGCATGTAGCGTAAGTACGTCTAATTTTTTTCAACAGCGTACCAAGGCACACGCTTCTTCAATCTCCACCTCCGAGGGTGTAAATAGAGAAAACATGCTCTTTGCTCATTTGATAAACACACACCAGTGTCATCGGCGGCAGCCTGGGGTTACTTTTACCCGCCATCATTAGTGTTGGGGGTAATAAAATGGCTGGTTTTCATGCTGTCTGAGAACCACGTCTGACTAAAGAAGAAGGTAAAAAGAATCGTCCCACTGCCTTCAGCCAAACCCTTGGAAGCTGGCTCAGAGCCAGCAGACCCAGACGCGACTTTGTCACGATGAATGTGAACCTACGCTTAGCCTATAAGCGTACACGGTACATACAGACATAGGTCCACTAACACAATCAGCAACACAGCCGCGTAACAACACAAACAGCACGAGCACACACTGCAACCAGCTGAACTCACAGGTCACATGTAACATCTCATTCCATAAAATGTCAATCCAACAGCACTGGCTTGTTAAGGAAGCCTTTAAACACAGCCCATGTTGCTGCACTCAACATGTTCACTGTCTTGTAAACTTCGTATAGTCATTACACGTGTTTGCCGGGGAAAGCAGCTGGTGGCTTTCTCTGCTGTGTCTTGATTTATGAAACGCTGAGAAGGAGATGAAACGACGAGAAGACAGTCACCTAATTACTACGCTCGGAGCCTACGGAGGCTCCGGTTTACCTCGTTGGATTGAACAGGAAGTGTGTCCCCATGCCTGTGTGTGCGTGACAAGGCTGTATTGGCAGGGGGAGTTTCTCATCCATGACACATTTGTGTTAACTGTGCATCCTGTTGACCGGCAGCAGGATGAAGCTGGAACTGGGCCCCTGCTTCATCACTGCTGTACCCTTCTCCTTACACTGTAGAATGTGGAAAGTATATCTTATTCGATATATATATATTATATATATTAGTTTCATTGTAAATATTAGGTCTAATTACTAGAATATAAAATGTCTCCATTCAATTGATTCACTTCTGACCACAAATGCGAGACCAAAGCAGGCTCAGGTAAAAATAAAAGAGAAACAACAAAGAATCCATCAGTCAGATATACAGACGTAACTGAAAATTTAGATCCTTGCTGTGGCTCTGTCATGCTGATGGATCTTCTGCTGCTATCTCAATCTATCAGTCAGGTGCTGCCACACGAAGAGTTTTTTTACAGTCACCCCTTTTTACAGTGTTTTTACACATGCATCAGGGACACACATCCACACACACACACATAGAGGGACTAAGTTGTGATGGAGTGTGTGTGTGGTTTGTTATAAAGCAAATAAGGAATGTTCCATGTGATCAGAAGATCAGTGATTTGTAATGAAATATCTAAAATGCTCGTATTTCTTTTGAGATAAGAAATTCATATTCTGCATGTGTCATGAGATTTTTGAGACGAACTATTAAAAAATGCATGAGTTTAAAAGTTTGTCCTGTTGCCTACAGGTGGGTGAAGGAGGTTGGGATAAAAATTTAAAACGGTAGCTCATGAATGGATGCGCTTTAGGTTCTATGAATCATGTGCCGGGTACAGTTTGGGTTTATTGCATTGTGCTGTGCAGCAGAGCCACATTCATCCATTGTTCCTCCAGCTGTGTCAGAGCTCCTTCTGCATGCTCACTGGGTTTCCGTGAGGGCTTTGCAGTTAATGAGTAGCTGGCGACAGACTAGAGACTTACTGTCAGTGTCATTTTCATGCTTCCTGGGTAACTGGCCAGACATTTTAGTTTCAGTCATCAATCTGCATTTCTGTAGATTAAATACGGTCGTTTCAAGGACTAAATCAGACCACATATGATGCAAGATTAAAGTTGAGATTATATTTTCATAAAGTAATTCAAGGTCCTACTTTCAACTTTTGATATGTATATCCATGTTTTGTTGTACCAAAATATACATTTTCTAAGTTGGCTACTCATTGAACTGTGTTGGATTTGTTTAAAAAAAAGCACATTGAAATTACAAGAGTAGAAAAGTGTAAAATAATGTGAAAAAGTAAGGCCCACATGTCCTAGTCTCAGTATTATTAACTGCATAAGTGTTATTAATATTGGTTTTAAAAACATCTAAATTATATCCAATTCCTAATGCCATTTACCTGGTTTTAAGTCAAGTAATGATGCTAAAAAAAAGGGCTTTTCCACTATGTGATTTTTTTTTCTCACTGTATGAGTATAAATTAACAAGAAAATCATGGTTTGCCTGATAAACTAACATCTGTGTGGCTTTGTTAAATTTCTAAATTAGTTTTTGGTCTGCAGTAAGATTCTGTTCCATTAGAGAAAGACCATACAATCCATTAACCAAGCCATGGTTCAAAGTTTGTTTAAACAGCTCAGTGGAAATCTTGAAATTTATAAGATTATATGTGTAAAACACGTTTCAAGTTTGCCCTAAAACTAGCCCCTGCGTACACTTAAATGACTTGTTATTACCAGTCACACATTAGTGAATGTGCTGCTTATCCCAAATCCCAAAATGACAATGTATCTCAGAAAGTAGCCTGTGAAAACCAGAAATTAGTCACAAGCGAGAGATTAAGAACGAGGAAGTTGTCAGAACTCTGCGGAGGGGTGGAAGTAGAGCAGCAGCGAAAGAGAAGTCCTTTTGTCAGAATGATACAACAGTTGGGAATAAGGATTTAACGGAATAACAGCTGCCTTTGTAACGTCCCAGAGCAGAAGTGCCAAACACCACTCCCAGTATCGACTCTTCTTCTATATGTCACGGTGGTGCCCCTGGTTAAGGTTTTTCGTCTCGTCTTTATGTCGTCTCGTCATTTCCTGTTTTATTTTGAAGACTAACCCTCATCTCGTTTCAGGTCACTTGCACTTCCTGTTGTGTTCCCAGTCTGATTGTCTCCCTGATTACCTATTGTGTTCACCTGGGGCCCCTTCCCTGATGTGTTTAAATAGTCTTCGTCTCCCCTTGTCCTGTGCCAGAGAATTGCGTTTGTCTCGTGTGCCTCTTGTTCCTAGCCTTGTCTAGTCATAGTCCCTGATCCATAGTATCCTAGCCCTGTTCTCGCCCCCGTTCTTGAGTCCCTGTTTTTCCTCGCCCCGAGTGATTTTGTGTTTGGCTCTCCTAGCCCTGACCCAGTGAGTATTCTTTTGTTACTTTGTTTTCCCACGTCCTCTGCTCAGAGTGATTTTGTGTTGTACTTTGTTCCTGCCTCTTCGGAGAGATTTCAGTTGCTACTTTTCCCCCTCCCACTCCGTTGGAGTGCGTTCTTTGTGAATAAACCCTTTTTGAAAACCAAGCTCTGCATCTGAGTCCTCGCTCAGCCGGTCCAGTCCTGACACTATACACACATCCAACACTCGCTTACGTCTACTGGTACTGCTGCCACAGTGTGACTGGAGGGGCAAATTGACATTAGAATCATACTCCAAAGAAACAGTGACTTGTGGGCCTGCCCAAAACTTCTAATTCTAACTCCCTCTCTTTCTTGGCTCTCTGCCCCCTGACAAACAGTTGAAACAGAGATCACCATGTGCAGATCGGTCGGTTTGGCTTTGACAGAGTTCAGATCTTGATTGCACTGGAAGTTTCAGTTTTTTTGAAGAAGAAGTACATATCTGAGGTGCAGATAATTGTCCCGCGTACGGTATTTGATTCAGATCTGCAGTGACAGCAAGAACAGTTCAGTCGGTTTACGGTCATCGATAGATAAACACAAAAGGCCTGAAAACCACATTCATCTGTAAGACAGCTCATAAGGAAGAGGGTAACTGAAGTGACTCACTGAGGAGTTTACTGGAAGTTAGGGCGACTCAACGCGCAGTAATTGAGAGTTTTGGGGGAATCTTTCTGTTGGAGTTTTTTCTATTTCTGTTTTTCCAGGCCAGTTGTAGGTCAAGTCTGTGCTTTGACTGCTGAGTAATCCCTGTAAAGGTACGATGTGATAGAATGGGAACTTTTCAGTGACACCTACAGTCATGTGAGGAGCTTTTTTTTCCTTTGCTTTTTTGCAAAGTGAGACGCACATAAAATTGCTGTTCTCAGGCTTTGTCAAAGGAACGGAGTTTCTAGCCTCAAGTTCATTTTCTTAACGTAATGTTGCTCTGATGAAAAACAAACAGAGACAAAGAGGGAGCGGCGGCCAGCCAGCCCCCCCCCTCAGCATCACATGCACAGTGTCCAATTAAGGTCTTCTCTCCCCTCTCTGCACCCAGGCAGACGGCCACAGGCTGCCAGAGCCTGGACAGCATGGCCCGCCCCTCCCAACACTTCATCATTAGAGGGCAAGCACGGGGATGTGGGCACAAGGCTATAAAAGGCCTACGGAAGATAGAGCTATCTCCCTCCGCCTCCACTACTGTACTCGGACAAACTGCCAGAGCGTGCGTGTGGACGTGTTGGGGTAGACTTTACACGTTCTGCTCTGCTGTAACAGACACCAGCCTCCCGCCAGTGAATCAGAGCAAAACATTTGCTGGAATGAATGGTGTAATACGCTTGAATGGCGGTGCTGCCGTCCACGGCTACAGAGTGTATCTGGGGTAATGCTCCTCTTTAACTTTTTACTGAGCTATCAGATCGGTCGCACAAGAGGAGCCGTGAGGCCCAGGAAGATCAACCCGGATGAATGAATGGTGCTAAAGAAATAAATAATATGCAAAGAGAAAAGGGAATTTTTTAAACAACTCCAGATGTCTCCAGTTGCTCATTATAAATTAAATTCTTCCTCTCTGAAGCCTGGTGTGTAAAGAGCAAGCTGAATTAAAGGAACAAGTTTTTTTTTTCTCAAGCTAATAGTCTGGTTACTCCCAGTGGTAAAAACAACACAGCAGCAGCTTAGCAGAAAAAGGGCTCCTCACTTTCAGGGTTACCAAAACTGCTTGAGGCTTGTCCTGAAGCAACAAATCTATCCTTCTTGCTCAGGACAGACACCACTCGCATGCTAGCTAATCATCAGTGGTTTCAATTTGCAGATCGCCCTGCAACCATATAGACGATTAAGCTGTCTGAGTGACTGAAACGCCTCATGAGGGGGACTGATGACTGCATGCCAGTTCAATTACAGATTTCTGGCTTTGTTGTTTTAAATCAAAGGTGTCCTGTGACATTACATTTAGCAACTCCTGATCAATTTCTTGTTGGCTCAACTGAAGGGACTCCGTCTACTGATATTGAAAACTGAATGTGGGAATAGATTTCACTTTTGAGCATTATGCATGATTTCTGCCTAACAGGAAAGCAAACCTGTCACAGACCAATCGAGTTGCTATTTGTTCATGCAATTGCTGAAAATTTTGTCGGACAAAATGTCGATGTCCGCCCTGTCTGATTTGTAAAGCTTCCATAAAATCATCTTTGAAAGCTGAAACAAGACTTGTATGTGAAAAGAGCTAGAGCTAGAAGGTAGTCAAAGGCTCTCTTTCTGCTGTCTTTTTGTATTTATCAGAGGCCAGCAGTGCACTGCAGGAGAGAGCTTTACACAAGTGACAGGGGTGAGTGCTAAGTCACAGTCGGGTTTCCGAAAGTCACTATAATTAGAACAGATATGACAAACGTTCACACGTTAATGGCTGCACACACAGGCAGTCCAAAATCTACCTCTGCTCACACCATAACGCTACTAACAATTCTGTGATTTCTTATGGAGGGAGATGGTAAAACATATTATTTTATAAGGTTTTCCTAGAAATATACTACATAAGAAAGGGTGACAGTGGTACTGATTAAAAGGCAAACTGTCAAAAAAATTAGCATAGATGGAACTGACTGATGTCAGTTAGCGCACCCATGCACGGCAGTGGTGCCGAGCCAAATGTTTCCCCCCGAATTAAGAGCGTCACAGCTCCCGTCAGGACAAATAGAACAGGCGGAGAGCCGTGTGACCTTAAAGAGCACAGACACAGTTAGAGAGTACTCTGAAAAGAGAAATAAGACCCGTCTCCCCGGTGGGATGACAGGTTTAGTTATTCATCCACCAATCCATAACACTTTCTCATGTCCTGTGTAGAGTTTTTTTGCCTGAAGACTGAGATCATTTTAACCCTAACTTCAGAAAGTCCAAGGTTGAACTTTTTTAGATTCAAAGAAAGTGTTATGATACATAACACTTGATCCAAATATTCAAGCTTGGCCTATTCCCTCTTCAATTATAGTATCATGTATAAATTAATGACCTGACACATTTTCTGGACAAACTGCTAGATGACATAATGAGTTACAGTAAAATTACAGTAAGTCAGGTCAAGTCTGGTGGAATCAGGACCAGCATGTAAACTATAAGGTAAAATGATGTCACCATTACAGTAGTACTTAGTACATGCTATAAACCTGGAATTGCCATTCTTTAAATGAATTGTTAAGAACAGCGTGAAGACACTACATGAATAATGAGAGCTATTGCATCTATGTGGAAAATAGTTGGAAACAAACAACTGAAATTCCAGAAACAGTATGATGAACGAAGAAACATTTTAAGCACAGGGTGAACAAAGCCCAATGAGTGATTCACTTCTTGAGTAAAAATATCTACTCCACATGGCAGTTTATGTAAAAAAAAAGGTAATGATTTGTGCACGCACTTTTTTTGGTCTATATTAGTGGATACGTATGACAACCTTGTTTGCTTATGTGGGTGCACTTACCAGTTCATAACTTATAAAGGCCAGGAAATGATTTTATATTACCACTGAAAGGAAAAGTGGACTTAAATCCAAGCCGTGGAAGCCCACATCCTGCTATGTTTAATACATTTTTGCTGTTGCTGTTGTGATCGGGATAAACATTCATCGTCAGACTTTTGTCAGATTTCAGATGCATCATCCAGCATGAAAATCTGATGAAGTTTGAAGTTTCAATTGTCTGAGGAAGAACTCCTGAAATGCAACCCAGAAGGCCTCGTTTACTCTGTGATCTCTCTCATTAGATTTAAGCGGGCTAATGAGTGCTCCGTCTCTTGTGGTAAATGATTAGATGAAAAATCACCACGGATGTGGTGGCATCCCACTACGGAGAGTAAATGGCGGAAGAATCCCACCCATCCAGCAGAGGAATGGCTCCCACAGCTACTGGACTGTGAAATTACCACAAAGATGACTAAAGAAAAAAAAAGAAGAAGAAGAAGAAAAAACACTTGACATTTTGCCAACAGTAGAGAATGTTAATTTGACAAACTTCCCTTAAGATTCTGAAATGAAGTGACTGGGGTCATTAGGTTTCTTATGGTTTTGAGCTGCTTTAAAACAAATGACCAGCTCATAGGAAAAAAAAACGAGGGCAATTAGAAAACCCAAGTCATGTTTGATTGTGGTAGCGGATAAAGACGAGTAAGGTAAGAAGGTGAAGGAATAAGCGACATACCCTGGAGCTGTCAGTCAGCATTAGAAACAGTGGACGGTGAGGAAACACTAGATAATGCAGTTTGTCATTAGCAGTCCTTTGTGGATTAAACTGTGGACAAATGGAAGGTTGAAACTGACAAACCAGCTGTAAGTAAATACACATAAGCATATTTATTCCCCCTTCTGGGTTTTTATTTTTCAACACTGTTGTTTTTTCCTCCCAGCCCCTGAACATATTCTCTGCACGCCCACTTTAGCGTGAGGTCATGTGGTGTTTGGCTGCGTGCTCGGTGTGGGGACGGTGGGAAACCATCTCTCCCCTCATCACAGATACCCACTGGAGCCACTGCACACAGCCGCTGGAAATGGGGCCAAATAGCCCAGATGAGAATGGAGGTGGGGATGTGTGGATAAGAACAACAGACACTCTTTGCCCCGAGCATCATGTGATAGGCTGCTGAATATCTGCAAAAATGACTCCCGAGTACACCTAGTCATTATGGTAATAGCCATCTCTTAAAGTCTGACGTATGGACAAATGACTGTGGTGAAAAAGCGCTGGGACGGATGAAGGTCGCAGAGTACATCCACAGTTTCAAGGAATCTTCTGCTTTGGAACAACGTCTTGCCAGGACTTGCAGTCTTTTGGTTTTTCTTCTCTTCTTTTTTGTGTTTAATTTGTTTAGGACAGAAATTGTGCAAATCAGCCAGTTTGCAAGGATTAACTTTACTTAAGTGGATTCAGATTGGCAACATGTATCAAATGATAAATAAGAATATTTTTTTTTTCCATTTCGATCATTGTCATCACCAATACCAAATAAAAAGTGTGACATTTACAATAAAAAAAAAGTGTAGTCATAGTGGCCACACAGCCTCTCATGTACACTAAGAACTCATAATGCCATCAAAATGCTCCATTTCACTAATACCAAAAAGATGTTCTGTTCTTAAAAACATCTTAACAATTAGAGACAGAGAACGTTGCCATTTCAAAAGTTACAAAAAACGACTTTTCTTGTAATTCATTTTCTGATAAACCATTCTGTTCAATTCAATTTCCCGTCCGCTACAACTATTTTTCAGCATAATTAAACACCTTGTAACTGTCAACTAAAACAAAAAAGAAAACACAACCATGGACTTATCTTGGGATTCCTAGGCTGGAGAATCTCATTCACTGAACAATTCAGTTTGCAATGGATTTTATATCACGCGCCCAACAATGGCAACAATCTCCTAGCCCCCAGTTTTCTACCTTCAATTTCAAATCCAGCTGCACTTACCGGACATCAGCACTAGGATGTCGGGTGGCATTTGCTCTTGCTTCCTGGTGTGCTATCCAGGGGAAATTCTCATCAGCGGCTGTAGCCTTCACTTAGGAATGAGATAAGCTATGCTCCGTTGTGGGATATCTCCAAAAGACAATTCAGATTGGTTTTCTTTCTTTTTTCCCTTCGAATCAAATCTTCAAAAGATTATTTTTCCTTTGTGATGCTGGCAATTTCTTACAAGCAATCCCTAGAAACAACGTCTGGAATGAGATCCCAAAAATCAAGATGAGCTGAAAGGGACCGTCCTCCATGTTTTAGAGGTTCTCTGCTTGAGCGCATCTGATTTAGATTGAGTCAATCTCTTTTAAAAAATTGTTAAGTGCTTGACACGTCTGGAAATGTTGCATTGACATGAATCCGGTGTGTTGACTCAGGGAAACACCTGACACCTCCAGGACAGCGGCCAAATGAGGACCACAGCTTGAGTTATTTTAGTATGATCCACGATGAAAAAGGGGGAGAAAGTTTAAGCCAAGTCTTTTGTTTATCTTGTAAAGAGATCTCCTGTAGATAGAATAAAGAGACCTGGAGTCGCTGACAGAGATGCAGTGGAGGATTAGAGCTGATATGGAGTGATTGACACGTTGAATTTAATTGGTTGAGATTATTAGTGGGATCAACAGCAGCTGTATGGGATCAAACAGCATACAGCACAGAGACAAGAGACAGCAAACAGCAGCGACACCGGAAACAGGAGCTGAGTTTGTCTCTAGAAGAAAAAAAAATGATCTGCTTTATTTGACTTCAGGGTGTCACATCAATTTCATTATGACCTCCTCAAATTATATCAGTGTTGTAACAAAAATATATGTCTTGATTAATTAAGGTGAAATACATCTTGTTGACATGAGATGTCACAGTGTCAGTCAATCATGTCTAAAGCGGTTGCAATACTTCTTAAAACTATTTCATCTTTTTACTAATTTTGTATAAAACAAAAAATAAATGCGGCAGTAAAAATAAAAACCAGAGCAGAGTTGATACGGAGGAAAGACCCCACTTATCTGAAAACAAATGTTTTTACGTGGTCGTTGGGTAATTGTGGTTCCATTCATTGTGGATGAATGAAGAAATCCTCCCTCCAAAAGCCGAATACAGGCTCAGCAGAGGAATAACTTTAAGCGCAGTCCACGTGCTGCAGGACAGTGAGAGCTGATGTTTCGGGGCCCGATGCCCGGGGCCCCCCCGGGGGGGGCAACAGTCAGCGCAGCACATCAAACCAGCGCTCTCTTTTTTATGTCACCGCGTACACATGTCCCTGCCTCGAGGAACAAACCAGAAAGAGTAATAAGTGACCAATGAGGTCTCAGCAAATAAAAAAAGCTCCAAAGCCAGTCCCTGATGAGAGAGCAGATTTAAGAGGCCGTACGCTTTTTGTGCCTCCATTTGCTGACAGAGTTAGTTAGTTAGTTTTTATATTTCTAATGCATGTTTTCTAATATGACTGAAGAAAAAAGAAATAACAATATTTCAGATTTTGTTAAGTGTGCGTTTGTCTTAAATTTTTTAATTGAAATAGAAAACTGTTCTTTGACAGAATGTGTTCTTAAAAACAAGACATTCATATTTGAATTGTTTAAAATAGAAGCTGGGATTTGAAATATTCATTCTTAATTGACTCTGAAATTAATTTATTATTATTCAAATTCCAAGGGATGTTTATGTTGACCATATGGCATATAAAATGTATTCCAGACATTAAATTCAATGAAAAGCATTCAGCAGAAAAATGTATTGGGTAAGGATTTTCCCTTCCCTTGCTCAGCAGGGCAGCTGTACCAGTCTTTGTTTTAGTAATGAGGAGCGAGTAAATGGATTAGTCTCAACTGGCTGCTTTTGGATCAGCATGCGATTTATTATTTTTCTATCATCATGACAGGAAAAAAAAAGACTTTCTATATTTCATTTATCCTACAGCATGTCTGCAGGTGATTATGGCCTGTATCGTGGTTCACTGGTTACACAACTTATTTGCAATGTAGTTGTGGGCTTGAATGTGTGTGTGTGCTCAGCAGGATCAATGGTAATCACCCAAAAACAAATTTAGGAGTCATTTTGATGCCTAGCTGCTTCCCCCTTCATTTACATTTCTTTATCGTGCAAACAAAAATCTTTCTTGCTCGCTATCCCTGCAAAGTAATTACGGTTGACAGAGGAGATGAGGAAAATATCCCTTCTTCAGTGGTACAAATAGCGGGGCTCCGTCTGTCAGGCAGCTGATGGGCTCTCTGTTATCTCATTGTGGCCAGTTAAAGGACAACGCGGCCACATTTTAAATGCATAAGTCATCCAGCCATAAAACTCATTACGGCTTCCATGATGAAAGAGTGTGCGTGAATGAGAGCATGCCGTGTGTGTGTATGTGTGTTGTGGTGCTTTGGCACTGACTCTGGTCCGCTTCCAATGATTTGAATATGTTCTTTGACAGGAAAATTATCGGCCTGGTCTCCAGAATTAAATGATGGAAATCATTTATAAATACAAATCTGCATGGCACTGCTGAATTGATTCCGTCATTCCCACAGGAAGAATAAATATCAGGCAAGTTGTGACGGATAATCGGGGGGTCATTTCAAAAAGTGGCTCAAGCAGAAGAAAAGACATGAGGTCAAGAGAAGATAGTTTACAACAAAAAATCATTTTCCATATTCAGTGCGACCACAACACATCTAACCTGCTAATACTGTCACACTTTTCCAGGTTAAACGACAAAAAGAGGTTGGTGAAAAGCGTACATGCTCTAAATGACGGGCAATTCCTTTCTGCGCTTGGGCAGATAGATCAAAGCCTTAGAGCAGGCTTTAAGTGATTTTTTGTTATTCTTTGGCCTCATCTGGGATGCTCAGTTCTTATAAGTATTTTATAATGACGGGCTGGCCAACATGTATATGATTAGTGCTTGTACACCGCTGTGTTTAGACATTTATTCTGGCCAAACCAGAGTGTGCAAGCTCAGATAATGTCCACTCTAGCTGAATAACTCAGCATGAGAAAGTTCTGCATTTCAGCACGCCAATGACGGATGTTTCTCATGGTTGACTTTTTTTCCTCTCTCCCACTGGCCTTCAGCTAACAGCTTCCCTCAGACTGCTTAGATAAACTGGCTACTGCTGTAACACGTTCTACTGCATATATGAATGTAAACGATGCGCTGTATGGAACCGATACGTGAGAAGTGGTTACACATAAAGCATGCGTACAGTAAGTAACTAAGACAGCTTTTTAATCTCCACAACCAGAGTGGGAGATCTAATTCCAGAGCTGATTTAGAGAAGCTCATCTCTAGCAGACATGACTGTGGTAATGTAATGTTCTTTCATCCGGTCTTCCCAAAAAGACAATTACACAGCTTAAGCTCATCCAGACTGCTGCTGCCAGACCCATTACAAGAACCAGAAAAAACTGGGCACAGTACTCCTGTCCTGCTCCTTACACAGGAAACCGGCTACCTGAAGAAGACACTTTAGAGTGTTGTTACTTGACAAATCACCTAATAATATTGGGCCAGAATATATTATTGATCTTTTTGAAGAAGATAAACCAAGTAGAGCTCTGAAATCTTTAGGTACAGTGGAGACCAAACGGGGTGTTTTAGTTGCTATGACATAAACTATATTGCTGTACATAAACTATATGTATATATAAGTCCCTTTCACGGGTCTAGACCGGGTCACCCTCAAGTGCTCAGTGAATTCCACCGAGGTGCTGTGATAGGATGGCAGTCAGTCAGACCTCCTAACTTCATGTGGCCTTCAGAGAGCTTGGAATCGGTTTCCGTGACTGTGCAGCTGCATCCAAGTCACACATCACCAAGTGCAATGCCTGGGATGCAGAGATGGAAAACACGCTGCCACTGGACTCAGAGCAGAGGCCTTTTCTGGGGGGAGAAACTGAACTCTTCTATTGCTGAGCCTTTGTTCCAATCATCTAAAAGTTACCTTATTCAGCCTCCCGGAAAATAAACGTCTTGCAAAGAAACAGAAAAAAAGACTTGGTAGAGATGTTGAAAATATATTACACTATGTATAAAGTAGCATGTGCATAAGAGACTTTTTCTGAGTTTCTGAGAGAGTTAAGTAGATTTTATCAGTAGCTAAAGGTGACCAGCCGAACACCTGAGGGCTGACTGGACACAACTTCATCACACGTCCAGTGCTATGCAGGCTGTTTACGTCCAAATTCAACTTGCTGCTGTCCTTTAAGATTGAGGTTTTAGACACACTGAGGAGCTGTCTAACTGATGTGCAGTCTGTGCAGAGATCTGAGAAGAGCATTAAGAAAATGTAGATCTAGACTGAAAATGCTGATGGCTTTAGCCACTGAAAGAACAAAAGCCTCTCTCTCTAGCGCCAGCATACAGCTGGTAGGAACACGTCCCCTCTTATCTGGGGGCGGTGTGATAAAGAAATCAAAGGGGCCCCTCAAGGTTGAGCCACAAATTCTGTCTTCTGCTCTCCCACTAAAACCTGCTGGTCTCATTTTCTTTCTTCTTGTAAAGATGGCTGTTTGAGTTGGGTTTAATTTTTAACTGCAACACAGATGCAGGTGAGTGGTTTTCAGATGTTTCCATCACTTTTATGTGTTTTCTTTTGGCTAAAGAGCCCCCAGAGATCATAGTCCTCTCCTTAATCCAACCAAGTTCTTCCATTTTTAACAAATGATAAACAAGTGTTTTTCTTCTCTCTTTTATTCACATTTATGTTGAATTCCTACTTTGGAAGTAAGTCCTCATCAGGACAAAATAACTAAAAATGTACAAAACTTTTTTATAGTTATTGTTATTTCTAATACTTTATCTTTCCAGCTTGTCCGGTCACTATCAGCAGTAATTTCAGAAAAAAAAAAAACAACATTGCAAACCGACTCACTGGCACCCAGCAAATTTGTAACCTACTCATCAATCACCAAGTCTTGGTCAGAGACATTCCTGCTGTACATATTAGGTGATTCAATATTACTCTGCCCTCATTATGTGTTATTAGGCTGGGGAGGAACACACAAATTCTGACTCAGTGGCCCCAAAATTTTGTCTGAGTACAAGATGAGGAACTAATCATTTCAATGCATCGTCTGTGCACTTTCAATGAAAGTGGGGGCAGCGAACCACCAAACCCAAACCATAATGAAAAGGCACATGGAACAATAGTTGTTTTCAGCTGTTCTTATTTTGTTTGTACCACCCAAACGCACTAAAGTAACTGCAAATACAGAGAGGGCATGCTCCCTGGATATCGACCGTTTTTATGATCAGCCTATGATCTGTTCAAACACAAGGGGCCGTCAAACACACAGCATCCCAGTGAACAACATCTGAAAATCAAGTTGCCTTGTTTTACCTTCATAAACTTGGATGAAAGAGCTCAAAGCAAAGAAAAATGTCATGGACATCAGAGAAAACAGTCAAAACTAGCTTAGTTGTCGTGGACTGGTGTTCAGATGTCTTTAGTTTAGCAACATTGGATCTTCACAACATGAACTTCTAGTTTTAACACAAAAAACACCAATTATGTGTATACAGGACCCTCAGCATTGTGGAATGAGTTTGCTTGTATGTGATACCTTTTTAATGGGGCAAACTGGACCAATATATATTCTTGACAAATTGAAACTGGTGGCACACCTACTGTTTGTTGACACAGTGCAGAGACATACATTCATCTAGATGTGGAAATGATGTACAGCAACACCGACATTTTCAGTGTTAGACAGGATCCACCAGACATGCGTGTGGTGATATACGGGATCTTTGTAGGATCAACTTGCATGGGGTCAGAGATGAATATTAAATCTGCTTTGGTTTGCACTCAAACTCTCTTGCTGCATTTAAATGTTGAAACTGATTTAATCTCAAAATGTTAAATCTGGTACAGATATAGAGTTTAGGTATATTGTATTTGGCCAGCATTAGAGTACAACGAGACTCTGAATCTGGCCCATTATATGCAACAACGCCATACATCCATCACAACAAAGATGTCTGAGTACATGCTAACAACAAGTACACCGTTTTGAATATGCACCAAAGCTGCCACTGAAAGTGAAGGTAGATGTAAAAGTCATGGATATGAAAACCTTCCTGAAATGCATCAACACATTACATACTAAATACAAGTGGCTTAGAAACCCAATTCATCATATGACCAAAAGTCAGAGTAACTCCCTGTGATGTCTAACCAGGTTGATTTACAGTGCTACTTACCCTTTTGGCATCCAGATCTGACTTGGAGGGCAAGCAGGGACTAGTAGCAGGGCTTACAGGGGCACTGCGACTGCCCCCCGCCAACATCAAGCGCACAGATGCCAACCACTTCATGATGGTCTGGACGAGGGATTTAAAGCAAATGTGGAACACAAGAGAGTGCCCGGAGGGGAAAATGCCTAGCAAATAAAGCCTGCAGGTGGACAGAGAGAACGGCGAGGAGGAACACAAAAACAGGTGTGTTTATATTTTGCCCTCGGCATCGGAGACTCTGGTGAGGGCGGTGACCACTCTGCTGCCCCTTCACTCTGCCCATTAAGTCCTAGTGATCCCCCAACATGCAGACGTACATGCCGTTACATGCTCACACTGAGCCAATAGGAAAACACTCTTACAGTTGATACAACTGCACAAACACACACTAATCTTACTTATGTGCACACGCCCGTCCCTTACTACCCTCCTAACACACAGAGACCCCCCCCCCCACCCCCCTTTACTGTACCGCCATCTGCCACTTTCTCCATTTCCTCTGTCCTCCGGGTGCTTAACTTTAGCTTAGTGTGCTAACCCCCCTCAACACAAACACACACACACACACACAGACACACCCCACCTGCTGTGACATGAGACATATCAGTCTGTGATGGAATGAAAACTACACAGATGGATGATCACTAACAGGAGCTGCTCATCAATTCAAATTTGAATAAGAAGATGTCCATGGGCCCATGTCAGACGTTCAGTACACTGGATTTATGTATGAAAGAATGAGTCACCAGATGGAAATTTCGACTGATTGTAAAGAACTACAAAGTTACAGCATTTCCTGGTTTGGCACCAAAACCAATGTTCACTTAGAATACTGCATTCAAAATTCAGATTGGAAATACTCATGTACTGTATGCAGAAACATCTGAAAGGTGGCTTCTCTGGAAGCCGGGAACCGTAAGTAGAAAAGTAACAGACATTTTACCACTTGCCCTGAGCTATCGTATGGATGCACATCCTGATGTCCATTTGATTGTGCCTTTCTTAAAGCCATACACTGATCCTGTCAGTCTGTGCTTTGCGACAGCCCTATAGATCCAAAGAGCAGCGCAGGCTAACAAATGTCAGTGTTGTACATTTCAAAAGAGGATTATCCCCCACAGAGCTTTACAAGGGGATGGGCCATATTATTGATGGTGATAAAAAAAATCACAGACTGAAAAAGTGCGCGACTGTGCGTTAAAACATTTTTGCTGCTTGTTTGTGAGTGGTCTACTCATCCCGGTGGCCTGGCTGCGAGAGACATGGCCATATGCGGAGGCCAGGCTGCGCCGCTCTGATTTTGGTGAGGATGTGGCCAAAGCTAGATATAACTCATCTCTTAATCCCTTGTCTCAGCGTGGCACTGCATATGGCAAAGTTTGGCTGCGGCAGGACGGAAACGATGCAAACGGCTGCACCTTCGATAGCAGCTGTCATTTAGACAAAGGCCCGCGTTGTGAAAGAGGAAGAATAATGAAAATGTCAGAGTAGTCGAGGGGGATCCAAAGTGACAAGCATAGCTTACTTCTGAAGGCTGGTTGAATCACGACAAAGAGTGAGGAATGTGTGCGGATGCATGTGTTTTCATGTGAAATTGTCTCCCCTCAAACAAGGAAGTGCCTTCGGGGAGACAGCAGCTCGGTCTAATCTCTGACTATGCCACATTTCCAACAACAAACACCGGCTGATGACTGAGCCAGGGTACATCCTCATCTGCAACATGCTCTGCTTTCATGCTTTGATTCATACTGAAAATTTCCCTTTTACTGTAATGAGTTCAGTATTACACTGGGAAGGATGCAATTAAAGCTCAGACGAAGCAAACCCAACGGCTCTGGCACGATCACAGCCGCAGGCACAGCGAAACGCAACAAGTGGTTAGCAGGGCGGGAAATAAAAGTGGTGTCAATTGTGGTTTGTAAATGAAGATGTCACAATAATTAACTGAGACCAAAGAGAAATAATGCACGTTGTAAGACATTGTTTTGAGGAACTGGTTAGAATGCTTGTCCCAGCCATGGCACAGATGGCTGCTTTACGACTACTCCAACGCAATGGAAATTACATTTAGCTTGATTAAAAAAAGTATTTGTGTCTTAAGAAAATCATGCACTGCAAACTCTGCTCAGTTCACTCAGCTGAAACATTTCGTCTGTATTAAAGGTCATCTTGACAGAGATGGGTGTAATTAAATTTCTTATCAACTGTCTGAGAATTTAGGGCATAAAACTGAGCAAGTAGATTTAAGGCTGTGAGGACTGACAAACTATCAAGGACATGCTCTTGCTGAATCCGGACTGATCTGCAGTTAAGACTCCAAATCTTAGTAATACTTTAATTTTTACGATTTTTTATCGACAACAAACCAGAACTGACTGAAAAAAGAGTTATTGTGGTTGGTAGACGTCCAATCAACAAGCAACAAATATGTAAAAAATAAAAATGACTTTGTTTAATCTTAATGTAATATGGCTGGATATCAATCTTGAAAGTTGTTCCAAGAAAGTAAATTGTAATTGCAATTTTGAGAGAATGCAGAGGGGGAGATGGGATTGGAAAGGCCGTTTGAAACAGACAGCGTTACGAGTCCTCCACATTCCTTCTCCGTCCCACATCACTCCCACATTTTTACACTCACTCCATGCTGAAATGCCCCAGCGGATATGTCTGCTTTCATCCCGCTCCAAGTAGCAGGAATCAAAAGGGCTGTAAACGTTTCGGCGTGAGTGTGGCATTAAAACTTCTCCCTGAAGACAGACCAGGCCTTTGACTGAGTGGATAGGGAAGCCCCCCACCAGGGGACGGACATTTGCTGCATGAGTTGACAGTTGTCATCTTTACAAAATGAGGTGACTGCATCTCCACGCCGGTCAGGCTAAAGATTCGACTCGAAGCTCATCAGGTGCTAACTTTGTAATGATTTGTAATAAGCCATTTAAACGTTTATGTAACAAAATTTGAGAGCCGATTGTGCTTAATTCACACCGGGTTTGAACTGTTTTGTTTTGCATTAATGACATATTGATCCAAAAGACATCACAAAGCGCAAAATCTTGTCTGTTAAAGCAGAATTATCTTTTGGGCTGCGTGCTGAGTGGTTGTCAGCCGATAGGAGGGAAATGGTCATGGCTAAACTAAAGTGGCTGCTGACACTGGTACCTGTCAGATTGTGCCGCAGCTATGTTACCACACCGAAAAACAAAGAGAGAAAAAAAAAAAAACAGAAAGGAAAAGAACAAAATCAGGAAATCCCACAGGGTGCCGCAATGTAGAGCTGTAACTTTGCTTGGGAGCCCAGTTTCCCTTCTTGTGAGGTCTATAGCTGGAGTTTCCTTTGTTGTGGCAGTTTTTCTTCGTGAGGTTATGTCTTATGTCTTGAACGTAATTCTAACACAACGTGACTTTATACAAACCAAATAGACCTGAGTCGAATGCACAAAAAGTAAATAATATAAGACATTGCTCTGAGCTGTTTATCACTAAAGCTAACTTTGTACAAAGATGTGCAAACAGTGGTGGAGTCTGCCGTTGTTTTCGGGGAGATGTTGTGTAACTCCCAAACAGAGCCCATTTCCCAGCTCTTTTACTGGCTAATAAATCAAACACGTCGCCTTAAGTCAAATGCAGCCGGCCACATCTTCCACGTGTTCCAGCCTGCAACGGGCCTACTGTTTAATGGCTTAAAGAGGCTGATAAACAACCGCTGGCTGAGTTAGCGCGGTGACAGGCTGACAGAGGAGCAGCACAGGTGGGATTATTGGAGGATTATGTTCAGCGGGGTCAGCACAGGTCACTGGAAGGCCGCATATAAATCCTGAGGAAAATAAGAGATCTTAATGACAACTTAATTTCTAAAGAAAAGACTTGTGTCTTTGCAGTGAGGCTTGGCAGGAGTTGTGGACGCCCTCTCTTATCCTCAGCCAAAGGATTCAGGGGCCAGAGGGGACTCCAGACATTTTTGGATGACTTTTTCCCCACAGCAACAGCTATTTTGGAATGAGGCAGATGTAAACAATTACTGAGCAAAATGGCCATGATAGGGCAGAAACAAACGGGGATTAGTTGAGTTTTATCTCCTGCGTTTCAGAATCAACTGAAGCAAATGCAAAAGCAGCGCTTTTTGCTGTTTCACGTGTTTGTTTGGTTTAATTATTCTAATGGAGGAGGAAATGACTACTTCACAACAGCTCTTCAACCATCTCGAACAACAGAAAAGATATTGAAAGCTTAAAGAAACTGCAGTTTCACTGGGTAAAAGAAAAAAGACATTTGAATGGATGAAAAGTAAAAAATGACAGGAGTTTTTTCTTGTGTTTTCATTTAATTTGTGAATTTTAAAAAGATTTTTTTCAAAAAAAGTATAAGAGGAAAAGGGATGGTTTTGAGACATTTAGAGAAGCAAGCCTAAATGAAAATATCCATGTTTCTGTTCTGGATATCAAAGTCAGCCACATCCGCAACTCTTTCTGTAACATTCGAGCAGCCGTGCACCTCTGGGATCAGTAAACGCTGAAGGTTATGTCAACAGAATTATTGCCAGCAGGATGACAATTAAACCAGCAAAACATAGTAGCTATTACACTGACAAGGCGCTTTTTTGGATTTATAAATACTTGGTCAACAGTTCCTGAATAAAAAGTAGAGCTGAAAATGTCAAAATAAAAGCATATATTTCTTTCATCTCCTTAAACACACTCCCAGAATAGATTTTGGATAATGACTTCACACTCTACCTCCATCATTTATCCCTACTTTCCGTAGCAGCAGGCTGGGAAGTTTCTGCTAAGAATAAAATCTCTTAGCAGAAAAAATTAAACGCAGGCCTACTCACATGTGTCCTTTTAAAATGGAAAATTGGAACAATAAAAAAGAGTATTGGAGGGAATGAATATTGCCGGGCATTTTGCTAACCTGGTGCAAATGTAGCTGTGTAATGACTTTTTATGCATTTTTTGTATTCCAGGTGTGTACTTATTAGTTTATGCATTGACAAATACAGAATACAGCGAGCTGTGTATGTGCCAATATCTGAAAATACTCAAACTCTGCTACGATGGACGGAAACAGACATCGTGTATGAACAACACGACCGCTTTGTCTGGGCCGGAGCCATGCACCTTTTGGAATCTCCTCGAGCTTTGACAGTTAATCTTTTAAATGTGAAGGCAGCATCTTGTCAAACAGGTCGGGCATTTCACTTCATCTTGTAAACGGCAACTGAATGCATTGTGAAATTCTAATAAATCTGACATATAATCCCAG
Organism: Menidia beryllina; assembly: GCA_013363375.1. Taxonomy (NCBI): domain Eukaryota; kingdom Metazoa; phylum Chordata; class Actinopteri; order Atheriniformes; family Atherinopsidae; genus Menidia; species Menidia beryllina. Next base: position 304,548 of record JABUIW010000062.1, read on the forward strand.
GTGTGCATCTGTTTACTGTTATAGGAGTGGAAAAGGATCAAGAGGGTGCAAACATAAGATACTTTTAGTAATAATCTTAGCCTTATAGATGCTTAAAAAGTGAATGTCCTGAAACTCCACGTTTTTAAATGATGGCCCTGCAGCTGATTTCTCTTTGCATTAACAGAAGAACATTAAATCAGATTGAATATGTAAACCTTACATCATTTTGCGTTCAACCTGGGAATTTGGCGTTTTTAAGTAGTTAAGTGGCTGTTATCTGACCTCCAACAGCATTATCCTAGTCCGCTAATCCAACTGATAAGAGCATAGACTCTGTGTGAATGTGATCCAATCACTTCTTACTTGCATTTCAAATCTAGTTTACATCTCAATAACATGATAAGTGATTTTTATCCCTCTGGTGTCATGTAAATATACGTCTTATTTCAGGAACCGTGTTTTTCAGTTGACGTGTGTGTTATTTTCAGCAAAGGGAACAATGGCATCTCTTAGGTATACTGGATAATAAAATGAACAACAACTGTTAGCATTCACACAGTTCTCAGATTTTACACACACAAACCTCGCTCTGTGGTGTTCGACACACATAACCCAGGGCCTCTTTCCATTGTGTTCTTAGTGAAATAATTGCAAGCTTTTCATGAGATAACTGGATATGCAACCTCAAGGAGCAGTAAATGTTAGCATCAAGCAAAAAGCCAGCAAAAGAACAAAGCAGTGCCAGCTCAGCACAAACCATCGCATGATAAAAGTGAAGCAACCAATTGTCCAAAACAAAATTTACCAGTAACTAATGGATAAAAGATGAACTGACTGCGGACAAAGGGAACAAAACAAAATCATCACCACTTTAAGGCCAGTTGCTAGCATCTGGCTGTGGGCAAGAAGCACAGATGTTTCATGTTATCATGATCTAATTTATGCTTATTGAAATGCAAACATAAGAACAATTTTCAGCTTGTTTATTTCTTCTATTCCCAAGAGAGGTATGGGCACCTATAAGGTTTACTCAAAAGTATTTCCAAGCTAAACTTAAAAAAAAACATTTGATCAAATCAGATGGATTTTTAAGAATATCTGTAACCCCTCTGATACAAGTCTCCACCTCAGGACATTCTCAACCTTTCATTCCAGGCGGTCCATGTGGTTTACCAGTAATCTCTGATTAAATGTGCTGTCTTTGGTGAAATCATACCACAAAGGCCCACAGGTCTCATATGGTAGGCCAAATTGTTTTTTTCCATGGCATGCATACAAACAGACACCAATATAACCTCTTACAAAACCTTGTGTGGTCCAAAGTTGACTTCCCTTGTGTGTTGATGTTTTCCAAAGACGTAAAGCAGGAATCTGCAGGGGAAAATCACTTTTTAAGTGGCTCTGGTCGTACGGTGGAAAAGGAACAGGCGCACATAATCTGAGCTTCACACACGGTGGAAATTTGAGAAAATTCAAATAGAAGAGTGCATGAGTCAGTACATGCATCTTGTATTGTGGCTCTTATACATATGTGTGTGTGTGTCCATGTGCATATCCTGTCTTTGTAAAGAAAGCCAGACTTAATAAAGTCATTGTTCATGGATCTACCATTCAGGATTTCTGCTGTTGATATCACCACAGCAGCATAAATACTCTATTCCTGTTCAAAACATAATTGTTCTGTATCCCCCGCTGACACGAGGAACAAAATCTTCACCATGAACATAATTAGAGGGGTGAGGCCCCACTCACGCATCATTTTTTAAATGTGGAGGCAGCTCTCAGAGCCGGGCAGTTGCCAATCGGTAATGAAGAACAAAAGCTGCACATCTGCTGTGGCTTTGGCAAGGGAGCGCCAATACGGCCTCAAAGCAAACTCCAACCTTTTATAGTAACCATAAAAAGACCGCACTCAGAGCTGGGGTGAAAAACAAGAGAAAAAAAAATGATAATGATAATCTGGGTAAACAAAATGGGCTGGCTGTACAGAGACACACTGAGATGAAAAATGGACTGTGCTCCGAGGCAACAAGAGGACAACCGTCAACAGGGCTAATCCGTTCAACTCTCAACGCCGAGCGGGGAAAACTGGACTCCAGCATTAGAACTGCTGCATCTGCAGTTGTGGAGAAGAAGAAAACACACAAACGAGACAGAAGTCTTGGAATCTGAAAGCTCCAATGTATCAGGCAGATTTAAAAGGATGAACGGGTCCAAAGAGCAGCATCTCGTGAGGTGGATGAGGCCCGGCAACACCACGACATGAGGCCAACCACGCTGGGGATCAATACTTGAACAACACTGGGGATCAATACTTGAACAACAGAGAGTTTTATTACAAAACTGCCAATATTTTGGGATACGTAAGAAGAAAAATTATTTAAGAAATGCATAGTCTGAGATTTTTCAGTCAGATGACTGAGAACACAATCATTATTTCCTAATAATTGAGCCTAGTCTACCAAAATGCTTGAAAAAAACTCAATTCATTTTGGATGAGTGAGTTATATCGAAATACCTGACCTGAAGCTCCCACTACCTGACTGAATGTGTGAATAAAAGAGAACATCTTTTGGTCTTCAGCACTCCTTGGAAGATTGTGCCACTGTCAAATTTAAAATAGACGACACTGACATCAACTAAGGCCTCTGGTAAATGCGTGCTGGGGAGTCATAAGCTCAACACTATATTTCAGGCGACCACGTCTGGGAAACAGACAACCTCCATCCGTCATGTCATGATGAAGACCTTCACAGGAAATCTGTGGTAAAACTGCATTTTTCACGATCGGCGGTCATCTGCCCACACAGCGTGTCCCCAGCTTCCTCTGCCGTCCATAATACCTGCCGCAGAGAGCTTTAAAGCCTTCTGCTGGCCCATCAGAGGTCAGGACCTGCCCAAGAGTAAGATCCATGGGGATGAGAGTTATAGTTGCTAAACAACATCATTTTGAACAACTGGAGAACGTTTCACAGATCTTTAAGTACCCTTCCTTTTTCAATAAGTATCCTGCTGTTTACATCTAAACTGTACATCCTGAGCTTAACCCTAAATCTGTAGGCTCCTTCTTTTGAACATCATAAGAGGCTATATGGTCTTCAAGACATTTATTGGAAATGAATGTACAAAATCACGAAAAAATTCTGCATTTTTGTGTATTTCATCGGTTGGCACTGATCAGCAAACCAAAAAATCAATGTAGAAAACTTGATTTTATTGAATGCTCTTTTTAAACAAGATACATTACAACTGCTCGTAACGTTTTCCTGGAGTAACGTGCAAACATGAGAGCAGAAAAGGATAAAAGCATGACTAATTGGGCTGTTTGGAAATGATCAACATGGTTCAAACAAATCTGTGACTAGACTGGTGGAGTATAACTGGTGTATAAAATGCACTAATGCACAACATAACACATATGTTCTAGCAATTATGTGTGACCAAAGAATTTGCTGTGTCATATAAAAGTTTGGCTTCAGTAATTTGCCAAACAACCGTTTTTTGGCCGATGAAAGAGGCGCAGTGCCTTAAAGGGAAAACTACCACCAGCAAAACGGCCCTTCTCGTTGACTCGGGGCACGAGGAAAAAGGCTTTGGCTTGGCAGTGCAACAGGAGAAGCTGAGAGCTGGAAAGCAGGAATGGATCCCAGCGTGCTGCTGCCTCCGTCCTCATCCTGCGGTGGGGGACCAGGCCTGCAGCAGTAAATCTTATCCCTAAGCATGTCTCCATCCCTCATCCCTGCTTAAAACGGGATAACACACTCCATTTCCTTGCAGAATGGCATGCTAATGTTGCACATGGCTGGGTTTTGGTGTTCTACGCTCACCCGAACACAGTACATGCGTCTGAAGGCTGTGTGTGGGGTCAGTTTGGGCTGTTACCATTTCACTGTTTTGGCCCCTTTAATTCCCTATTTTGGCCCATTCTAAGTGTTTTAATCACAGCTCTGGTCCAGCGCTCTCCATGCCTGGGAGCCAACCAGAGCTGCACCACTTCTTTGTGTTCCTTTTCGTGTGTCCACCACCACACCCTGGAGGTTCATCTAATCCTGAGGGGGATACATAAACCCCATCAACATTATTTGGGGTCTGGGCTTTTTGAATACTCACCTCATTTTTATTTACAAATATCATTCCTGATCTCTAAATAATCTATTCTTAAATAAATATTAGTATAATGAAAAAGTGATAGCTTGACAATGGACTTCAATTCACATATATTACTTTAGTTGTTCTTATGATGGGATAATTAAACTAAGTAAATTTGTTCATATGATAGTAGCTACAGTCAGCTGTTAATATCTTATACGTAATTTTGATCAAAGTAGGATTCTGAGAGCTTTACAGGATCCTCAGATGCGTCAATCTTGTAGCAAATGCTAATGTTCGACATTAGTGAAACCAAATTCTGAGCAGTGTGTGATCAGATAAATCTCAGTTAAGATTAGAATGGAAAGCTACTCAGTACTGTGTGGAAATTATGTTCAGTGAGGCCCATTTTATTTTGTAATAAAATGTAAATGTCCCATTTGTCATGTTGTCACACGTCTACCTGCAGTTAACTCGTAAAAGTATGTCACAATCACATTTTTATGCAGGTATGCTGAGCAGCATATTCGGCCTAATGAGCCAAACGAGGCAGTACACACTCAGAGGAATTGCTAAAGCCCTATTTGGCAGCAAAGCTGAGGGGTATGTTGAAAACATAAGACACGGCTGAAGAGGGCAGAGAAAAATCATTTACTACATCATACTAATGGTACTGTAATATTACGCCCCCCCATTTCTAATCATATCAAAATATAGACAGTGGATTATCTAAGTTGTTTTCTTTTGTTCTTTAAGGTAAAGAAATGTTGATGTAATATGTTATTATCTATGGACTGATGGAACACACAAAGCTACCAAGGGGGAATACTGTGCTCCGACCTTTGAAAACATCCGAGAAAAGATGGTAATTTGAAAAGGGCTTTGTGAATGATTTCTTTCCAGCATCCCTTTATCTTCCAGAGCGGTGTTCTTCCCACCATGAAAAGGGGGGGGATCTCTTTTCCTCTATGCGTTCAGTGACACCCTATCATCTCACAGGTTTGGTGGTTACTGACAGCACGATGCACGTTGTTGTGATTACCGTCCGTTGTGTAGATGCTCAGACCAACACAGGAGAAGGGATTTTGCTGTTTGCTTTTCGGTTCTTTGGTCAGAATGTTGAGAGCATGAGGGCACGCAGAGCCTCATACAGAGACGAGCACACCCAATCACCGATGGATGGAAAATTATACCAACTGTATTTTTTTGTAACAAATATTTTTGCAACAAATATTGAAGAATGTGAAGAGAAGACTTTTTGAGGATTTGCTCTTATAGCTTTGGCAAACAAATTGTAAAATACTTGGCAGTAAAATATATTACAGTTCTACAATACACACATTTTAAAAATCTGCCCTTTCTAGGACAAAACAAAATGTTTTATTACACAATATGGACCTTCATTTGTAAAAAGTTGTGTAGAACTTTACAAAATTAGATTAGTTATCCAAAGATTCTTGACACAAATGTAAGTAGTGTACACACGCCTGAACATCTAACAAAAGAAAGAATAAAAAAACAAGTTTACCCATCAAACCTTGTGAAACCTTCAGGACAGAACCAGTGAGCCTGGGCTTGACAGCTCTCATAGTTTAGACTGCCATCATCCCAAAACTGTTCCAGCGTTTTCTTGCATTCTGTAAGAAATTGGCATTCCAGTTCAAACTCTATTAATTAGCCAATGCCTTGAAGCAGATCTCTGAGAGGACTAAGTCACTGCACAGCGTAAAAGAGGAATATTATGTCATTTATGGGTTTTGGAAATACACTAAAGAAGTTGGGTTTATGACAGAAAAGAAAATAAATAAGATGCGTCAGAAGATATTGCCTCCCTGTGTGATAGATGTTCTGGCTGAGCTGATTTTGTGGGTTCAAGTCAAGTAATCCCACTGTTATTTCCAGAACAGACAAAAATTAAAAGGTGATGATACAATGCCTTTTTCCTGGACTGTTTTTAAGAAGACTTTTTGAACATCTTGAGCTCTAAATTCACCTGAGTTAACGTGTTTTAAATGTGTGAATATTTTGTTCCTACACTAGCACACACACACAGATGCTGATGTGCTTTTAGCTTATGCACCCTGTAGCTTTGTCCATTATGATCCACAGTTTTTTTCTATATTATTGGTGCTGTCATTTTTTGGTCTATTCATACAGTCTGGTTGTCCTTCCCCAGTTTCCAGATGCTAACAGATGCTGTAGGAGAATTGTCTGTAGCAGATGGTTCTTTTTTATGATTTTGTTCCATTTATTTTCTGTCTTTCTGCTAGCCATGACTGCTAGGGACAGGGGGGTAAGAAAAGGTTTCATTTAAGAAAATCATGCCAATGTGACCTGACTGTATTATTTGACATAGGTGTGATTTAAAAAGGATTTTTCAACACACTTGCCAAAGTTTTGTTACCTTTCATAAGCCTTTCAATCCTGCAGCATAGTTTAAAAAGCAACCAAACCCCTGATGCTGTCCCCGACAAATATAAACGTCCTCATTACATGGGATCAGAAAGGGTTAAACTTCTCTGACAGCAGCCACACACTCAAACTGACCTTACGAGCAGAACACTGTAAAACTCCAGTTCAGCTCACAGTGCAGCTGTCTGGCTTATCTCATCACTGTCTTACCCAGAACCATCACACGTTTCCTCAGAAGGGGAACACATTTGTAGCACATTTTAAGATAATAAAAGATCTTCAAACCTGATTTTAAAAAATAACAGTTATATTGGGTACAGTCATTGTTGGGCTATATTTTTGGTTTAGTCATCAAAATTCCCTCATTACTTTTAGGAAAACTACTAAATCAAGACTGATTCTGTTACTGCCTAAATGATGCAGATGAAGTAGAATCTGGCAGCGATAACAGAACAAATACAGTTTGGAGAGAGAAGGACTGTCAAACAACACACGTCCGTCTGATTTGTACACACAGGGTGTAACTGTCTGCCCCTCACACTGACCAGTTCCACAGTGCCTGGTTGTGGCTGCATGATATTGTAATCAGGCTGTCAGTGCTTGCTGGCTGGAGATAAGCTTCCTGACTCCAATGAATAACCTAATTTATTGAACGGATCGTGATCTGCTGACACCCTAATCCTTCAGCACACACACACACACGTTGTGTCACTTCAGATGCCGGTTTAATCCTAACAGGAGCCTCAGTTACTCAAATATTGTGCAATGTTTCTTTTTCCCTCTCAAATATTTGCCGTTACCTTTACTTTTTATTTTATTCATGTGTGTTCCACTGTCTGAGTTTATGACTCTAAATTGGTTCCTTTTTCTAATCTAAAGCAGACCATCTGACTTTTCATGGGGCAAGTGGACCACTCACCACCATAGAATGCATCAATGAATCTCAAACATGAGTGCTGTACCAAATTATTGTATGTACACTGAGAAAATATATATCTATATTATTAGGTTTGTATAGCCTTCAGGACTTAAAATGAATCTGATCTGTTAAAACTGGTAGATCACAGCTCCACAACAGCAAGCTAAACTGAACAACCTCAGAATGCCTTGAAAGAGTGAAATGACTTTGCATATAATCAGAACACTCCCTCCATAAGATTCACCAAGTGTGTTACAACGGAGATGGACAACAATTGACACATAATCAACATACCTCATGAATACACAAATGACTTTGAATGAGAGTGTCCATTTGAGTAAGAGAAGCTGAAGAAGTTTGCAACAAGAAGTAACTTTCATTATCTTATCAATGTAATCTTATTGTATCATCATCTTATTCTTGACTATTTTTATTTACTTGTCAGGGCTGGATGATGAGAGTTACATTTAATAGATTTAAGAATAAGAGGTTTGAGGTAACATTGGGGTAATCAAGCAATAGGCAAAAGACCCATCACAGCTAAAGAATTGATTTAAAATAAAAGTCATTTTCAACATTCAGCCAGCATATTCAAAACTTGACCACTGGGAAATATCACATTAATATCATATTTTTGCATTATATTAAGATTGAGATTAAGTATGTGGGGGGTAGATAATCTTTTGTCCTCTGGGGTCCCTAACACCAGCAGTGGAGGACAGAGATAACTGCTTGCCGAGTGGCAGGTATGGCATTCACACTTTGTGCAAACTGTGTTGTGCCCTCATTCTGGCACACCTCACTGAATTGGCTTTCAGTTGAGAGCTTATCCCATCCCCCTGGAGATGACAAACCCTGATTCTCCTGTTTAATTTTCTCCCTATCTTTGACTCGTGTTCGCTGTTCCCCCGTGCGATTCGGTTTTCAGCTAGCTTCCACTCCAATCATCAACCCCAAAGTTCACAGAGGAAATTCTGATAACTGCTTCACAAAATGGCTAATTTGATTTCTATCAAACACAAATGGGAGTATTGATGGAGCCAAGCTCATCCCCCCTTTAGTTTGTTCATGCCAAGCAGATCAGATGGGGGCTTGTGTGTCGTGTTGTTGGTTTGTTATCTCATCAGTTCAAACAGGCTGAAAATCACTCATTTCTCATTTCAACATGACGCTGATAACAATCAGAACATCTGATGGCATGTTGCTTCTCCCCAGTCTGAGAACACACAGATTCCCCCAGTCTACACTCATGAGGCCCAAGCAGCAGCATTTATGTAAAAGTACACACACTGCTTCATCAATTCTAAGACTGCAACATGACATCTGAAATGTCAAAGACACATGCAGCACCATCATTTTTTCCAGTTGTGTACCCAGTTGCTGTGTCATCATAGCAGCACTTGCCTCTTATCTCTGTGTTTGAACCACCACTCGTTTAGCAATACGGCAGACTGACCTCGACTTGCAACTGCAAAACGTAGTAATTATGTGCAAAAAAAAAAACAACCCAGCAGCAAAGGTTTCTTTTCCAAGACCGCTTGATTAATAGCATCCTTGTCTGGCAAAGTTCTGATCAGATTTACAGCAACGTGTAACTGATGGGTGAACTTCTGCTGCGAGACAAGCATCAGGAGCTGCAGAGGCTCCAAGTGTGCGCAGAAGGAGGGATGTTGCATAGAACAAGAGCCAAACCATCTGCTGGTCAAATGAGGAGAGCATTTGCGGAGATTTGTGGGAGTTGAATCTCAGGTCCTCCTTCCTGTGAGCGGCTCTGAGTTTGGAATACAGATTGAAGGGCTGAGCAAGTGAGAGGAGAGTGAAGCGAGTGCTTTCACCGGAGGACAATGGTGCCATAGAGTGTGAACAAAGAGTCTTTCACACACCTGAATGCGCGTTGAGTTGAGATTAGATCATAAATTAGCTGACAGAGAGGAATAGTGTAGGTGATGACGGAACAATAAGGAGTTGGAATGAGTGAAGGAGGGTCTGCAGTGCAGTGAAGGAGAAAATGAAGGAAAACTAGCGGTTGGTGTTTGTCCTAAGGGTTCTGCTGACACCCTCTCAAAGCAGCAGCAAGGGTAACCTGTGAAGACAGGAAACACCCCGAGGGTCAAACATGTGTTCCTACTGAGAACACATTGCTCAGGTAGAAGGAAAAACATGGCAGAAAAAAGTGGATATGTGTATATATTATGTATGTTATCACCTCCCTGGAAAAAAAGGTTGTGTCACATGCTAAGAGCCTCCAGCTTTAGAGAATGAACATTCAGTTGCGTTAAACTCTGGTTTTGTCAGTCATTTTGTGGTCTGCATTGTTTATTTACTCCTTCAGGAAATGCACTCAGTCTTAGTTGCTCAGCCAGCAGCCTTAGTGTGTGAGAAATACGTGATGTTCAACTCTGCCAAACTCAGATTCTCATTCATTTCATTCCTAATGTTTGATGCAGAAAGCAACAAAACAATTCTACAGGGATCTGCTGTCACTGTCTCCTGAATGAACGTTTGATGATAAAGCTTTTTAGCATTCCAACACTGTGAACGCCAGCATATTGCTCTTTGACGCTAGTAGCACAACAGTGGAACACACACAAGTTGATTCACAGTTTGCTCTAATGCGGAATTTGAAAAGAAATGAACGCAGGACTTCCTGATAGACTTGTAAAAGTGTTTTTGAAGGAATCCTTCTTGGATATTTCCCCACATTACTGGAATACCTGTTATGGGATATGGTTTGAGACGCTGCTGTTTTTCATATTTGTTGGGATGGATGGACTAAGTGTATCTGACAGGTTCTGGTCCACACAGATGTTTCTGTCTCACATGGCAAGCAGACATTTGAACATCATCTGTGACTGTAATAAAAAGATACGAGGAGGACTTTTTTTCCCCCTCCAAACTCAATCGGCCGCACATATGTGTTTTAGCAATTAAGATCTGTAAAATTGAAAGTAAATCCTTTATGATCTATTTCCATTTGGTTGAAAATAGACTTTTGAAACTCCACTAGGCCAGTGATTAATTTAATGCTCTAACTCTACTCCACATCTAAACACAGTGTGCCAGGTCAGTATTAAGCTAGACTACCACATGCCAACAAATGCAAATGAGTGTTCTGAGTGCTGCTTAAAACTTCTCTATGCAAGATCCTGGACAGGTTTTTTACATCATGGAGATGCTTGTTTGATTTTAGGCTTGTCTTGTTTAGACGTTTTTCTAAATTAATAATTGCCAAAGAAAACCAACAAAGTCATAATTTGGCTTTCGCAGAAGCTCTGCAAACTTTATTCTAAAGGGTGGAATAAGGGCTGATTTCCCCTTCAAATGTAGGATAACTGCTCATGAATGGCGGTATCTTAAGGAAGGCCATCAGAGGTCAAAAGGTTAAGCAGGGATGGGCAGAAGAAGTGAAACCACCATAGATGATGTTTCCATCCAGTAGTCCAACAAAACCTGAACATTTTTTATTCCATTTCATTCCAAAATTAAATTGAAAAATGATCCTAATTACTCAGGAGGAAAATATGAAAAGGCTGAAACAAATGAGTTAGATTCCAACAGACTTTAGGCAAAAAAGTAAATGAAAAAAGCAACCTTAAAATTATCTAAACTTTTGAAGTTTAGATAAAAAAGTTGGCAATAAAGGCTGTTCTTTTTTTCCCCAAAGGTGCACTTCACAACAGTTAACTATTTTATTGGGAGTGACCCAAAGATAACCCTGAGCACCACAAGGGCGGCATGCGGCCACAACTAAGCCTGAGAGGCCACGGAAGGAAGGGAGGTAACAGGAAGAGACCGCAAGAGGCCGACGGAAGGTAAAAAAGACGACCGCGGCCTTCACACGAGTGGGACAGAAAAGCTGAAAGTAGAGGGAGAAGACTGAGGAAGACACAATCATGAACACAGACAGAGGAGGATGACACGCAAAAAACACACAGGAAACAAAAAGGAGAGTGTGGGTCAAAGCCATACAGGGAGGCAAATTCTCTAAGTCAACATACACATCGACATCTGCTGACGGCAGAGGGCTGAAACACACACAACTGCACTCAAACCAGGGAGGTCGCAGCCATTGGGTAAAAAGGCAGCATTGTAAGCCTTTGCTGACATTGCTGAAGAGCTACGAGTTTTAAAAACTTGAGTAGAATAATAAAACTCAAGCCCTCTGGAGTATTCTGCCTCGAGCCGTGGCCGGAAAAATACCCCAAGATCTTTCACTGTGGTGGAGTCTGGGAGCAGCCGGACCAGGAGCTGAGGCAAAGGCTCAGCGGGGGGGGGGGGGGGGGGGGGGGGG
>JABUIW010000062.1:316340-353641 GCA_013363375.1 Menidia beryllina
GGGGGGCGGCCTGTGTCGGTAGCCGGCCTCTAACGAGGTGAGAGAGGGATCTGCTCAGCGTACACCCATCAGCAGCACCTCGCTGTGCCCTGAGCAGCTCCCAGGACAGACCAGCAGGACATCTGACACTGAGACAACAGTCAGAGTTCTCGTCTCCAGGAAGAGTCTTCTAACGTCGAGCAGCCTGTGGAACATGAAACAGGACCCCTGACAAGCTCATTCGCTGTAACTTTAAAAGCTGTTCAAATCTAAGGAAGCAGACAGCTGGACTGGAGCTATGATCCAGCACACGATTATTGACTAGCAGGAGATACAACAGCCCAAAATATCACCAACACAGAAACATCTTTCATCGTCACTCTTTTGCTTTCAAAAGAAGCTTCTTCATGCCTTACACACATAAAAACTGTAAACACCTTCCTGACTGTGCAAGATACGAAGTCAGGTTGCCATCTGCATGATTCGTATCTTTTGATGTAAAGGCCATACATTTTATCCACCTTCCTTATTGACATCCTGATAGAAATAAAAACCTACAAGCAGAGTTCATTCAACCTCGGACACTGTTCCTTCCACAGGTCTCCAGCAGAGGAGAAGCACCAATGAATCAACTCAAATTTACCTGCAGACCCCTGATGTGTAATCACCTCACCCATCAACAGATGGCAGTGTTCTGTCTGTGATGGTGAGGGGAGGAACGGCCGGGTCCCGGCACAGAAGGAGGCAGCTGGAATGACGGCTCTAACCTTGAGAGACGACTGTTGGGCTGCAAATGAGCCACCTTCAACTGTGGGAGAGCGAGCGGGCGGAGCAGTGCCCGCTCACCACAGAGACGGAGATTAACATCATTTTACGTTTCTACTGCAGGACCAAGACAACTGCTTTCATCTCTGTGACGGGTATACCAAAAACCAACTGGAAGAACTTTTACGCTTATGTGCAAACTTTTACACTACTATATTCAAAAGGTTTTTGATCAATGTTTCTTTAACAAGCTGAATGATAAAAAAAAGACCTTATTAACATGTCTGTGTGTTCCTAGCAGATAAATAATTGAAAAAAGAGAATAAAGGTCTTGAGAAAGAGCTATGAGGACGGGGCAGAGAGAAAGACAAAAAAAGAAGAGAGAAGCACTATTATGCAGGTAGAAAATGTGAAGGAAAAGGTCAGCTGCATCTCCAGAGCTTTCCCTTGACAAACAGAAAAACCTTGACCTGGATAGACTATCTTTTGTCTTTTTTTTTACTGAAATGTGCAGCTTAAATTGATAGTTCTATAAAATGGCTCCTATGGTACATAAGGTGAGCTGAACTGTAGAAGGCCAGAGAACTCAGCAGCCAGCTTTCAGTCGGAGATTTCTTTTTTTAAATTAAAGCATATAAATGAGATCAAACCAAGATTGCACGTAAATAAATTAGGCTTCAGTTTCTGATGTGACAGCCAAGATCCAGTGAGAGCAGCGGCTGATTGGCTGCAACACCGACTATGTCTGACAGAAGAAGAATATTCAGGAAACAAACTCAGAGGTAGTTTTTATTTGTAAAAGATCCTAGAAAGAGTTATTTGACACTTGAGAGTATTAATATTTGCTTTCTTGGAGAAACGTAGCAGAGCACTATGGGAAGCCAGAACTAATACAAAAAAAAAAAAGCCAGTATTGAGTAAAATAGGTTTTTAGAACTACACTGAATAAACTTACTAGTTAGCTTTATAATTCACTTTTAATGTCGCTGCTGTGCTACTTTTCATGCACAAACAGAACATTCACACATGAACTTTGGAGAACCTGTTAAGCAGATTTCCACCCAGCAGATGGTCAGACTGGCAATGTCCACTTATTCCATGCTTGATGCTCTAACTTCAGAGCCAGCAGAAATATTTCACTTCATAAATAATTCATCAAAAGAGAACTGCAGCATGCACTAAAAGTATTGATCATAATATAGTTTGATTCATCATTTGTGTAGTTTTCCTGCCGAGTTTTCTGGGAACTTACTATGTGCATGTGTCAGTAGATTTTGACAAGATGAAACTGTCTTCTTTTTGATGTAATATTTCACAAAAAAATTTATTATAACAAAATAAACTGAACATACTGAAGCTTTAAACCTTGTTTTCTGTAAAGGGCTCATCCTTCACGACTCACTAGCTCAGCTTCTGCTGATCAAACCAACATTAACTCTCACTATCAGAGCACCCATTCAACACACATACAAACCGATAGAGAACATCTTAGTAATTACAGAACCAACTACCCTCTAAACTCCCGAAACTAATACAAAGTCAAGTAAGAAAAGGACACAGTTGAATAATGCTGTATTACTTGGCAGGGATGTAAGTTACCTAAAAATTGGACTGTGTTTGCATCACATACAATGAAGAACACCAGTGAAAAGACGGCCCTGTTGTTTAGAAGAATCCACCTGGCAGTATGTTAACAAAACTGTATCTACTGAGTGAGTGACAGCAAGCATCAAGCACTGTATGAAACAAATCAGTGCAGCTTTCATACTCATCACGTCTGAAGAGAGATTTACCTTCAAATGATGTGGAAAGCTCTCCGTGAATACTTTCAAATTGGGTTACACTGAGGCGTAGACCGGCCATTACTGCCGGATCCTCCAGAGACACAAACTCCTCTCAGGGGACTTTAACTGACTTAACTTATTCCCAGTCCGTGCTGTCTGAAACGGGTTTAGGGCAGCCACAGCCAGATAATTCACGGAAGAGTCAACCAGCAAGGTGTGTGCATGTGTGTGTGTGTGTGTGTGTGTGTGTGTGTGTGTGTGTGTGTGTGTGGTCCCACACTAAGCTGCTGAGATGCAGCCCTGCAGAAACACTGCCCCTGTCCTCAGGCACACAGGCCCATTCTTCACATCTAAAGTAATGTCCATCATTGTCCCCACAAACAAACCTATCCTCCACATAAAGGCGGATCAACACTGATGCTGGTGGGAGGTTAGAAGTCAAGCTCTTAGGTGTTTAACCCCTGCATGTTAGTTGGTGTAATGAGGTCATCCAGAAATGACTCACGACACATTCAAATGCTCTGAGCCTGCAGGGTCCCTGCCAACTGACCTCACTCCCAAGGTGACGCACAAGATTACGAGGAAAAGGCATTAGGTGTAATGTACGAGCGAGCGGACCCAAAAACACCCGGAGGCAAACGATCAGTTCGAAAGGTTTATTAGATGGGACAAACCAGGTGGGGTGGTCAGGCAGGCGAGATCGGCAACGGGGAGTCAGTCCAGGAATAATCCGATAAGGGTAATCCAAAGGGGGGTCCGGGGGCGAGCAGGGGTCAAAGCCGGGGAGACAGTCCAGAGGGAGCAGGCGGGGGCGCGGAGTCGGGCAGGCTGGGTCGGGGACACGGGCAGGCAGACAGAGCACTGAGTCGGGCCAGGCAGGACTCAGGCGAAGCAGGAGAATCAGACGAGGGGCAGGCAGGCTCGGAGTCGGGGACGAAACGGACGTAACAGGCAGGCAGGCAGGAACAACGCTGGAAGACTCGCACATTAGGATTGAGACGTTCTGGCACCGGAGAATGCGTGAGAGGGGTTTAAGAGCAGCCCATGGCAGGTGCGACCAATGTCGCTGATTACCCGTGGCTGGCCGGTGGGCGGAGCCAGAACGTCACATTAGGAGCACAGCTCACCGTGATACACAGAGCCACAACGGGCTTTCAGCCCCCGTCCTGTTGAGGCCACGCGTCCTCATAGTGACTCACAAGTCAGAGAAAGAAAGAAGAGCCGGGGACAGCAATTCAGATCACCCTAAGACCTTAAGACTGCAACCGAAATCATTTTACACTTAGTTTACCCTGAATATCTCACAGAGGAGAGTGGAAAGAAAGCAAAAGAAGAGTTTTCCATCTCTCTCTGCTGCGGTCCTGTCGCTGCACCTCTCCTGTGGCTCGTCTGTGGTCAGATGCTATTAAGGCCCCATAAGAGAGATGGATGGCTGTTGAGAAGCTAAAGAAAGATCCAAACCTATTTATCCGTCTTTCTTTGACATCTCAGTGTTTTAGGAAGGTGACGGTGAAGGGGTTGGTGGGGACTACATGCAGTAGGTAAGAGGAATTCATGCCAGATAGTTCATGACCCCTCTTCCCTCTCAACAAGCAGGTCCTTGTGTTGCATGTAATTTGACAGGCCAAGTAATTTCTTCACCATTCGGCACTTTGAGATTTTCTTTTTGTTGCTGTTACAGGACTACTATTACAAGAGAGAGCAGAGAAAACATATACTTAACTTGTCACAATTATGAAGCTTTCACAGCTATCAAGAAAAAAAAGATGGAAAATTGTGAGGAGTACCGTTTGATTAGATTACAGAGAGTTGGCTGAAATAAGAGAGGGGAAAAAGGTGTATGTATAATTCATACGGCTCTGTACCACAGGAGAAAAAATAAATAAATTCACATACCAATTAAGTTATTTTCTCTGGTTTTGGGATGGCTGGTGATTATTTGGGATAGAAGAGGTGCAGAGGGCCCTGTTGTGGTTCAGTCTGAAGGTCCCCATTAGGACCAAGGCCTGGAGATACTCTCCTTTGGTCCATCTGACCACAGACGTCTCAGATTACCTTGTATAGAGCCGTGCTGGATCCTGCCCCGCTTATTCTAGGCCGCGCTTCACCGTCTGTTTGTTTATATATCTGGGTGTGTGTGAGTCAATCGTTAGCTTGTGTTTATTCTAATGAGTATGTACGAAGTGCTGAGGCAGAAACACGTTCTTCTGTCTGACCACAGCGTTGCGATGCATTACTCTGTACAGTTCCCTCTTACTGTACCTGGAACATCTGGATAAAATACGTTTGGGGAAGTGTAATCTAACAGTTCCCTTATTAGGTAGAAATCTTAACGGGGATTTGCACCATCGACTGCAACATGTGACAATAATCCTTCTGTTCTGTCTCAAATGACCAACATCACAACCTGACTATTGTTCTGAACAATAAACAATTTAAAAACTGTTGAAATGAAAGCTTAGAGAAATTGTGAATTGCACTGGCTTTTGCTTTACTGGCTAAAAACCTCAGGGGTAAGTGACAGACTGTCGCCTCACGTGATGCTGAGCAGCACCATTTGGTGGCTGCCACAGCCAATCTGGGACCCGTCACAGCAGCCACCTTGAGAGAAAAGTCACCCATAGTGTGACACAGATGGGCTGCTATTGAGCTGGCACACTGCCTCAGTTCATTGATTCATGCTCAATTTCAATAGAATTCATACAATGGGAAATCATGTAGGTCAGAAGCCTCTCACTTCTTTTTTCATGCCAAATGTCAAGTTGACACAGCTGAGAATCCCTCTGATTCTGCCACAAGCCGCTTGAAGAGGATAAACAACATCATCTGACAGGTACATTTGATGAAACCACTGAGCAACAGCGTGAAGTTCTTCATCAACCCAGATTCTGTCATCCTGATATGTCCATGATATGAGGAACAAGGTGGAAGTAGTTTATTTCTCAGACACAGTTATTGTGGGACGCGGAGGCTTCTCAACAAGATACACCAAGTTCTTTTGAAAACAGGATGAAACACCTCCTTTTACCCCAAAAAGGAGACTGTGATAGGCTCAATACACGATGGCCAGAAATGAAGATCAACTTCAGCCATCAGAACTATGGAAGGTTTTAAACTAGCCGAGCCATTTGGACACCTCAAATTATTCAGAGCAACAAGCCTAAACAGATAATCAATTCTAATAATTGAATGAATAAAAAGCATGAATAAAAAGGAAGACTACTGCTGAAAATGCTATTTTCTCAATAATGATAAAAATGGCATTTAAGAGTACGCTGAAACGGTGTCAGTGCTGGTGTTTAACCATTCAAAATCAGTTTATATTCAACCTGCTAAGCTGTATTGTTTAAGCTGCACTGGAAACAAAGTCTGATATCTAAGAAGTCAAGGAAAAGCTATGCTTTAAAAGAATCTATGATATGAAATCTATCATTAACTTTCATACTTGTTCATAAGTATGAAAAATAATAAAAAGGACTGTTTTTCCTCCATGTTTTCTCGGTCTGCTTCTTTTTGGTGGTTTGTCTTTTCAAAACTGACAACAAAAAGTTCTGGCTGTTACAGCTACCAAGGGACCGATGTCTTGAGATGAATTCCATTGTAACATTTTGTTAGAAAACAAAAAGACAAAATCAAGTGCAACAGAGCAATAATAGTGTGTCAATTCTCGACACCGACGTGGGATGACTGATGGTTTTACAGTGTTTTCCTGAGGGCAGAAGGGAGCACAGAGAAGGGGAAGGTTAAAGGGAATGAGTAGCAGGAAACGCCCGACTGCAGCCCCGTCCACTCCCTGATTTATCAGCCTCTCCACTCGGCCGGGCTGCTAAGGGGGTACGGCAATATTTTCATATTGTTTTACTAAACACTATGTGGCCTTATTTATAGCCGTCTCCCCAGACACCTATAGCGCACCCACTATGGAGGTTTGCACAGCCCCTGGCTGGACTGAAAAGACCCATTGAAGCTACATGAGAGAAAATATAGCCATGTCAGGGAGAGTGTGGCCCTGCAGAGGGACATTGCATGCAACTATGTGTATTTATATTTGAAAGGAACTGACATGATTTAACTGTATAATACATTGTGCTTTTTCCCACAAGTATGTTGTGACACGTTACAAGTGTGGTTTTGCACTTCCAGAGAACCCATTTCTATGTGGGAGAGCATGCCTTATCCTTTTAAGCCATTCATTTGCTGTTTATGTGCCGCGTGTTTGCGGTATCATACTGTGTAAATTAACCAGTCAACCCATCAGAGGCTTGAAACTCCCAGTAGCAGCTTTGTTGGGTTGGTTCTAACCATTGAAGGCCTGACAGGTTGCCATGGTGGTTCTCTGCCTGTCTGGGCATCAATCAGGCCTGTCGGTACGAATCATATACTTCACGTCTCTCTTTTGCCTCTAGAGAAACACGCCACGAGATCAAATTAAGATTCTGATGTGCCGTGAACAAAACAAGCTGGGCCACTCAGGGCCCTCACTCTCAGTGCAACATCTGCTAGCTAAAGAAGATCAGGTGTCTGTGGTCTGTTCCTCGCATATAGACACTGCTTCTCTACAAGCCACCAAAGGTTTTAAGCTGGTTGAAATAACTCAGGAAATATCTGGAATATTTTTCACATATTATCACTGATCGGATCACCCAGTAAAATCCTTCTGCATATTCACTTTTGAAGCTTTCTGTAATGATTTATAAGTATGTGTGCCCCATATGTCGATGGAGAGAATTAAAACCCCAGATGAGGAATCAAAACAGAGACTGGAACATTTTAGATAAATCAGAATCATCCATTTTCATGACCACAAATCCGGAGGCCCTCTGGTCTGATACTTTGTCATTTAATCATCATGCCGGCATATGTTGCTTTTCAGCAGATATGGGAGGGAAGCTCATGACAGCTCCTGCTGACAATGAGACACAAACTACAAACTCTTGAATCAGATGTCAGGTCCAGACTTCAGTGTTTCCAGATTAAAAATGTCCTCACAGTGATCAGTGGTGGGGCACAGGAAAATGTTTGTACATTTTTTTTTTTTTTTTAAACACTAGCCTGTCTCAGCCAGCTAAATCAACTGCGGCATCTGAGGCTGCTCTGACCAACAAGTGGCAAATCATTCACAGGAGCAAAGCGAGAATCTGTTGAGGGCTCGCATCAGATCAAAGCACAGCAAGCCACTGGGATGTCTGAAATTCAGGAGAAGAACAAAGAAAACGAGGAACAGGGAGGAACACAGGAAATGTAAGGAGTATCATTTTAAAAGCAGAAGGCTGAAATATTGAGTATATTTGGTTAGAAATAAAGGCAAATAATCGTGTGGGCATGATATTAGACGAATGATAAGTTAGAAATAGTGCACGTACTCTTCCACCCACTCTGCATCCACACTGACAGCAGGAGATTTTGTATAGTGCAGGAACTGTGCAAATCTACAACCACAGCTTTTTGTTCCTCATCTCTGTCTGTATGTGTCGCTTCTTTCTAACTGATGCATGTTCTTTGCACCACATGCATGACATGTGTACAAAGTGGCACACCTTCATGATCCCTAACCCTCAGATTAGAGTGTAAAAGTATTGGTAGTCAGGTGGTGTGTTAAATAAATTACCAAAAGTTCTGAAAGTTCAGTTTTATGTTATGTGTTTGTGAGTTTGTGAGTTTGTGTATCTCTTAGACAAAGGGAAGAACTGTCCCCATCCCATTTCACATCCCTGAGAGTGTGACATAATGTTATACTTAAGAACTGGTGAAAGGTTCAGCTAAAGGTCAAGTTGGAGTGGTTGGGGGGGAAGAAAGAAAGATATAACAGCAGCTCCCTGATCCATTTGAAACAATACCCCAGTGAACTTTAGACTGGCAGAGGGGTTTCATCATTTTGCTTCAAAGGAGAAAGTTCAGCTGTGGTTTAGAGACAGTTTAAGCTTAAAATGCTTTGGTTTAGTTGCAGCTGCTTATGGTAAAAAAGTGAAGCAATGCATAGAGTTTTGAAAGTTCTGCAACATCTTCATGCTTTACTAAACTAACGTTGTGTAGTGTTTAAAGGGAACATTTTCAGTTCTGTGTTTCAAGACAGGATGAGTTTTTTTTAACTGCAATAAATCCCATGATATAGTTTTAATTAATTCATAGTGACAATATGTGCAAATTATTACATATTACAAAGTAATATGAATTGTTACACATTCAGTCAAATATGTAATGTGCTCGATATATGGTGTGACATCTGTAAGGATGTTTGATGGCATTCATTTATTCTTAATGGCCATGCGATGATTATTTTAACAATCCATATTAAAACAGCTATAAAGGCATCAATGCAAAAATAATTGATGGTTTTGATTTTGTGCCTGGGGCTGCCCGCTCTATGGTAGATGGTGGCAAAAGGGTTCCCGGTTTGACTCCCTGGGAGGCTGGGGACCATCTGGTGGAACAGGCCTGTTTTTCCCATTCATGTGTTCTCTACAGCTCCTTCCCACAGGCCAATAGCATCATGTTAGGTTAGTTTAAGAGTGGCCACCTGTCCAGGTTGAGGTTGAACCCTACCAAAGACTACTGGCATAGGCTCCGCCCCCCCCACAACCCTACTAAGAATAAGAGGTATAGAAGAAAAATAAACATTACAACATTTTTTTAACCTCATATGCGATACAAATGTCATGTGATGTCATGTATGGCACAACTAATGTCTTAATCTTTAACTCATATTAACGATGAATGATATAGTTATTACCAAAGGCATCACCATATAACAAGTTGGGCTCAAGCAACTTTCTTAGGGTGAGGGAAGGGTTAATAGAATGTGGGAGCAGTTTATTGTACTTAGCAAAACTCAACTGCAAAGACCTTAAATCTTTAGTTTAAGAGGACATGCCACAGAAATGAGGGTGAAGCAAAACAGATAACGAGGTGGACATTTAAATATATGTATTTTATGTTGGTCAGTGGTATTGGTAGTAAGATTAAGAAGATCATGAGCGCTTAACTCAGCCTCTGGCTCTGTCACCTTGCATGTGTACCCCCATTTTCCGTCCCACCATTGACCTGTGTCGCCCTCTTCCTTCTCCCTCAACGTCATGAATTTTAATTACTTTACAAGCAAGACATTAACCTATTCATAAAAAAGGCAACTGACACGCTTTCTCATGCGTGACCTGTGATCTATCCTGCTGCTGTTTCATTTAGGGTAGTGGAGGGTGGTCTCTGGATGAAGATGGGAGTGAACAACTAGATTTAAGACCTGTCTTTTTGCATGCCCCTTGAGAATAGCATTTAAGTTCAATAGAGACACAAAGCTGGGGCATGGCTAGACTGAACTAAAAGAATCAGTCACATATTGACTGGACCTGGTAACTCTCACTCTTTTGATAATCCCTGAAAACCTGGTTTGCATTGATCACACAAGGTTAAAAAAAAAAAAAAAAAGAAGCGGTTTTGGATTCTGTCAAGCTCCGAAAGATGAATGAGGCACACCGTCAGGGGCTGATGAAATAGTAGGAGTGGCATTAGAAGGTCTCTCCCATCAGGGATTCAATCATCTAAAACCTTGAGAAAACAAGGCAGAAAGTCTAATCCTGGTCTCCGTTTGAAAACTTATCAAATGTCTCCCCCTGGGTGATTGAGGTCAGAGAAACCCCACCAGAAAAAAACCTCTACGGTAGTTGATGAGCCCCGTTGATTGCACATAACACTAATTGTACTTCAGCGGGCCGGATTAATCACTGTGTCAGAGAGTGGAGGTAAAAGGTGAAACTGCTGTGATTAGAGTGTAATTATGAGGACCGAGGTAACTGCTGTGTCATTCCAGTCTCATCAGTAAAGCCATCCACTTCTGCGCCACCTGGGATACGAGCAGGAGTTCATCTCCCTGACTTCCAGCCTCTGACAGGAGATTTGTAGACAGATTTAACACTTTGAGATTTGTGAATTCTCCTATTGTGTTAGCTCACATCTGATCTTTTACACCTTTCAATTACATGGTTTGTGTTTAACGATTCAGGGCTCTCATCTCTCACAGACTAAGTGTGAAATCCTAATATTCATACATTTCACACCCTCAAAGCTTTTTTCCCCCTCATGAAACAACTTTACAACTTATCATGTGCTGTGTACAAAAGGAGGGTGGTAGTTCCAGTGTTGCACATTTGGCAGTTTTTTTAGCACCTCTTTCTCAAAAGAATGACAGGCAAGACATGTAGGGAATTTTAGGAAAAAAATCCTCAATCCTTTAGGACTGAGGTCTCTTTTCCACTGCTGGAGCATCAAAGACAGCAGCAGCAGTGAGCTGCTCACATCAAGTTTTTCTGAGTCTTTTTTTATCTCTATAGGAGAAGTCACATGTGCAAATACTGTCAAAATTACTGACAAAATTATTTTTAAGCACCACAACGGAAACCATGTAGCATTAATGGACTGCTTCTCAGTCCCATTTTCCATTTTGTTTTGCTGCCTGACAAAAAAAAATGTTAACACCAACAGTTTAATTGGGAATTTTTCTCAACTCAACTAGAAGAGTTGAGTATAGACTTTCTTTCTGCAAGAGACACACATATAAACACAAGCTCGACTGCTAGGATCCTTCTGGAGAGACAGAAAATCCATGTGGACTGGCCTTTTCTACTTAGTTCATAACTTTTTTTGGCTTTAGTGAAAGAGAGAAAAGGAAAACCTGAAAACTCTGAACTATTTGGGAAATTCAAATGATGATCGATTAGCAGAATTTCGGACCTCACAGTAAGTCCAAACTAAACCATTTATCAGCCTTCTCTAAGGAATAAGCAGTGTCTTAGAAAAGTGCAAACACATTTATTCCACTTCTCCTGTGTGTGTTTTCACCTAACCACATGGGGGTACAGGTGTTTTTTCTGATAGCTGAAAGGATGACAAAGGCAGGCTTTAAAAATCTCTTAACTGAAAGAAATCAAGCTGTTGGTGGTCCTGAATGACTAAATTCACTTTGGAATTATTTAAGATATTTTGGTCTTGTATGCTTTAACTTCTTACATAGAGACCTTGCAGAGTAATTATTACATTGTTTTGTGAAATGTCCCACGATTTGCTTAATTTTGTGGATTAAGAAAGTGAGTCATAGCTTCCTTTTGGGATGGTGACCTGAGGGAAACTTTAGTTCTGGATTTTTCCACATTCCTTGGAAATGTAGTGGCAGTTATGCAGCTGGACGGAGTCTTTCACACATTACACTACACGTTTATACAAACGTACAGTTTTTTTAGAATTGAAAAAAAAAAGCTCAACTCCAAATATATGAAACTCAAAGTCGGATCTTTATGTAGGTGATGCGTGATAACAGCCGGTTTCAGGGATATGGGAACTTATGCCTTTTGTCAGGGGACAATAGGGTGGATAATTCCACTGAAAGGTCAGTGCTCAGTGACATTAGGTGATAGGACACAAGTACGAGAGCCAATCACCAGATGCCCTTTCAGAAGCAAACACAACAGCACAGACAGCAGGGACGTGTTGAGTCGCTCATGTAGTATAAAATCTAGAACACGAATGGCTGTTACCGACTCTGGCATTTCACCCTTCGCTCCCCCGCTACTGCTCCAGTTAGCTGTGAAAAAAACTAAGCAAAAACTTTCATCGGTACATCACCCACAGTGTGAAAACAGTGTGTGGATGACCATTATAAGGGAATCATCTGACATTGTAGATGAAGAATCCAGGTAAGTGCAGAGCTACAAAAGAGATGGAGCAGAACAGTGTGCCCATGCGGACTATGGGAGATGCTAATTGGACTGAACAAGTGTCAGGCATAATTCTAACAGGAGATGAAGACAAGCACCGTGAATTGTGGATGTTGCCCTTGAGAGTGTTGGAAAAAGAAAAGCAAGAAAACACCAGTGACAACCTTTCTGCTGATTTCCAGCCTTTGGACCTGTGAATAAAAGACAAAGTCACTCTAACATCACTGTGACCAACAGAGAAAGCGCCCCACTGTTCCATACATTATCTTTAATGCAGTTCGTCTTTGCTCTCTAGTTTGAAAATCACTATTAGATCACTTATTAAATACATTCTATTTCACATACAACATGTAAGCACACACACACATATATGTATAAGTCTGTGTGTGAGTAAATATATATTTATTTCCGACCTGTTCATTTCAATTTAATTTCATCTCTGTCAATTGAGATGTCAAAGTATGTAGTTGCATGCCGCATTTCCCCAGATATTGGTGGAGCATAGTAGGTTACTTCTCTCTATGATATGAGATCACGTTCATCGTGCGTTAAGCTCTTCTGAATGACACTGTTCTGATGCATCCATCCGCGATTACAAAAACATGCATTTAAGGGTCATTTTGTGAACAGCAGACCCCATCGTATCCATAGAATAATGATGCTAACAGGAAGGTTTCAGTGTGGGGGGGCTACCGTTTGCAGGACTAAACGACACAAAGACATGATCATCATATGGTGTATTGGACAGCACAAAGAGAAAATTGGGCACGCAACAAAGACCATCTACAAGAACCAGAGGTCGAGGACAGAGCAGTGGAATGGTTCCTGTACATATGACTTGGGAAGCTTGTTTCCCCTCTGCCCCCCCTGGTGTGAGAGAGATTGAACAGGACTGCACATGAAACAACTGTGGTCTTGAGAAAGTAACTGCATCCAGTAGAAATGGTTTGATTTGGAATATCTGGACACGCAAACGTTCGGTCTTCTTTGATAAAAAGATTACATATAATGATATTCTTGAAGGCAGCCACAAGAAAAATGACTGTTACCAATCATTATTCAAGAAAGATGTCAACAGATCCAATGTTAAGCCAAAGAAGAAGTTAATACAGCCCTGGAATACTGCTGGAACAGCCCTGCCACCACAAGTTCTCAGTCATTTGAAATCTATACCACTTCTGTAATTTTCCTTTGAACAGAATGATTAAACTCAAATATCTTAGTGATGATTTGAAGTCTGTTGGCAGACTAAAAGCCACAGCCTTTATTTCTGAAAGCATTTGGAAGCCTTTTAGATCTTGGCATGTTGACATACATTTCAATGGCAAAAAGACAGTGAAATAAGACAGGACACTGTCTTTTGTTTTTTCAGTGTCACAAAGGTGTTTCAGTTCTTACCAACCTTTGCCTCATACCTAACCCACAGTAGGGTAGCTGTGTTAAAGAGAAGAGGTCAGCATAAAACAAGAACCCTCCACTGAGCCATTCTCTCATGAAAAACAACCCTAAAACAGAAAGAGAAATAGATATTGATCTGCTGCATAGAGAATGAAAGCGTCTCACTGGACATATTTAAACTGAGGAACATTTTCGGAGAGACAGTAAATATTGTACCTGCTGACCTTTGGTGGTTAGTGATTGAGGCTTTTTTCCCCTTTAAAAATAATCGTCAGAAAATTGCTGAAAAGTCTTGTTCATTTTTGATAGCCTAGCAGAAAAAGAAAAAATTTAGAATTTTTTTTTAATTAAAATCTACTAACTTTAGCATCAAACCCAAAATGATTCAGTGAAAATTCAGAATATTTAACTTGAACTTCGTTTTTTACTTTAAACTCCCAAAGAATATAAATACAAGCACTGCTGACTCTTTTCCAACCTGCTGGTGCCTGTTCTTTTCAAAAGATGAAGAATTTGGTTTGCAAAATGGGTCTTTTGACGATAGATAAACAGATTTTGACAAACTTAACCTAGAGTAGAAAAAACCTCCCCACTAGAACCTATAATTAAAGGTACTATTTTAGCATAATTTCACAAGCTGCACTAGCTATTCATTTGTTTGAAAGAGTCATAATGCTTCTTAATTTCTGCAATCTACGCAAATGACATTTGTCAAAAGGCATCCACAAAGTAGTGAAATCCTGCTGTTATTTAATGCGACACTTCAGGTTGTTTAGGGCGGGAAATGTTAGCGTGTTTCTAATATCAAGTAATGTTTTCCAGGTGTATTCCATTCATGAAAGAGTGAAAAATCCCTGCTTCAGCAGTAAACATATTTGAACAAACAAACCACATCCAAACACACTCAGCTTTTCTTTTGACAGCACATACAGATTGCTGCAGTCTCTGTTTTGCGTTATATAATTTGCACTGCACACTGTGGAGAGGGTTTGAATAAAAGGATGTAAAAAAAATAAAAATAAAATAAACATGACTATTGCTCAGAACAGGGCCGGATACAAATGGGAGGAGGAAATGCTGGCTGAGGCAGCTGCACTGACTACAGTGAGCCCCACTGCTAAGGTGATAGCGCGTCTCTCACCAGTGCTCTTTCATGCTTTGCCTTCAAACTTTTGACAACAAGCTAAATCCCAGAGCCGCACTCACTCTTCACGCTGATGGATGTCGATGTCTTATGTTATTTCCCCACCGTATCAATCACTGATAGAAAAGGAGAGATGGCTGTCTTGCCCCCAAAAATACATTTATCATCACATAATCCAGATATGAGAGAAGGGTTGTTTTATCAGGGATACTCTGAGCTGCTGAAAGACAGTGTCTTATTTTAAATAGAGAATATTAACACAATTAACACTAAATCTTAGTGATCCCAATCTACACCTGTAGTTTCTGTAGTTCTTGCACAGAATCCAAATCTCATGAGGTTTTGTGAAAGTGTTCCCATTCGTTTGTACTAACAAGTGAAAGCCCAGACAGGTACAGTATATTCCTCTTCCTCAGCTCTCGCCTTCGCACGGAAATAGAAATGTAGACCATCTGAACACCTGCTGAGAGGAGTTGAGGCTGAAGTGTGTAAAATCATGTTATTATTTCTCCACCGTTGCTCAGCATAAAATCTCAGCCCCTGATAAAACGGTGCTGGTGCAGGCTCGGGAAGTTTTCTCTATATCACAACTGAAACAAGTATCTTTTCGCAACTTAGTTTTCTCTGCTTTTGAACCTCCCAAAAGTTAAAAGCTTTAAACTCTGACAAGTGTGCATCTGGGAGAAATTTTTGCAATTCATTTTGCGTTAAAAATTCATCATCCTGCAGGAGCAGCTGGGTTCTGCTCAATAATGACAGATTCATGGGGCGACACAAACTTGCAGAAGTGTTGTGTATATACGCCCAAAAGCTAGATGCAAAACCGTCTATTCCAGCACAGATTCCCATCCAAATGTACGGGGTGTTCTGCTGTCTCAAGAGCCACAACTGTTTGTATAGAGTGCACTGGAGAAGCCCACACACAGAAACTATATCCGGAAATTAATGGACAAACTTAGAACATAATATATTAGCTCAGTGTAAGCATTGCTGACCCAAAGCGCATTAAGTAGTCACAAAGAGCCGACGCAGCGACATGACTGACATGAAAGCTGGGTGGAACCGAGAGTGAAACTGAATCTGACCGACCCGTTTTAATAGTCTGAACACACTGTCTTCCAGTGTACCTCAGTGGCCCTTTTAAAAGTAATTATCTTCCAAATGTATTCATTCATTTGAAATATGAGGGAACGTAAAGGACATAGAAGGCTGAGCCATGAATGCAAGAACGAGCACAGAGTAAGGAAGGAGGACCACTCACTGAAGCACCTGAGACTAAGGTTGCAAGTGACCGTACAAGCTGAAACAGACACAGTGAGTGTGTGTGTGTGTGTGTGCATGAGTCTGCTCAATTTTGTAGAGTGAAGATTAACATCTCTCTGCAGTCATGAGATTAGTGTGAAACTGCAAAGGTGTGGCACAGTCATTTTCACCTCTGATGATTTCCCTCCACTGGAGTGTGAATTTTTTCCACTATACTAGACAGATTTCTTGCTCCTTCTTGCCTCTTTGGGGCATTGATCCCTAAACTGATGATGCTTTATAGGGTAAAGCAGTAAGGGGTATCGCGAAAATAGTGTACAGTGCCGGGAACTACCTGAAACTAAAACAATAACTTCCTGTAATTTCTTAATTTTCTTTCTGTACACGTTAAAAATGTTTCAGCTTTGTGTTGATACATTTCTGTTGATGAATAAATGAATGCATACATTTATAGTGGTGGTATAACTACAGATTTCATAGATAACTGCAACACAAATTTAGCTTCCTGCATATTTTCCATTTCTTTAGACTTAAAGTAAGATCTATGTACAATGTATAACAGTACGCCTTGCTAGTTATGCCAACCTACACAAAGTCATTTAGAAATGTACATTCACAGCTACTTTGTAGCATAGGTTTTCAGGTCTTTTCATTGATAAACTGAAAACAGTCTCCCTCCTGTTTGTGTGTTCCTCGAGTGCTTACGTGCTTTCAATGTGCAATCAGCCTAAATTAAAAGTGATATGCACTCAATCTGTCCTATTGTGTAGCTCTTCCCACAGCAACGTGCAGCTAATAACCGCCCCTGTCAGTCAACGAGACTGACATTCCTGATTACACGTGTAGGAAAAATGGAGAGCACTTTATGGCTAAATGGGGGCTTGTAAACAAGAACAGAGGGGGATGTTTCATCCATTTCATATTGGGATGTCCATATAACTGCTCTTCTTGTACATGGCTAGCTAACTTATAACTACTGTTGTCATGTCATCCAGGATGACTCTGGTGTAATTTTACAGTTGCACAAACCAATTTTTTGGTAAATGTCTGTGTCCAAAACAATGAGATTTACATTCCACAAAGTAAACTGAGTTCATTCTAAAAACAGCAAGGGTTACTTTGACAAAAGAAAAGGTGTGTATCCTAACTGTTGATCACTTATTACATCCTAACAGCTCCTATTAATGACAAAATATAAAGTCGTACCATACAGTAAACATGCACTGATAGGTTGCCAGTGTTTGTCTTGCCATGTGTCACTCACCACACTGACAGCAGGTGTGTATTATTCACTCTTCCAGCTGACTGCGGGTCTGTCACTCCCCACAGGGGTGCATACTGCTAAATGGGTCACTGTCAACACAGTCTATCTCCCACACATATGTTCCACCAGCGCCCCGTGTAAATTTATGACAAGGAGCTGAGGAGACAGTGTCACCGGGTGCACGCTGACTGCAGAATCACTGCTGCTGGTAGCAGTGCCGAGCCCCGGTGAAATCAGGTGTGCGCCACTTCACAAGTGCCATGTTGTCAAGATAGACCACTCCAGGAGTGAGCTTAGACATTTCTGATGACCCGGAGGCTGGCAGAAGAGGCCGGCCAGATGATGGATCTTGAATAAAGTCAATATCCAGGTGAAGTGAAACAGAGGCATTCTGCTAGAAACAATCACAGCAATGTCCAAGATGAAAAGAGAAAAAGAAAATAGCACAGAACAAAGATGCTAGATTAAAAATGACTGCGTGAGCAAATCCACTGTAATCAAGGGGCTATATTTCTGAAATCTGTCCTTTTGACATTAACTTTCTGCACTGCGCTAACAAATAGTTTTCTTACATTTTTGCAAAAAAACTGTGTGCAAATCAAGCTCTTGGAAGACTTACTGTGCAGATTGAATCCATATCTTTTAGTAAACAGAAGGTTTGTGTGAGTACAAAGTGCTTGTGGAATCAGACTGTAAAGAAGCGCTGATTTCCTCTGACAGAGGTCCTTTCATGCCTTATTGCCTCACTTTGGCTCCTTCTGGAGAGCAGAAACCAAAACCATTTACACGGCTGATATAACCTAACAACAGCCACTGGCAACGGGGGCGCAAATGAAATAACATTATGTAAATCTTAACTCAGGCAGTTTTTGCATGACTATACATAACTGTGTAAGACAACTACAGTCTTTACATACATTTACCACATAGGAAAACTTTTAGGGGTCTATTCTGACATGTGTGCTCAGTTTCCATTTGTAACAAATTGGTTAAATCATATAAAAAGAAATAATTGGTAAGCAGAATTTTAATTGTTAATGAAATATGAATAGTTTTTTTTACACTGAAAAAGTTATTTACAAGATGCTACCTAGAAAAATGTCCAAATGGTCTGAATGCAAACAGAATTAGAATGACTGTTTTCTGATTTCTGTCAAATTGACCTTCATTATTTGAAAAAAGAAACTAAAATATTCCAGGTTACCAAGACAATGCATCCACTGAAGCTGACGGGAACAGTTCAAAGGCTTCTCACATGAGCTTTTCCTCCTCTTTACTGTTGGTTGAGCTTTACACTCTGGTAAACCCTTTTAGATCACACAAGCAAAGCCCAAATGATCTGTTTTACATACAAAAGCTTCCTACAGTAATTTATTTTTTCTTTCTTCTCCTTTCATCTTCATCTCTCAAAGCACATCTGCTGTCTCAATATTAAAGTTATAGCACCTATACTTCCATTTCACATGTTTTTTCTTTGAAAGACATACAAGACTACTTTAAAGACTTATTATCATCTTCTGACTAAAAATAGAAAATAAAAAACAAGAAAATACACTTTTCTTTGTATTCATTTATCTATCCTTGAGTAAAGTATTCCTCTTACTGTGGGGCTTTACAAAGACCAGTCCCATTTCTCAACATATATTCCAATCAGTATGTATATCCCGCCATTATTACCTTGTTGAGGTCTTAATAACATTTAATCACAGCCATCTTTCCACTACAGCCTTTGTCAGCATAGTGCATTATTGGTTTCCTTCTTTTCTTTCACCTTATCTCTTTATGGCTCCTACTAGATAAAGCGATTATTATTCGACACACCTGTGTTTGCTGTGTTCTA
Organism: Menidia beryllina; assembly: GCA_013363375.1. Taxonomy (NCBI): domain Eukaryota; kingdom Metazoa; phylum Chordata; class Actinopteri; order Atheriniformes; family Atherinopsidae; genus Menidia; species Menidia beryllina. The sequence continues at coordinate 335,482 of JABUIW010000062.1, forward strand.
AGTGTCAAAGCACTGGTTCTGGTATCTCAACAATCAGCTCTCAGTTCAGTTCCCTGGGACACAGAGCTTCTCTTTGTTCCACACGGTCATTCCTTCCTATCTTCTCTGCAGTTGCTATCTTATAGTACAGCCAAGAGAAAGGGGCAAAAACTAGTCCAAAGGATGAACAGAACATTTTGACCAGCACTGGAATGAATTGTCATAAAAAAAGGAGAAAAGAATGTCTTGTGAAAAGTAAATAGACTGGAGAGTTTGCCGAGTCCAGTCTCAGAACAAGCTGGGTATCAGTATAAACCACTAAGTCAATTTCTCTCTTTATGTTCAAGGCCATGACCATGAAAGATCTTTCTCTATTTCAAATCTAGACTCTAAAAACATTTTAAAATACAACCATAGCCTTGACACTTAAACTATTAAATTGGTCTATAAATATGTTAGGCGGTGTTAAATGTTTAGTACTTTCAACTCTAAAGTGTTTGAGTGCAGTTGTATATAAAGCTGATGTAGCCCATGCACAAGGTTGCAATAGTTCTCTGCAACATTTCCTTATGTGCAGGACAGCGGATGTGACAGAGGTCCACCTCATTAAGCGATTCCGAAGCCAAAGCTGTAGCATTCATTTACGAGCTGTCCACACAGTGAAAACAGAAATGATGTTCAGTGCAGAGGATAAATTAGAAAGTCACACCTAATTAACACTTCCAACTGAGGCGTTAGTTTCCCCTGGTACGGTGGCCATGACATTAAAAAAAGACCAATGAACAGAAAGATGTAGAGAATGTGTTTACGTCTTCAGAAAATACATTTGATGTTACCACGCTTTCCATAACGCTGTGCTCTAAGGTTAAGATGATAATTATTTTTTTTCTATCTAAACCATTTTCAGTTATTATATGCACTAAAGAAGCGCAGGAAGAAAAAGCAGTACCTTTTTTCCTGGTAAATCCAGAGCTGGCCTTACTGAAATGAATTCTAGGATATTGTATTCATTCATTCATTCATATATTCTTTCTATGCCTGCTTATGCCTTGCAGGGTCACGGAGGGGATGGAACCCATCCCAGCCGTCACTCTGGACAGATCACCAGTCCATCACAGGGCTACACAGAGACAAACAAGTAAGACATATACCAGCATCAAAGCTACAACCTGTATCCCTTCATGTAACTGTGTAAATTGGGTTGGACAAAAGAAAAGAAAAGAGAAAAAAAAGTTTTTTGTTTGTGTGGTATTTCTTTGAAAGAAATCTTTCATATTACAAATAAACTAAACTGGACCGTTAAACGTAAATATAAAAAACGGGCTTTCCATGTGATACTGTTTTAGATATTGTATATATAGCGCCGCAGAAATCATAGAATGTACAAAAACCACAAACTGAGGCAATTCCCTTGTAAGAGAGTGGCATATTTAAAAGAAACGCCATCACTAACCGCTTCCTAAATGAGCAGGTATGAAAACCCAGACGGGCAAAGAAAATTGCACACCGGAAAAGGTTTCCATTATATTCAAAGCAAATCTTTTACCACCACAGATCTTTATTTTCATGTTATTGTCCATTGAAAACAAATTTAAATAGCATAACAGACTCACATTACATGCCCACTACTTCCATCATGCTGTTTCTAAATTACCATGGGAAAGGAGCGAGTCATGTGATGTGCAGAGCGAAAAAAAAGATGAAAGAACGCTTTTCCTGAAGTACATCCAATGCATTTTGTCATATTTTGTGCCAATCTGTCCCAAGTTAATTAAAGACTAAAGACAAAAGATAATTAATAAGTTAAAGCACTCAATTGTTATGTAAGTATTGGAGTGATGGGAGTTGGTGGTTAATTAGCAGTCTAAGCATATAACTTGTCAGAGCTGGCAATATCAGAGTATAATATGAATGATAATGAATGAAATTATTATTTTTGTTTTTCAAAAGGGGGACAAAAGTCCCAAATTTGTTAAGTGTGTTAAGTGTGTTGTCAAAATTCGAAAACATTACAAGAAATAACTTGCTTTTTTAAAACATCCAAGACACTAGTTGCAAGTTAAAGATTGATACTGAGTTTCATTATAAATGTAACCATCAAAAAACTAAATGTCAAAGCATAGACAAAGCTGACATACAAGGCAAATGGAAAATATCGTCTTTTAATCAACTTCACCTATTCTAAAAAGGATACCTGAAATGAGATGGGGCAGTCAAACTGACTCTGGTGCCTTAGAAAGCAGAAAGAAGCTGCCCTTTTGTTAAATACAAAATAATAAAGCAAAACTTAAAGTATCTTTGGGATATTATCTCTGTGATCATAATTTAGAAAGCAGCAAACCACATGCACAGGATCCCGTGTTGGTACTTTCTTCTGTCATTCATGTTTTTTTTAAATTCCAATTTTGTCCAAGTGAGTAATTTGCTTTCGTCAAACTAGTCTCTCTCTATCCATTCAACAACAGCTTGAGGGCAGACTCAGCTGTTACTCTGCTACCAGTGGCAGTTCTAAGGCACAAATAAATCTGCACATGTATGTCCACAAAACCGGTTCTATTGACAAAATCTGACTGTGTGAACATCAATACAGAGACTAGAGAGGCGGCAAAGACCACGGTTTGATCTGATTGTTGTGATGATATCAGCCTCACAGCCACAAGCTGTCATTTGCTAGTAGTGCCTGCAGCAGAAGACCAAATATGACACCACAGAGAGGGAGGCCTTGCATGAGATGCTTACTTTCGAAATGATTGGCTTATTCTGCTTTTACTTTCAATCAAAGGGAATTAAGTTACACTTCAGTTTGAGAGCTTGCTGCGCTGTAATGATTTTAATCAAAATCGTTAATAAATATTTCATAACACTTTCGGGTGCCTCAGAGGGGAGCTTTCTAATGCAGAGACTGCTATCATGACTGGAACAGGAGGCCACTGTTCAGCAACACTAAACTCAGAACACCGGAATTAGGGATGAGAAACATTGTTTCTTCCAGCAGCATGTTTATCTGAAGGGACTGAGAGGAGGTTTGCATCCAAGGCCACTGTCTGGTCTCAGTGATCGGGCGGCCATGTTGCGGAGGAAATGCTTATTATGTGGTTGTGCACAGGCCTTGTTTGTTGTGACCTTGAGGGCTCTTCCCATGGCACATAGCGCTTTACAAAATGAGAGGAGTGACCACAGCGACCACACTGGGAACGAAAAAAAAGAAAAAAAAGATCCAAACACAGCATTTTCTCTCATTTTCTGGTTTAAATGCACTAACGCTTTCTTACTGTGACGAGATTGATACGTTACAGTGTCTCCATTTTTGAGGCTACGTCTTCATTTTTTCCCAATGTGGAACATCTCACCTCAGTTTTTAGCAAGAACTAGCTGCCATACTATTGTGAATAGTGAGTAGTCCAAATAGATGTCAGTATGAACATACAGTGTTATGTGGCTGACTTGTGGAGTTTCTATAAAAGTTCCCAAAATACCCTAAATGTTACAAATAAAACAAAAATACTAAAAAAGCCAAGCAGCAGTAGAAATATTGATGGGTAATTTATTGATGTGTGGGACAAAAGCAACAAGGGTCGATCATTTGCACACACCATACGGCATCAGTCACTGGTGAGCACTCAACCCCCCCCCCCCCCCCGATGTGATTAAAGGTGCAGGGTGGCGTGAAACCGGTTGAATGCTGATGCAGACATGCCGGGGAACCATAATAATAAAGCATGCCTCGCCTTACATGCACGCCGTTAACCCTCACTGCTACAGTTTCAATCCGAGCAATCTATGTGGATGCTTCAGACACACCGGTGTTCACGCAGGTGCACTCACACAGGCACTGTTAACGCTGACAGCTTGTTCCTTCATGAGATCCCATTTTACACTAAAAAGGGTACATCATTACATGCCAACATGCTGTGAATGAAGCATGAATAATGTATGAAAAATCTACCATCAACATATGCAAGCTGGAATCAGCCATGTGCACAGAGTGAGAATGAAGCCAACTCCATCTAGAAAGGTGAATAAAGAAGATAATGCTGTTTTTCTTTGTAGCTCCAGCACCCGTTGTGGGTTGATTTACTGGATGTCTCGCGACTGCACACGCCAATATAACAGGGGCACGTTTAATGCAAGTTTTGAATGAAGACATCAATCATGTGCAGAATTTTATGATCAAAGTAATCAATTTTTTTCATTGAACTTTTCCCAGCTGCCATGTCTTTTTTCATGACGGGTGGACTACTGTATTCTGCACTTTGATTCCAGCTGGAGATTTGGCCCTACCGTCACACACAAGGTCATTTTATGGTCACACATCAGATCCCTCATGCCCATGGTGTTACTTCTCATGTAGTGCTAATGGAATTTGACACCTTAGACTCTGTTTGTGGTCTTCTTGCCCTTTTGAGCAGCATGATATATCTGTGAAGGATTTCAACAGTTCCAAGACAGACAGAAAAAGATGTGACCTTCGGGATAATGCATCTGAATAATTAGATAAGGTATAATTAAAGACATAGTATAATCATTTTTAATAGAATTTTTTTATTTTAAACTTGGAGATTTTAACAGTCAGATTAACCTCCCCAAACGTTTCCATCTTTGTTTGCATTTATACTGAACCTGGTCAGAGTTGTCTGATGTGCCCCCTAGTGGAGTAATCCTGTAAAAAGCGTGGCAAACATTTACACCAAAAAACAATTAAACTACTCACTTGCTTCCGTTAAAATAAAAGAAAACTGAGGGTCAAAGACCAGAGAAAAGAGATGTTCCCCAGAGACCAAATACACTATTGGAATTTTAGTACTCACTATTTTCCAAAATGACATAAGACCAAAAGATAGAGTGGGTGCTTTCCAAACAAACAAGTAATGCCAAATTCTTAATCATCTTACAACCAATAAATAAATTCCTCTGATCAATATTTTAAGAAAATAACCCCAAACAACTGCAAAAAAGCCTGAGGCTAAAGTGCCTTGTCGATTCCTTTATACTTCACTCACATGGCTGCGTAAAGGCCCAGAAAACGGTGGGGAGATATTTAATGTCCATGTGTCTTAAAAGCATCTGACTGTACTCAAAGTGTTTGAATAGTTAGAATATAACATGTTCAGAAAAAGGAGATATTTAGTTATGTAGTGAAAAAGCATATATAGTGTCAAAATGTCATACATTTGGTTTGATCAAGACATGAGTGTCCTCTAGGAATGGACAAAAGATCAGGCTGTTCTAACATTGGAGAAATTAACTTCATATGGTTTAAGCTTATTTTCTTTAAAGTACAAAGTGTTTGGTTATAGATTGAAGATTTGACTGGTTCAACAGCTGTGATGAAATCACTTAGAGAATTTAGAAATACTCTCATTCTGTTTCCTCACATATCAACATGAGGCAACTTGTCTATCCTGGTGGAAACCACCACTGACGTTTGTGGTCAGATAAAAAGGCAGGTTGATTTGAGATTACATTCCATGAGGTTTATTTTTGCACTCTATTTGCCATTATTGCCAATCCTGTTTCTGTCTTTCTCTGATCGTCTTTAGTTGGAATTATTTTGTCATTCCCTCTCCGTCTCCCTCCATCCTCACTCTGTCTGAACTGGTCTTCACTTCTCTCATCGTTGTGCCTCTAAGGATGTGTTGCTTGTGATGCTCTAGCGTTTGAAACGGCGATCCTCTGCCTTCATTTAGAGATATAGACCTGATCTCGTATTAAAGTTCATGCTAAAGGTTTGAGCCTGAACTCTGAACAGAGTTTAGTGTCAGTGGATTTCAGAAGAGAGACTAAATCCTGCTTCATTCAATCACAAAATTAACCTCTAACACTTTTGTTCAATGGAAAGAAGCATTTTAACCGCCTTTATGAAAGCTGAGCGAGAAATTATCCCCGGGCGTGGGGTGGGACTGGGTGTTACTGTGCATGTTTAGTGGGCATCTTCTACCCACAGAGTACAAGATAAAACCATTGGTTGCATATTCATCTAATAATTCAAAATCAGTCACATGCCCTCAGTTTTTACACAGCACATGTGAAAAGAACCATGCATGGCGGATTTTTCACCCAACGTAACAATCAATACGTGCTCTCACCTGCAGCCCCTGTTCAGCAACTCGAGGTAAGATACAGTGGTATCCATCAAATTCCATTTACACTAACCAGTCGGGTATTAAATTATTCATCTCTCACGACACAGGTCTCCACAGCTTGAATGGAGTAATCACATCTGAGACTCCACAGGAGGCAAATCATTTTTGTACAGAATTCACCTCACTGGGACTTTAAAAAGTATTAAAGCGTGACAAAAATATCGAATAAATAAATTAACCGATGCAAAACAGTTTCAGGTGATGGCGGATGAGAAATTTCAAGGATAAGCCTCGGTAGCAACTCTGCCTGACCACTAGCAACCATTTCCCATGTGGTCAAGTACGCAGTCCAGTTTTAATTACTGCTTCTTCTTTTAGAGATAAATGAGAGAGAGATATCAACTCTGTCTAAAAATAGAAAATAAAATGGATTAAGTGCTGTCAAAGCACAGGTTCCTTTCATTTAGAACTTGGCTTTTCTTACAAAATGATATAATGGCTTCACAGATCTTAAATTTGGAAGGATTTAGGGTTAATAAGGTTGTCGTTTTGTTACTAAATTGACCACTGGCTCTAGCAAGAACCTTTGGAGTATTGTCTTATTTGCAGGCTCCAAAGAGCATTGAGTTGGTAGACATTTCTAGTTTTGTCTCCAAGTCCCATGTAAGGTTTCGTTGGTAAACATTATCAAAATGTATGTGAAATCCAGAGAAGTACAAATTATGCCACTCAGATGTCATATCAACCTTTAAATTACAGTAATACTACTTTTGTACGTCCAGTAATATAAACTAAGAATTGTTATCCATTATCCAGATCTATAAATCCATCTATTTCACCATCTTGAATGGAGTTATTTACTGACATTCTCCCTTCATACCAATTTTTCTGCCAAAAAATAAAAAAATAAAAAATCTGAAAGAATCCAGTAACATCTCCTAAATATTAATGGCAAGCCAATTTGCACCATGGGTTGAACCAAAGGCTATTGTTCATTGTATTACGCACAACAGAGATGATCTATTTTTTTCCCACTTCGTTGAGATCCCTTGAGGGTTTTTAAGGAAATCATGCAGAACCAGTCACAGTGACTGCATTGTTGAGCCAAGTAACTACAAGTCTTGGTTTTGTTTTGACATAAAATGGCACCAAATCCCAGTGAGAAAGTTGATCATTTGTGACAGGTTAAAAGCTGACCAAAGATATCATACAAATCCAAGCACATTCAAAAACATGACTTTTTTGTGTATAAAAGAACATTGCTTCGCAGCATAAGTTGTAATATCTCTATGTATGGCTTCAAAGAGTATTTAAAAAATTCCAGATACTGATTGAGTCTAAACTGAGAGAAAAAAAGAAAACCACAGCCATCTTTTTTTATGAGATCCTAATAGAGCTACAAATGTCAAGCCTGATGTATTACTGCACATTTTCTGTCCCCGTATGTTCCTTCGGCTGAGCTTGGACAATCATTATGCTTATCAAAAGCACTTCATTAGAAGAATCAGGTCAGACGGAGGGGGACATGTGGGTGGGGAGTGTTCAGCGTCTGTGGGTTTTGTGCACCTATTGGGAAACATGCATGCCCGTTTTGTCTGAGTCTGTCTCCACGAGCACAGTAGCAATACTGCAATTGGTACATGAGCAAAGCCAAATGAAAAACAAAAACAAACAGCCGAGGTCCCGGCCATTTTTTTTTACTGATCGTGTGAAAAAGTCATGTTGTCGACATCCAAATTTCCACCTGTGTTGAATGCCAAGGTAACTCATACAGGAGTAAAAATGAAAGATGGAGCAGCAGTCATGTTTGATAAAGGAGGGTTAAAGAAAAGATAAGCAAAGGTTGATGGAGAGTCAGGGAAGTTGCATTCATTATTTCACAGCGATTATGTTCCAGAGCACAACCCACGCCTCCACGAGATGATGACAAATGAAGAGACTTTATGCTTAACTTGCCCTACTGTTAACATGTGGGATCATTCCTTAGGAATACTCTGTTTAGTGATGCTTTTAAAAGGCGTGACATCTGTACTGTGTTCGACTCCACTGAACAAGTAGAAGCTAGGTGTTTGTGTGTAGCTGCATTCTCGGCTGAAGAAAGCCAAGCCGTCGCTAGTTATTGACCAGAAAGCAAAAAGGCTGGTGGTGGGGTCATAAAATCCGACATTCTGCAGACGGCATGAACTCAACCTGACGCCTGCTTTCTTGCCATTGATCCAGTCAGTTCCAAGGCTGGCCTCTGTTAATGTATTTTCTAGCCAAATTCTCACGAGACAACAGGCGAAAGAACTAAATTCACATTACAGAACATCTACAGTATATTTTCTGAGGCATTTCCGGTTACAAAGAAAGATTTATACATATTCTCAGGGGAAGTAAGGGCCTGCATTACATAGATAGAAACCCTCTCCCACTTACATTTATAAATAGCTTTTAAGAGGTCAGGAGTTGATGCAAATAAAATAAAAAACACGAAGACTTAGACCAATATGTTGCTTTTTTGTGAAAGGAAGAAAAGAATGTATTATCCTCTATATGTAACACTGAAAAAGGCCACACCACAGGAGATAACATAGAAGATCCAGAGAACTTAGCCGAATACGATAAGGAATGAAACGACTTACCTTTTTCTGGTCTTCAAGTTTCTGACTTGTCGACTTCTTGCTATGCTTGCTGGCCTCTGGTACATCCATCATTGGTCCCAATAAAGAATAACTCCAGAGTAAATCACAGGAATTATGTTGGATAGAATCCAGACGGCTACAGTTTGCCAATAAGAGCCTGTGTCCAGCTCACACCTTCACCCGGACACAGGCGATCCATCGTAGGAGGTGGTGTAAAATATGTCTGAGTGTTGGGAACACTGTGAAGGCTAATGCTGCCGGACAAAAGCCAAAACGGTAAAGACTACCGTGAGAGTGCCATTATTAGAACAGGAGCGAAAGGAACACTAAGGAGGACTTTTTAGGCTGCAGATTGTCTTGATGACGGACATTTGAGCTTCTTCCTCAGAGCGCAGTCTTTGGCAGCAACACACAGTCTTCAATCCTCACCTGGGGAATAAAGAGATATACAACATAAGACTCACATGCACAAAACACTTAAGAAGAGAACTGCATTTTACTCTGCATAACGCATAATCTCTGCATCTCCAAAAAGTCAATATGCCCCTTTGTGACACTCTACAAATGAGGAGGGTATCTACATATCAAAGTGACTGTTGCCATAGTGCTCAGAGAGCCTGAGAGGAAGCTTCCAGCATGTGACTGTGTTATATTACTGGATTCACCTCCAAACCTCTTCAGTAAAAGAAACCGAGAAGATGAAGGTGTGAGTCATGTTCAGGAGGGGAAACTCGTACCATGTGATGCGCCCCATGTGACATCCCCAGCCTTTTGACGGACTGGTGGATGGTTCAAGCTGTCTGTTTTGGTCTCATCAACAGAACTTCATTTCAGTCATTGGATTTTCCATTTCAAACACTTTTATCCCAACTATTTCCATCTAACGCACTTCCTTACTGTTGCATGTTTCAATAATTCTATCGTAATTCAGTGCTTTTAAGTCAGCACTGAATATGAGAACCCAGGATCAAAACAATGTCAGGCCACAAATCCTTTGTTCTCACACAATGAGATTTATTTAAAATGCATGATGCTGCAGCACAAAAAGGGGACACAAACAAAGAAATTCTTGCTAACTTGGCATTTTAAAAAAAAACCTGCGAGAGCAAGATCTCTGCCCCGCAGCAGAAATCCCCTCGCTCTGCCTCAGCCCCGCAGGTCTGGGAAGGCAGCGGGGTCTCCGAGCTCATATATATACGTTGTATATGAGTACAGGGATGAGAGAATCAAACATGTAAAAGAATTTGGACGACAGAGTGGAAGTGTTATTAAGTCTGAGGCTGGGTTACATGTGCAACAGTAACTGTAACTTTAACATCAAAACATATAACACATTTCTCTTCAATTAAGATTAAATCAATATGTGGAATAAGTAAAGGCCCTGAGATCATAGTTTATTGTGTTTGCGACTTCTGTTAAGCATTTGTTTTAATCCAGTTATCTAGCTTCATGCCCCTTTTAACTTAAAAGTCAGTCTCATGATGACCACAAGAGATGGAGCAAGCAGATTTTACATGCTACACTCTTAACTTCCTTAAATACTTTGGTAATAACTAGAAAATCTAAATATATGGTGTAAAGTTGCATGTCAATAGAAGGAATTAACTGATTGTTTTCAAATATCATGACTCCATTTTGTAGCCTGATGCAATAATGACACAAAACAGTACATTTTCATGTCAATGTAAGATATTTTTCATGCAGAGGTGAGGTTTTGGGTAAAGTTTCCAAACAGTCAGAAACTGCACTGTCATTCCAGTTAAGCCGGCATCCATCCACAGACATTGGCTTATCAAAAGCCCCAATAATCCCTCCAGGTAGCACACTTAAAATAGACTAAATAAATAAACAACCGGCTTCTCCAGCTAAACACCAAGTACTCACCTTCACATACCGACTAAACACGGGCCCGTACCATTGTGCCCCAACCTCACTCCACAGTGCCACGCTACACATCAGCCGTCAGTTATTTAGGGGCAATCATGTCAAGTGTTGCCAACTCCGAAATTGATTCTTAGAGGAAACGAGCACTTGAGCCTAACAAGATTTTCTACAGACACGAGGGGACCGGCAACAGGCAAGAAATGGGACTGCCGTTGTTTCAAGGGAGTTCCTTTTGTAGTTGCCTCGAACTATAAATAATGCACAGGGAATATTTTCAGCCATAAGTGCGAAGGGGAAATTAAGGCAATTCTGAGAACAGCACCACAAATTGGGTGGTAGGCAATAACTCCCAGAAATGCTTAACTTGCGGAAAGAAACAGACTTCCCCATTTCCCCCCGCAGTGGAATTTTATAGGGGGCTTTCTAAACTCATGAAGTATGCATGAGAGCTAATTTTCTCCCTTTTTTCTTGAATATTACAAAAGAAACAATGCAACCTCGTGGGAACAGCACAGCAAACTCTGTTTGCAGCACAGATGAGGGTAGCTGGCGTAGAGGAATGACAAATAAAAATCATGCACAAATACAACCCATTAAATAATCCTAAATAAAATAATTGATACAATATTCGTGGAAGGTGGAAAGTGAAAAATACTTCTCTTCTACAATATTCTTGCAAAAACTAATCATAATAATTTCAGTCCTTGCATTATTTACTTATATTCCTTCGATTTTTTGTTTTTTTTCTCTTTTATTTTTCAAATATTTATCATACTGAATAATATTGCCACTTCATACAGCTTTAATTTAATTGTTTCCTGCTTTTTCTCTATTCATAAATTCATCTTCTTATTTTTCTTTCACCTTTTCCGATATTGTCCTCCTATTCTCCATTCAGACTTTTTTAAAAATACCTAAATGTGCTTTTTTCAACCAGATGAACAGCTAAGAGGTGTGAATGACTTGAAAAACAAACATTTTAAATGACCTAAGGTGTATTCCAAACTCTCCACCCCCTGCTTTTCCTTTACTAAACAAACAACATGACCTAGCTTGCAAGCTAATTAGCTTAGCTCTAAGCTAGCAGCTTTTAAAAGCGTAGACTCACCACTCCGTTGGTCTTCTCTAACAAAAATCTCTCTGAAGACAGTGTGCCTCACAAGTTATATCTCCTTGGCAGCAAAACTATCTTTAAACCTAATAAAGGAGGGATAACACTTGACAGGACAGACTCAAATTGTTATACTGAAGACATATCAGTTTAGTTACATCTGTGTAACTGTAAGTGACAAAGCTGTTCACAATTAAGCATAATTACCTTATGCTTCAAGAATGCTGTTTGTTGTTTTAAACCCTGGTTATTAAAACCAATAACAGCCAATAAAAGACTATTTTTTTTGTAAAGTGAAATGAGTAAATGCATTTTAAATATGCATAAATAAAGCAAATCAATATTTAAGGTTATCTCATATTAGAATTGGGCCATAGTTACACACTTTAGCATTGTATGCTGTAACACATTCCATTACAAATACTGATTGTCTTATTCCTTTTAGAACAATAATTTTGTGTTAAACTCTCTGGCTGTGGCCACAAATTCTCTTTCTCTCTTTGTTGCAGTTGCGTCTTTAAGGTCAACACACACATACACACACACACACACACACACACACACACACACACACACACACACACACACACAGACTTTCTTACCACATTACAATGTTATTCACATGAATTAGTAGCTGGCCTGTTTATGTCAAAGGTAACTGGCCAATAACACTCGGGTTTAGTCTAACTCCTTAAAAAACTAGACGTTTGCGCTTACACTATTGAAGACATGCTCAGATCCACCAAACAAGCACAAGCTCTGACATTGGGAGGAAGGGAGAAATTTGACCAAGGAGTTTACTGCTGATTGAAAATGCTTCCATTTAAACCTCTGAATTAATCAGAAAGGGAAGAATGTCCGGTCATCTCGGCAAACTGGCCATTTATTGTTAAACAGAACATCAACTCGTGCTTCAATCCCCTCTGGTTTTTAAGAATCGGAGTACCAGCTGTTGCAGTTTCATGATATCCCGGTGTGTAACGCTGGCCACTCCACATTCAATCTTTACAGCTAGTAGACATTTTCCCCCCACAGCCCGTGGCCTTTTCATCAGCACTTTGTATTCAACGGGTGTCTGTAACTCTTCAAGTAGTCAATAAAGTTTGATTCACGAGGCCTGGGGCCATAACTACACGCTGCTGCTTTAATTCGAGGAGATGTAAATGATGGACATAGATCCAGCCTGATTTCCTCGGGGACAGCTTTGGGTTCGGTGGGGTGGGGGTTGGGGGGGCGCGTGCTGTAAATTATCACCTTAGCAGGCCGTAGGTCAAACACTTAGAACGCCCCGCTTTAACATTAAAATACAATAATGTCTTAATGCGACTGTTCAAACATAAACGCAGTTTTATCAGCCTCTTTAAAAACAATAAGCAATCATACCTAAGATGATCAATTTTCAATTAATACGTTAAACATATCTGTATTATTGATCTAATTATTAGCTTTTTAGGTAGACATAATGTATGTATTTGCATGCACAGCAATGCAGGGCGACTTAATCTAACAGAAATATTAGTTACTCATATGTGAATAATCGTACATAATCGTCACATGCAAAAAAAAAAAAAATTATTCATTTATACCAGGTGTGTCAAACTCATCTTAGATAAAGGTACAACATTATTTGAGTTCAACAGCGCAGCATCACTGAAATCATGGCACAATTATTCATGAATATAAACATCTGGCATGTTCTCGTGTAATGAATCGGCCTTTTAACATTAAAGGAAAAAGAAGCTGTTGTGATTTTCTTTTGTGGAAAGAAGCAGAGTTTAATCTAAAGGTTGTCCACTTTTCCACACCAGTGAGAATCAATACATTTAATTAAGAGACCATTGTTAACTTGTTACAACGATACACTTCTTATCACATCCAGAGTACTGCAACCAATTTTCTGTATTCTTCCAGCTCCTAACTGAACAAGTCCACTTAGGTTTACTCCCTTAGAAATCACTCACCAAAGAAATGGTTTTCTTGTTCCTCTATCAAGAGCATAATTTAAAAATCCAAGGGTTGATTGTCATACAAGGTTATTGCACCTTCTGGCAGAAGAAGCTTTTTCTTTATTAATAATTATTATGTTAATTGGCCATGTTGAAATGGTGAGCTTAATTATTTAATGGTAACAAAGTCAAAGAGAAATGCAAAAAAGTAGGATTTTATTGAAACTAGGCTATAGTTAAACTCGTTCCTGAAACCTGTCACCACTAGTTCTTAACAGGAAGATTGTTTTTTGTTGTCAAATTCTGGGCTGCTGCCAAAATGAACGGGTGGCAGTTTTGCTTTGCTAAAATTCCTCTGACAAAAACAATCGCTTGTAAGGGTAAATTGTTACAAAACATGCACAAAAGCTGGCACAGACAGTGTGAGATTTCCTAGCAAGACACACAAATTGGGCACCTCTGTCTTAAAATCAAACTAACAAATCCATACTCTCCAGATGGACATTTATGAACACGATTTTTGGTTCAAGTTAATCAAAGACGTGAAAGCATCACGGAAACAGCCTGTGATCTTGTTTAATTCAAGTCGCCTGCCTGTCTTGTAACACTCAAAGCTCATAAATGAGGGGGAAATGAGGTTGTTTAGCTCTGGACGGCTGCATCCCCCACAAAGTCAGCTTCAAATGGAGAGTAAGCGTGTGACACTGTTGAGATAATACAGGTAGCAGCCACTCTGGATCGTTAAGCTCCACAACTGCCTCTAGGTTTTTTGGGGATTTTTTTTTTTTGCCGTACAGTTTCCAATCTCCTCCCTTCAATCAAAAGATGCATTAGCACATCTCCTCCACTTCACCTCTTGCTTCACTGTGATATTGCCACGAGGGATATCCTTATCATTAAGTATGCCTTCTCAGCTGCACGGCCAGTTTCTCTGCTGTGGCTAAAAGCAGTCTATGTTTGTTCCAAATGGACAAGAGGTTTGTTCATTTGCTCTATTTTCAGTTCTCAGTGGTATTTTTCAGTGTGATGTAGCGTTGTAGTTCGTAGTTTGTTAGTTTATAGCAGAAACACGCTTAAATTATCATTCCTAACTGTTATTACTAACAACTTACTACTAAATGGGATTGGAATATTAGCAAATAATTAGATGAATAACATAGCCAGTGTTTACTGGGATCAAAATAAGAATTAGTATAAGAATAAATATCTTTAATAAAGGAAATATGGATCAACTCATACACAATGCAAACTTAAATCACAGATTTCAAAGAGTGGAACCCAGAATTTTGCTTACGCAATGCAAATTTGTTTCCCAAGTATCCCATCTTAATATTTATAATCCTAAAAAAGTCATCTCGATCTGGAAGAAAGCTCCACAAAAACTCATGCATCAGTGCATCTAAGTGGAAGCCAACAGTTGGCTGATAGATATGGTTCAATATATGAGAAATGCTTTCACATAATGCATTTCATCTCATGAAAACATTGCTTGGTGTAAAAATATAATGAAAATATAATGAAAAGAACAAAAACAATCCAAACACTGCACTCAGGTGTATTTGCAGTCCTTCAATAGGAATTTTATAGGAGAAAAAGAAACCAGATGCTATGATAAATATTAACAATGTTCAAAATGTACAATGTTTGATGAACATAAACAAGCCTGCAGAGGCCATATGCATGTAAATGGAAAATGTGTGGGTGCATATCCAGCCCTGAGGCAGGGAACATGTATGATGGCTATCAACCGAAGTGGATCTTTGAGTGCTCCCAACAGCCATGCAACCAATGAATTCGTTTAATTTTCAGTTGACTGCTTCTGTCAATATGAACATTTACTTTGTAAAGCTGCTGCGCTGTTGTTTTTGTTCAATAGCATGCATCTAAATACGGTTTTAGTTTTGGATGAGCTCAGAAAGCTCACAGGTCTACGTTTGCAGCCTTTTTTGGCAATGCAATGAATCCAATTTGTTATCCACTTTAAAATTGAGTTGAATATAGTTCCATGTCTTTACGTTTGTCAAACATTAAGTTAAAATGATACGCACCACGTGATAAGCCACTGATCAAAGTATTCTAACAACACAAAAAACAGTGATAGGAATTAATTAGAGTTAAGATACTCCATTCATAGTGTTCACATAGACATAACGAGAAGAAATAAAGAAAAAACTACTTATCTAAAAATGCACTGATATACAATTTATTTCAACACAGAGGACAAAGTTTGTTTTGAGTTAATGTGGATAGCGCCGAAACAAAAGGAAACACATGGTGAACATCAGTGAAGCTGTTAACCAGCGACTTTGATCCCATTTAAACCTCATTTCACACTCTTAGATGAACAGAATACAATTATGGAGTGACACCAAGAAACGGGGCGGAAAAAGCAACAGAATCTGAACATTTTTCAGAGTCTGGCAGATTTAATGAAGCAAATTCTGACTGTGATGAGGTCATTTTCCCAGCCAGAGATGATACGTTGCTTAATTTGTATTTTTGCAACAATCTGCACCTAATACAGCACAGGCTTTTCCTGTTGTCACGGTAACTAGGACAGAAAAGCAGCAGCTTGAAGCGGGGTGTTTTTCATGCGTGCATGTGACCGTGTGTGTGTGTGTGTGTGTGTGTGTGTGTGTGTGGCTTCAGGTGTCTTGGCTCCTTATAGCCGGGGTAATGACTATTGTGGAAGTGAAAACTGACATGAGAGGCAGCGGCTCGTTTGCTTTGAGGGACGCGTGTCGCAGCATCAATCCTGCCACGCTTGTTTTTGTGTAAGTCACTTACCTGTGCCTGACATTTCCCGCCGTGCCAAGTTTCACATCCAGGGATGCCAGACGATTCAATTTGATAGTGAAGCGATTCAGGACTGATATCTGAAACGCTGACGTGCCAGATGGCTTGATGCACAGAAACATCTGGAAAGTCGTCTGTCTGCCATTACCTATCAGCCGGAACGATTAATAAACAAGCACCTTCACAACCGGCTTGGTAATCAAGATTTTTGCCTAAACCAGCTTTAGTATTCTTTGCTTTTCAAGCTCTCTGCAGGTTAAAGCATTTTGCTTTAACCTCTTTAGGATCCAACACATAGTTTTATGTTTGGGTCTATGAAGCTCATACTGACAACTAGACTCCCTCAGTACAAAAACAGTAGATATGTGGGGATTACCATCTCTAAAATACAGAAAAGTGAAAGACTTTAATTAGTTTATGTAACTAAGAGAAACATGTCTGTAAATTGCAACCCAAATAAAGATAATTTGTAGTTTGAAAGCACCTTTGATGAGGAAAAAGGTGACTTTTATTGGCAGGAGACTTAAAATGAGATTTAAAATGTCTACTGTGCAAGCTATTGTTACGGAGAACAGGTTTTGTGTCGTTTTTGGAGAGGCAGAGCATTGTACAAAGATAGCGAACGTGGCAAACGTCCTGAGTATTAACTTTTGCTCACCAGGAATCCTCTGTACAGTTATGAAGTTAGAACACAGAGGCCTTTATGAAGCACAAACTGAATCTCACAGAAGGGAGTTGGAGAGGTGAATTTCACACATCGTGTTAGAAATTTCAGAGCTAACCCTTGTTGGTTATGGGAAAGTAGTTTATGTGAAAAGCAAAAAGTCTCCTGTTCCAGTTCTTCTTTGGCATCCTGTGTGAGACACATCTAAGATCTGGCATTACAAGTGCAATGAGAAATTGAACGACTATTAATCCCTTTTGTGGAGTGGCTGGAAAATGGCAGGGACGGACAGGGGATGGATTGATAATGCCTGTCTGTAAGACAGCTAGCCGCTCGCTCTTAGGTGCACTGTGAGGCTTCAGGCCTACAGTCCAATCAAAAATAATAAAGCCGGCCAATTTTCCGAGAGTCGTGCTTAATGGAAACGGTGCTCCGACACAGCCTGCAGTGTACAGTGTCATTCCCCCATGTTGTCGTAGTAACAGATTTGTCTCTTGGGAGGTAGCAGTGATTACCGGATTGGCTCTGATGGGCAAACAGAGTATCGCTGCCAGTGGGAAAGGATTTGGATGGCTTGTTTTGTTTCATGAGAAAAACCTGCTTTACTTATTTATTTATTTTTTGTCAAATTTGCTTATGGTGTCTCCAAACCACCTCTTAACTCATTTTAAACTGTCAGATTTTGAAGACATGAAAGCCTACCAATTAAGGTTTCAAGCTTTCTGTTCTGCCGATTTCACAAAAAAACAAGTAACTTCTTCATTTTGCACTTGTCATCATCTTAAATTAGCTCAAGCAAACAACATCCATGGCAGAATATTTTTTTACTCCTCCACAGCACGCTTAAATTAGGTGTAAAGCAAAGTTATTTCCGTAGAACATGGCTGTCTGACCTCTCCTCTCTGAGGCTGCAGGTACGAGATGTAAAAGGCAGATAAATATTCCGGAAACGCGTTAATGACGGACTTTGTAATTATTTGTCTCTTATACTAGCATGAACATGTTAACAGGTCTAAAAATAGACCTGATGGATGGATGGATGGATGGATGGATGGATGGATGGATGGATGGAT
>JABUIW010000062.1:353651-436335 GCA_013363375.1 Menidia beryllina
TGGATGGATGGATGGATGGATGGATGGATGGATGGATGGATGGATGGGACATAATACACAAAAATATGAAATACAGATTAACTTTAAAAGCTCTTTTTTCAACAAAAGAAAAAACAGTTTAAACAGTTTTTTTTTTACTAAAGTCTCTCTGTCTTTTAAACCTTGATTTAAATACAGTTCTTTTTTTTTTTATGTAAACTGTAATGCATTTTAACTCTAAAACATATCAGATCATACCTAATTTTGTCATCAGGATATGGCTCTTTTCCTGTCACCAAATCCTAAAAGAAAGTCTTTTGAGGATGGGTTGGATCTCTGAAAAAGAAAAATCAGTTTCCCTCTGACCTATTCCTTGCAAAAATCTCTAACCCTTTCAGGCTTCTTTTCCACTCAGCTGAGACAAATGCCTCTCTGAACATCCCTTGGCTGGTCTGAGGCAGGAGAGAAAACACCGCCTCTCCACTCCTCTGTTCATCTACATACGAGCTGCATTACCACCCAATTACACTTAGATTACATTAACATGCTTTCATTCGTCCAAGTCCCCCTCACCACGTGCCAAATCCATTCCACACTTTTTTGTGTGGCATTACAACAGCACGTGCGCTGTAATCTTGCGATATTGTGTCGGGATTAACTCAGAATCTCATTAGGACTGCGGTGGATTGCAGGAGGGGGAAGGATGGAGGAGGAGAGGTCTGAAAGGGGAGGTTATCTTGATTTATTTATGAGGTTTTTAACACAAAGCATGAAAAAAAAAGACAGAAAAGAAGGAGGTGGAGAGATGTTATCTGAGCTTTGAGATCTCAATTACACACGCTGGCATTTTGGAGCCCGGCATATTTCATAGAAGAAGCTGTGGGCCACATTTTCTGTGTGAGCCCGTTATGCACAACGCACATTAGCCACGGCTAACAGGCACAAACTTACGAGAGGTTAAGGGGTCAATGTAAGATGTGTCATCACACAGAAAAGTGAAATACACCAGTCTAACAACGGAGCTCTCCTCCCACCCCCCCCCCACTCAAATACAGCTTCTCTGTTAGCATTTTCCCCTATTCTGGAATGCTCACGCTCCATAAACCCTCTCTTTTATAAGCAATAGATCTGTGAAGGTTGTAATTGCCTAAGTGATATACGGCGGGCGGTGGGACATGGCTCAGTTTCTCTGGCTTTTAATGAGTACCTCACAAGTCTGATGTCGAGGGGGAGAGCCCCGCCCTTTTAAATGAAACAGATTGTCAGGAATAATGAAAAGAAACCCAGGGTCACAACTCCGAAAAGGAAATGGAATGATAAGATTTCAACAGACCGGGGGAAGGGGGACGCACATCTACATTTTAGTGTTTTCCGCCGTGCATATATACACAATCTGTATTCCCTTGCTTCACGTGCAAAACATGAGAAAAACACAAATACATGCGGCGTATGAAAATAAACATTCCAACACACTCACATGAGTTCACTTGTTTACCCTCCCCCACCTCTGCACCATCCTATTTACCGAGCCTCCAGAGCCCCACTAAATCACACCGAGGCTCCAGAAACACCAAATAACAGAACAGCAGTGTTACAAGCACTGATCGCAGAATACATCATCTTTTTATATTCGCATGGGTGCAGGGGCCCGGGCGTGCAAAGAGCATCTCTTGACAGGTGGGGGTGGGTAAATGCTGAATAGTTATGAAGAAAAAAACTATTAAATCTCGCTATCGTTGTCTGGGTGTGGCAATAGCAACAGCAAAACGACAGTAAAAAGTCCTACAAAGCAAAATGCACAGGTTGAGAGATTATTGAGTGTGCCGGCACAATATCAGTAATTTGTGTTTATATGAAATAAGCAAAAATGTTCTTGGAAGTGCACAGGTACCACTCCTACAGGATAAAAGAGGGCAAGCTGCAGCCAGGTGCTGCTGATCTTGATTAACTGATCATAAGAAAGTGTGAGAAACTCAGTAAGAAGAGAGCGGTTTGCTATTTTGGAGCTTATAGAGCAAAGATCTAATAGAAGCAATGGATGCCCATTCACCCGGGAAGGTTTACACGGCCATGTCAACCAATCGTTCTGCAGAGAGAAGATTTTTCGGGTGTCAGACTCCCCAGGAGTGGGCATCGTGGAAAGTTCACCCCAGGTTCAAAGCATGTAACGCCCAGGAAAACTGAAACACTTTCAGAGCTACTTCTCACCTCAGAGTTCATCAAGTTCATCACAGTTAAATTAGAAAACTAGAAGCTCAGCAGACTAATGAAGACAGACGGAAGTCCAGTTTGGTTGTATTTTGTCGAGCACTTAAATTTCTGTTATTTTCTGTCATCAGTGGCACATTGTAACTTTTGAAATAAGGCACTTCCAATTTAGAGATACAATGTTTGATCATTGCTTTATAGACTTTGTGTAGAAATTAACGTTTTTAGACACATTCTTTTGTCTTATTACTATATAACATATTTTTAAAACAGTGTTATCTTAGTAATAAAATATAAGAAACTAATCAACAATCTTCCTAAAAGCTCACTTCAATCTTCTTGTTCATCATTCAGTTTTTTTTATTGTCTATTGTTCTGTACAAGGCAGTATACAACGAATCTATGATTTATATGTGTTTAGTTTTGACCATATATTTCTTTTGAATACCTTCCTCTGAGGGACATCAATGTACAAACTGTAAAGTATTTTTGAAATATTTCAGATCAGAAAGGATTGATAGTTGATTTTTTTGGGGCGTGACAATCACTGAAAAATCAGCATCCACCTAATTTTTTGTGTTTCTTTTTATGCTATATTGAACAATATCCCTTTTTGTGAAAATTTCACAGAATGAAGCAGTGGGTGGTGTTGCACTCTCAGAGCGACAAATCACTGGATTAGATTCCTTCCAGGACACTGTTTCCCACAGACACTCCAATTTCCTTCCTCTGCTTTGAATCTTTTCGTTGAAAATGCTCTGCTATTGAGGGTTTTCATTTAAAATAGATAACTGCACAACCCACAACACTTCCTGTTTTAGATATAGATATATAAATTAAGCGCAAAAATGCACAGATTTTGAAATTCAACTTAAAAAAGTTGGGCTGCAAAAGTGTTTCTGAATACAGATTTGTGCTTGTTTTGGCTCAGACGAATGCTCCAGCCATGCCCCTGAGTGGAGGCAGGGGTGTGGTGATGGAGGACAGAACAGGAGAGGACCCTTCAAGTCTCCGGCATCCCATTAGCTAGTCGGTGATGTACTGCTCTACTACCTAGAACCTTTACCAACACACACACAAGCACTCACACACACACACACACTCACACACACGCAGATGGAACGACCAGTTTCTGTGCCTCCACCAGACACCCTCCCCCATCCCACTGCTTATCCTCTTCATCTTCCTCCTCCTTCACACACCTCGCACCCTCCGTCAGCCGCCATCCATCACACGAGACCTCCACAGATGGGCCTGCGAGTGCCACGTCCAGACAGCGCACGCTCACACTCAGGCGACAACATGCACGTACGGAAAAAAAAGGCTCTCGACCCGCTCTCAGTCCTCACAGGCTGGTCCAGACACCAGCTCCCAACGGCTCTCGGCTCAGTTGTCTCCCCCCTTTTTTTTGTCACACACACACGCGCAGTCCCGAAAAGTCTTTCATCGGGGGGAACTCGAAGCTGTTCAAAGACCAAAAGCCTCCACAGCTGAGAGGGGAAACCCAATTAGGACGCAATTAGTGCCATCAGATCTACCTGCGCGAGCACGTGCTGGCAAAACAAAGCGACACGCGGGAAGGCGAAGCGGCGGGCGGGCGGGGGGGCCACGGGAAGTCAAATGGATCAGTAGATCCATTCCCGCTGTCTTTAAAAGCTGCTGGTCATTTCTTCTGCATTTCTGATCAACGCAGGGGGAAAGAGCAGCAGCCACCGGCTCCTGAGCAACAACATGCTGGGTCAAAACATCTATAGAAAAGTTTAAAAAATACAACTTTAAAAAGTTGTGTGCACAGAAAATACACTAATTGTGCAGATTACCTTCATGAAGATCAACAAGTTAGCAGCCACGAATTTGATTAAGTCCATCGAAAGTCTCACCTTTAAGTTCCACAGACTACTTTAAGAGGAGATTTCACTCTTAACAATATTCCACTCGGGATCTAGCTCCATAGGTCTGACCACAAGGAAAAAATGCACTTCTTCAGAGTTGAGCTCCGGCGTCCTGGATGGTAACCTCAATCTCTCCCGGAGCCTTCGGAAACCTTCCTCCGCTCATGTGAGAGGAAGAAGAAGGATCGGCGGGATGGTTGGATGGAGGAAAGAGGGGCGGGATCCCGGTGGCTCACATCACGAGAGCAGTCGTTATCTGCACTTCAGCGAGCTCCCAGCCAGGGAATCCAGCCACCAGGGAGGAAGAGGATGAAGAAGAAGAAGAAGAAGAAGAAGAAGAAAAGGCGAAGTGGGAGAGAGGCATGAAGGCAGGCAGCGGTGAATGAGCGGAGGATGCGAGGTCCCTCCCCTCACACTGCTGAGTGTCTTTCTCTCCTACACACACACACACACACACACACACACACACACACACACACACACAAGCATGCACCGGCTCACACACTGCTACTACCCCCCGCCCTGCTACAGATTGCATTGCACTGATGAAATTTTA
Source organism: Menidia beryllina (assembly GCA_013363375.1). NCBI lineage: Eukaryota > Metazoa > Chordata > Actinopteri > Atheriniformes > Atherinopsidae > Menidia > Menidia beryllina. Next base: position 358,287 of record JABUIW010000062.1, read on the forward strand.
ATGGTTCTTTTAGGAAGAATAATGAACATGCAAGTCCCTGGAGTTGTGTGTATCTATGTGTAAGGAGGGAATTCTCGGCTACACACACCTACGGAGGCATGCAACAAATGTGCCCGTTAGCAAAGATGCAGTGTCTTTCTCCTCTTTATCCACATTTACTGACACACACGCGCCACATCACAGCCCTGTACGGATTCCCCCGCACGCGCCCCGCTTTCCTATTTGCGCACAACAAATACAAACGCACAGGTTTGTACACCCCGGCAGACATCAAACGCCGCTACTGACAGACACACAAGCGCGCACGTGCTCGCAACGCAGTGTGTGGATGGGGTGGGGGAGAAGACTGGGATCCAACCCATCCTCAAAATGCTCTCTTGGTGTGCGTTCGCATCCACGCGCGCAGACACACACACACGCAGGCACACACCCAAAGGAAGAGGAACAAAGAGCGGAGTGGCAGCATGTGGAGGCACCAGTAGGAAAACCATGATGGGAGGAGAGGAGTGAAATGAATTTTGGATGCTTATGCCGAACCGCGTAGTTTTTAATGGAACCGACAGTGAAACTTGAAAAGGAACGGCAGTCAAACTCGGATTTTAACCTGACAGTAATAAGCACAATGGGACCAAAGTGGTTCTGGTCCCAGTGTGGGAGCATCAGAGAGAAGTCCTGCTCTCGGCATAAGTCTCTCTGATGTTGCTTTGCCAAATGGTGATTTAGCTGCTATCAGCTTCCCAGTAATGGAAATCTTCTGAGCCTTGACAATGAAAAACAAAATAACAAACAATTTAGCTGACAGCAAATTATTCCCATGGTGTGGAGTTCATTACACAGCTTTACCACTCGGCTAATTTTCTGGTGTTGCTGACTTTTTAACAAAAAGGATGCAGATGTCTGGGACAGGAACTGCAGAACATGTGCCTCCTTAGCATTATCTGAACAGTTAATCCAGCTTTGAAACCTTTAGGCTGGTCTGATTTTGCTCAGTCAGACTAATGGCTTAATGTGAATTCTGAACGTTAGATGTTGGACTGACGAAAAGGGATTATTTGTCTCAAACGAACCTCCAAATTTGGTCTGATACAACTGTGATGTAGTTTAGTGTAAAACTAAACCGACAGTAGCTAACCATGAACCAAGTAAAGTGTTTCTCAACTGCTGCTTATTCTAAATTTGAATGATTTGACTCAATTTGATTGTAATTCTATGAGCCAGGCACCTCCCTGGAATCCACTCTTTTCTAAAATTAAAACTATCTAAACTAGAACCCATAAAAGATTTTCTGTGATGTGGTAAAAGTCTGTATTTTGCGTTATGTCAAAGCTCTGGCTTCTTTACTGTTGTTCTTTAAACCACATATTTGCATTTAGCAAAACAGAAAGCAGTCTACATCTTAAAAAAGAGGGATGAGCGGAACTGGAATTAGTTGTAATTTGACCAGTAAAGTAGTCAAAACACATGATATCACTACAATTGACTACAATTGTTTCATTGCACAAATCTCTCTGTCCGAATTGAAAATAAAGATTGTCAAGGTATAAAGGCTTAAATTATTCATTCTCAAATAGTTTAGTTTAGTAACCCAAGGTTCCATATCTCACACTTGGCTCCAAAAACCTCCAACAGTACTGTAACATGGAAGGACAGAAAGTAAACCCAATATAGCGAGGCATTGAAGCAGCTATAAATTTAACAAAAGTTGGAAAAAAGCAATAAACTCTGTCTCAGTTCTCTTTGGAAGTGGAAATTGTCCTCGTTCCCTATGTCACCTCCCAAAGGTGCATCCTAGGTCTGTACTATCCATGAAAATCAAATACCTTTGAGGATTATACCCGTCCACCCATAGAAAAGAGGTTGAAAAAAACAGAACTTCAAATGTTTTTCCCCCTTCCAACTGAACAACACAACTCTTGAGAATCGAGGGAAAAAAACAAGCCTGTAGAGTCTTTATGAAGGATGTTTGAGGTCTGTCAATAATGTTGGAAATGCTGGCGAGAGACAACTTGAAAAGCACTTAAGAGCTGAGCAGTTTTGTCTAGAGTCATGATGTGAGACTTGCAAGTCTTAATTTTCCTGTGAAACACAAACAGCACAAAGCTCACAAGGTTAAAGCTGCCACGCTTCATTTATATTGAATCCTCAAAAACGCTCCTGATTAACAACAGATGCTGTCACCGTAAGAACTGGTCAAAATAAATAAACCAGATACTTATCTTAAATAAAGGAGATATTAAATCAAATGTCCGCGATAAAAAACTACCTTTTCTAATTTTTCTTTTTTAAAAACAGCCTGTTAATGGCATAAAAGAAGGGATAGCTAAATGCCACTATCATTTGTCAAGGGTACACAGCATGCAATGAATTAAAATTGAAAAGTCACATACAGCCCTGAAAAAATGGATTCTTGACAGCAATCGTTTCTTCAAATCCGTCACACCACATGAATTCCTTGACAAGCAATCCCTAAGTGATTTAATGACAGTGTAAAGCACCAAAACAAAGCTAATTAACAGGTTGTTGATAGAATTGATCTTTAGTCCCTGTATGTATACATATCCTGTTGCTGCTTGGTTTTGTAATAATAATAGAAGCCAGAAGCCTTGGGCAAATTTACGGAGATTTGAGGTGTGTTTTCAAAGATAGGACTTTCATATCTAAGAAAAATGCGCAGTGCGTCCTGCTGGACAATTAATTGCATTAGCTGCAAACTGCTGCCGATTTGCTCCCTCTGGATGATTCTGTGCAGTTTGGGTTTCATACTATCATGTTTTTGGGGGATCATAACGGGCTCAAAACAAACGGGAAGCCAATTAAATGTAAGGGCTTCCTGGGCAAGCAGCCAACAACGGAGCCAAAAACTCATTTTATACCCGGCTCTCAGAGGAGATATGCTGAAAGTCGCTTCCTGAATGCAAAGAAGGTAATTTCCTGATTTAGTTTGATAGATTTTTTATGTTTCTAATTAGAGTTGATAAAGGGAATAAAACACTTTATTATAGTAAATGTCACTTTACTGAGATGCTGATACTTATTGAACGCGATTAAGTTTACTAGCAAACCAATCAGCAAAATGGTGACAAACATAGGCAGGAAAACCACACTGTGTTATACTACAGCAAAAGTCCTTCCAAAAAGTTGTCAACAACTTGTAACTCATTTGAACGCTGCCAACGTGGCACAAATACAGAAGCAAGTGTGAGTATTTGAAATATATTTCAAACTTAGACTGGAGGAAGGGCTCATGCCTGCGCAGACCTTTTCACAGCCGATATCAATATGCATGTTGGTTGTCTGAAACTCGGTATATCAAAAGGACGCCCTTCTAAAAAGACGTGACTCAAGCAGAATTATGGAACAGAGCAGTCTTTGCATGTTGGGAGCCATTTTGTACATTTTTTCATCTTTAGAATCTAACATGTCTGTCTGAGATGGTGATCAGTGGCGATCAGGATGTTGGCATTTTGATCAGCAGAATATATTTTCTTGGGATGAATGGAAATACACGTGTCCCAAAAATTCAGAGCTGATCTTTATTTTTCTGCCAGTCAAAACAGTTTTAACCCAGAAAGAAGTCTTGAAAAGAAACCTCAGATGCAAACGTTAATCTAAAGTTACTATCTTTCTCAGAATTGATAATATAAACCAAGAATCACATATAGTCTTATGACTATGGTTAGATCTTTACAGTAACTAAACAAAAATGTGTAAAATGGCTTTTTAACTTGCTGAATACACTGCGTATTGCAATCTTCACTTAGGTGGAGGTGGGCTATTTCCACAAGCCTCGACGCCCCATATGGCCGTGTCGTAAAATAGGTAGCATCATAACTCCAGGCACTTTAACACAGCCTCGTAGATAAACAGAGTACAGTATACCGCCCGGAAAATGGCAGGCTCTGGCGTCTTCACAGCTTGCCATTAACTCTGATCCGGCTGGAAAAACTGCTGAGGACAGATTTCATCCTACAATCGTCAGTACGTTCACGCTGATATTCAGTTTAGAAGATTAAACCCGTGTCATGCCACACTAAGCGACATGACTATCGTTTAGCACTTCCTACTTGACACGGCTTCAGAAAGCTCTCTGGAGTAAAGCAGAAGTAGGTCTGCATGCCACATGAGAAGAAATTCTCAGTTAGCGGAGAAGCTACTTGTTGGGAGTTAGCACTGTAAAGGGAACCGGGGAAAACAATGGTTTCTGGTGTGGTCCTGAGCTTTGTTGCTAATAATCAACTATCATTTATACCTCATCAACACTGAGGCTGTTCATCTTTGTGGAAAGGATAAACCTCCTTCATGTCTCCAGAAAAGCCCAAACTGAGAGTGACAGCTTGTCTGAACCTCATGGTTGTGGAGAGGATGTTCTCTAAGGTATAAAAAGAGCATCCCTACACTTTTTTTAGTTTCTATTTAATCTTGTTTCCTAATGTCTGTGTTTGTCAAGTAAGCGGCCCTCTTTCATGTTCTTAATCCAGGCGCTCAATACCAAAAAGAACTCTCCCCTCAGTGTTAGCGTGTCCCCACGCTGGTGCACCTCTAGTGTCTCCTCTGCTGCCGTAATGAAGACAGGCTGCAGGCAGACGGACGGGAACGTTAACCAAGCAGATTAATAAGCATATGATGTAGAGACGGCCTGCATGATGAAGGCCAGCCACCCTGATAATGAGCCGACATGACTAGTTTACCAGGCGGGAGGAATTGACAATTGAACTCAAACCGCTCCAACATCCTCACCCATCCCCTCCGCCTTCCCCCCCTCGCCCCTCCCATCGCTCCCTGTTGTGCTATTACATCTCATTTTCTCCCGATCCGTCTTTGTGACACCAGCGAGCGCACACCCGGGTCAAGGTCAGGGGCACGGGATGGAATTAGCGTCTTGAGGACGATGGATTGCTCCTTTTACTGCCAATAGCTCGGGCCTGAGTGTTGGTTTGTAGGCTACTTGTTCACATAAACACCGACCTTATGAAATCAATCCTACAGAGCTGGGATTCGTTTATAGAGCAATTGTTGTGCTCTTGATTCGCCACTATGGTCAGCACGGAAATTCCCTGAACACCAACGTTAGAGCTTCCCCTTATCACAATAATAACCATGAGGAAATCTAATTCAAAATATAGCAAATGAATAAAAAAAGTAACACATGATTGAGGCATGCTAACCTCTGGACAATGTTAAAAATAGGGGCAAAAAAAAGGAGTACATTTATGGTTCCTGCGGTACTTTCTTTATTTATGCACCCCATATAGCTAATAACTGAACCCCACGATACATATTTGTTCTTTTAGAGGCCCTGAATGGTACACTTACACTTATGTTCACTAGTAATAAATGGACAAACTATAAGTTACATCAGGACCTGCAAACCGCTTCCCTGTCTGCTTTCCTACGCCTGGGTTAGTGTTAAAGTGTGTATCATTATCATCCATAGAGACATTGCTTGTCTAGTGTTTGTCTACAGTAGAGTCATTTCTGGATAATTTATATAAATAAAAAAAATAAAGAGGCATCAGGTCATCAGGCCAGGTGCTGCTTGCCCACCCTCATTCGGTCATTCCAGATCCATGAATGGCATTTGTAACTAAAAATGACCTAGATGCCAACTGATCTTGGCTGTTTTCTACTCTATTTGTTGCCTTCACCCATGAGGCTCCTCTCTCTGAATTTCAGCTATCTAAATTGTTGGCTAATTAGGGTTGGAGTCCATGTTAGATTCTCGGCATTAGCAAAAATGAAAGCATAAACTGTATAATACGGGCCCCTTTATGCACATTTACACCTATGCCTGGCAGCTAAATGACAGCTCAGAGGATTCCGGCTGGCTGTTTGTGGATGCAGTGTGAGCAAGAGCTGCTAGGCAACAGAGATGGAAGGGCCTCTTTTAAATGTGTTTTGCTTTAAACTTAGCACTGTAAAGAACGATAAAACAGATTAAACTGTTTCATATTATTGTCCGATGCTATCCTTATCGGTCAACTTAGAGTGGAGCTAGACTGAGCTTCAATGAAAACTACAGTGAGATTGAGAATCAATACAGTTGTGTACTAATGTGGTAGAAAAAATAGGATTAAAGAAGACTGAATAGGGATAAACAGGAACAACTCAGCCAATAAAAGGGATTACTAGATACTTTAAAGTAGGTAAAAGGGGATTTGTCCTCTCTTATTCTTTTCTGACACAAAGCATAATAGAGGATGTATAATGTGTGAAGAGATGTGATTCATGGGGGAAGGGGAATACTCGGGGGGCCATGAGGACAACTGGAACATATTGAATTGTTTATCAGCTGGCGTGCCACATGGAGGCTACAGTAATTCCCACTGTGGCCCTCCTCCCATTACTTTTTTTTCTCCAAAGATGTTCTAGCAACTGTTAAGCCAAATATGCTAAATTTATCCATGTGAGCAGAAGCACGCACAATGAGAAAACAAGCAAACAACCCTCCCAAAGTGAACTGTTTTCTCGTCCAAGGCAAAGTTAACACCATGTGACAACGAGGCAGTGGGAATCCCATTTACTGGATTTCGGTTTAAACCATCTGTGATAATGCGAAGCACTATCAAAGACGTTAAGTTATGATCCAGATTATGCACGCCCTTTGGTTAATGAAGAGGAAAACGGAGAACTGCCTGCATGTTAGAAAGATCGTTTTTACAGTTTACCGATTATGAAAGCTGGGTTAGGTTAGCTAAAAGCAATTGGGGGAAAAAATAAGCAATGTATTGTATCAAACTGAGTGGTGTGTAAGAAAAATATGAAGTATTCTGCCTATGACAAAAAAAGAAGGTCTGAAGAGGCCAAATGAGAATAAAAGTCTATTTACACAAAAAGTATAAATTACATAATACAGAGGGACTTATTAAAAATATCCCAAACTGTCAATGAATATCAACAATGAATAAGGCTAAATATAAGAAGCTAAATCAGCAGGATCACACCTACTATGACTGATTTAAGATGCATTTTGAATACCTTCTGGTGGTAAGGTATTCAGTTTCTCAGGCTAATGTCAAAACAAGTGTTAACTACGTGGAAAATATCCCCTCCTTACAGTAAACCTGTTTCTGTTTGTGTTTCTGTTTCCTTCAACCCCACTGGGCTGGTCACTTTGTTTATGTGCAATGTGCATCTATTTTGTAGCACAGTCCAGCTCACGGAATCACGTTAGCATATGGACGAGGTCGACTTTACGAGGTGCGTGGGCGTTCACAACAAAAAGCCGCGGTAAGTGTTCCATCCGACTACGCACCAGCGTAACCCTTCCAGCAGCACTTTCCTCAATGTCGCACTACTAACTATCTGTTAACCAGTACGTGCGCTGCTTGCCTTCGAGCAGCCCTAAACATTAGCTATGAAGTTGTGTCACTGGCATTATTTTGACATGCACCACACACATATCCATTTCAGTTCGGACCCCAGGGCCCGTCGACATCTTCTCCCGTTACACAGAGCCACTTGTCATGTGAGATTATGAAGCATTATCACATTGGCTGTCAACACACGCCAGTCCATCAATGCAGGAGGGCCGGGCTGTGTGATCCAGGACCAACCGGCCAGAGGAAGGAAAATAAGATTGGCAAGTTTGTCTAGTCAAATGAAAATGAATATGTTATCATTTGTGCTGAAATAACCAGGAACAGCTTCCAAAGATGAACTGTTTTTGGACCCTCATACAGATCGGGGTAAATTTGCATTCTCAATGTTTCTTGTATGTTTCGTTTAAGTACAACACAAGTAACCGTCTTACAGTTTTGTACACACAACCAAGAAACTAATGTGTTGTCATTTCATTGACTGAGGGAAAGGTATACAGCACAAGTGGTCCAGAGGCTTGAAACTAAGGGAAGAGGGGAAGCGCAAACAAAGCAGCTAATGAGAGGAATTAAAGATTATTTTCTCTTTTCTGATTAAACATGACTCCAAAAATCTAAAGCACAAATCAAAACACAAAGCTGAGTAATCAGCCTAATTTTCTGGAGGCTGACAACCGAAATTACTACCAGAAGAAAAAGCCGCTCACATTCTTCCTTTTAGAGTCCATCGGCTGCATTGTCGGTAGGAAATGATGTTATATTTCTCATTTTCTCCCTAAAAAAGGACAAACGTAGCGTGGAATGGTAATAACAGCTTTTTGCCTGTCAATAACAAATAGTGGACTCATTTAATTAAAAACAAAATAGAGAAACTGCATAGGTTAAAGATTCATTCACTGTCGCTGTTTGAATTGCACATCGATTAGAGGTACATAAATACATATATTTGCACCACATGTACATATATTTGTGATGAGGTTGATATTTGTAGACCCACTGGATGAATCAGTTCTGAATTCAAGAACACTAACTACATTTTTGCTCAGGAAATCGGAGTGCTGTGAGCAACCTAACAGTGAATGTACGCTGTTCACTTTGCTGTGTCTGGACTTTCTGTAAGAAACCAAAAAAAAAAAATAGTTCAAATAGTACTTAAAAATTCCAGAAAGCCTAAGTTGTTGACATGAGACACATTCAGATGTTTTCCATGTGGCATCAAGCCCCCTAATAAAACAGCAGGAGCTGGAGCCAGACCTACCGGGGAGAAATCAATACATTACAGAGCAAAACCTCTTTGGCTCTCGTGGGGGTGTCGGTCAATAAGCCAAAAATATCTGCTGGGTGAGTGAAACTGAATAAGCAGCTGGTTTGTTGCCCTAAAGCTCATCACAAGCTGATTGAGCCACGTGTAATTTCTTAAACTAAGGAGATCGAAAGAACAACAGATTACCGTAGATACTGTAAACAGGCGGAAAAAAACAAGGCCTGGCAAGAGTAGCAAGGCAGGAAAATTGGAATTTAATGCGTGCATTAAAGAGAGGTAACTTTAGTACGGAGGCTGCAAAATATGTGCAGCGCCAGACGTCTCTGTATTCCACCAGGAAGTGTGTGTCATCTGCCTTTCATACGAAATGAGCAGCCCAGGGGTTGTTTGATGCTAATTCAATTTCAACAAGGGGTGAACTCACGTTTAAGCAAAAAAAAAAAAAAAAGCAATCAAGTTAAATTGCCATGCCTGGTCATGTGGCTTAAATTACATGCCCGCACCATGTACACGCAGAAGAACTATCACCAGATGCAGACTTTGGGAACATGGCTAACGGTTTGTCTGGAAAGAAAAATGGAGAGAAAAAAAAAAAACACGACGAACACGTTTATGTGGGATGAGATTAAAGCGACAATGTGGGAGAGTAATTGTATTTCCAGAGTCCTTCAAAGCCTCCACCGCTTGGATAGAAACTGGTTTACAATTTTCTTTTTCTACGTTCATTGTATTGTAAGCCCCAACCCCGTACCTGCCCAAAAGATACGACTCAAAATGTAATTTTTCAGCCGGCGAAAACATGTCTGTGTTCGGTTTGAAGTGAAAGATCAAATTCTCCTTTAACCCCAGGAAGGACAGGGAAGAAAGGAGGGAGCTTCTGCGTCTTTCACAAATACCAAAGCGGTGCACGTGTTGATTTGAGGGATCAGGGCCGGTATCGAATTGAACTACAGGAGGCTCTGATATTGTGGAGGTAGGTCACCAGAGGGGTGAAGGTGACGGGGGAGGGGGGGGGGGGGGGCAGAGAAGCGGGCCGGAGAGCTATTATGGTCGGGTCAGGGTGGGAGGATGTGTGCTCTGTTTAGATGCAGCTCCCGAGCAATTTAAACTCACAGAGAAGGGGAAAAAAAACAACACGGGCGAGAGGACAGAGGGCTGTCACAAGATGTGCTTTTAAGAAAAAAAGAGGAAAGCACGAAAAAGAAAAGCAAAGGAAAGGAAAGGCAGGCCTTCATACAAAGATCCATACCTGAAATTCATCTTTGCTCTGAACCACTACAGAGACTTGATGTCTTAATGAAGGAATAAAATATGTTACATCTAATACCACTTATTTAATAAGTTATATCAAACGTATGATTACATATATTCCACAGTAAAACCACCATAGGGAAAAATGCATACAGTATAAGTGTATGGTTGAAAAGAAATGTACATATTCAGTGAGGCATAGATCCCATCTGAACAACTCTAATAGCACAAAGGAGCAATCCTGACATTGTTTTTACCCCAAAGACACCATTGCCAACTTTTTAATAGCTTTTTTGTTTCATTTATAGGAGCTTAAACAACTACCCTATTTGTTCAACAATACAAAAAAGCTTCCCAATGGCTTCATTACTCAGCTCAATAGAGTGACCAGTACTAAATCAATTAAAAACGGTACATGTTGGTCTTTTCTCCTTTACTGCAGCGATTAGTACAAAATGTAAAACGCATTCCTTAAACCCCAAAACATCCAATTAATGCTTTGGATTATAAAAAACGAGACACGTAATGCTTTGATTATAAATCTTTTAAAAGAGGAGGAGATTTAGTAAAGTTCGACTGTAATATGGGGTAGCATGTTACGCCCTATCTAAGGTTATTTTGAGACACATGACAGAGCTTTTGGTTAAAATAGCCTTTAGTTCATGCAGGACGTGCTCTGAACCCCGTGTTCACAGCTGCCTGTTTGGAGGTACGGGGAAGTGCTGAACGCCACCTTTATGATGAGGTCAGCAGTTACTCCATTATTGTCATGTCTCTTATTATTAAGTTAAACTAAGCTTGCCTCAGTGAATCCGGGCCCTATGCCAATAACCCAACACTCTGTAATCTGGTAAATCTGAAGGATTTATTATGCAAAATAAAGTGCATGAATACAGCAAATACAAGCTGTACCGGCTAACATCAAGCTTGCATCATGTTGATTAAATCTACCTACATCAGATTCCTCTGCAGTAAGTACACACCTATATTAGCGATTTTAAGAGTGGAAGCAAACATCCATGGACCATAAAGTTTCAGGCGTCTCTCATACTGACAGCTACAAGTCATGGATGAAAAGACACAAGATTAAAAACACATGTCTACGCTTACTCTGAAACTACTTTCAGTCAAACTTTTAATCTTCTTTACAATGACTGGAGCTTTTCTCATCTCGTGTGTGAGGACACCTGCGAGCTCGCGGTGATTCGTCCATAACATGGGTGAGAGAGATGGGAAAAAGTCCAGGAGTGTGAATTAATAAGGTTCGGTGTGAAACACAGGAGTAATACCCGGTGAGGTGTGTGTGCTCGGTGCCATGGTCTTCTTGTAAAACTATTCGGCCTTGCAGGGCACCATTATTCGCATCTCCTTCACACCTGGCCTGGAGGGAACACCCAGAGTTTGTAGACCTGTGTGCATGGGGAATTTTGCAGTTTTTGTGTGTGTGTGTGTGTGTGTGTCCTTAACTAAGTCAATGCTTTTGCAATTTTCAGGAAATGGTTTAGAGGCTAAATTTCTTTCAATGAATGACACATTTGAAGAAAACTACTTCCAAGGATGGTCCAGTTATTTCGGTATAAAGCCCTCACAAAAGCCAACACAGATTAAATAGATTGGAAAGAAGAACTACAAAGCCAACACAGAGCTCTGCGGGCACTAGGGGGGGAATGAAAGACTTGACAACAAAAACAAACAGCCACTGTGTGATGAGCAATTTGTGAGAAGAAATACAACCGGAGCCAACCCTTTTAAACCAAATAAACACAATATAGTACATTATAAGACTCCAATCTCTTCATTCCACAACAAAGCCAAACGGATGCTGCACCGGGAAGCAGATAGTTGCAACAGCTCTTCTTTTCCCAGTTGTATTACCTTAGATTACTCAAAATCATGTTGAAAGTTCTTCTGACGCATTAGGTTTATTACACGCTATCTGCTGTGACATAAACCTCCAATGTGTGGATCATAGAGGATATTGAGCAACAAACAGAGTGATTTAGGTAACGTCCAAATATTCTTTGTGATAGCCACTCAACATTCTCAATAAAGGCGAGGCTCAAAGGCTGCTAACTGACCCCAACACATGAGAAAAGCTGGGTGGCATTGCTGTGGATGGTTGGAGATCAATGAAAATCCAGCCTCTCGCTACTAATAAAATGCTTTATATCACCGCATCCTCTCGATTGAAAGAAAAAGCACAGGTTAACTGAGGTGATTTTTGTGTGATCAACTGAGCCAATGAGTAAGATATCCAGCAGAGTATTTTGGCTGGCAAGACATCATCCACCCTTCTTATCTCCACCAGTGATTGCCGGGGTGGAACTGGTGGGGAAAAAGGCCCAGACTTAAATCCGCACCATAAAGGTGCTACTCCGTTCACATCCATTCACAGGATTCCTCCAACGGCTCATTGTCGCTCGACACTTGACGGGAGTCCCGCCGTAACTCACGTCTCTCTGTGCGTAACGTCGGTGGCATCTTAAAGATTTTGCAGTTTAGGCAGCCGGTCAGGTGCGTGTTGTCGTGTTAACTGCTCTACCAGCAGAATGAAAGTGGTTTCTCACTAGGCTCTAAATCTCTACACTCTCCCAGCAATACGCATCCTGCATGTTAAAAACCCTTTTCAATATTCATGGTTAGCAGTTTTTTTTTTTTCCGGTGCAAGCATAGTAAGAATCCCCCCTTTCTTTATCAGGGTGGGGCAGCACAGGGGGGGGGGGGGGGGGGGGGGGGGGGGATCGCGTGCATCTGAGCGATCCCGATGACGGCATGTTTAAAAATAGTTGCATGCCGTCATGTAGCGGCGGTCTCTGGAGGGTTGGAGGAGGTGAACCGAACGGTGTGTGGAAGGCACTTCCCCTTCTTCCTCTCATGTCGTGGATCAAGGTTCCACAGGGAGATCACCGACTGGAGGAAGACTACCAAAGCCACAATTTGTCTGACATGTCTGAACTCTTTAGGTGGTCTGTCAAAAGCACTCTTGACTGAAGGATGCTGGTGGTCGGGGCGTGGCACTTCTGACCAAGAATCTCCATTTGAGATGTTAATGCTGCATGCTACAACCATTTGAAAACTACAATCCACTAAATCTTTCTTATCATAAGTCTTTTTTTTTTAATTTGGACAAAAGAGAGCAGCATGTGTTGGAAAATAAATAATACACATTTCATTTTACAACCAAGATTTGCCTGTTATCTGTGAGCATATTTCGCTCTAAACCTATATATAACTTACTGTTGATGTGTTTCCAGATGTGCGACAAGTACTGATTCTCTCAATCATTTTATGACAAAATAACAAAAAAAACGTTTTTTTTTTACATAGAGCTTGACCCCTGCCCGTCATTATTTCTTAGAGACTGTTTTTCTAGGGTTTTCCTCTCTAGTTATTGAACTGCCAATAAACTATATTGGTAGAAACGTGTTCCTCCTTTCTCCTGTTACATTTGGAGTTTTTCTTTTCCTCTGCTTGCGTTTTACAAAGAGTGTGCTGTATCGAGATTTCTTTTATAAAAAAAAAACAGTATCAGTAGGAGTGGGTAGACAGCCACAGATAAGAAAAGAAAACCAAAAGCCCGGACCAGGGCTGCTTTCCTGCTAAGGTAATAACTTTACAACCACATCATAATGATATCTTTGGGGTCCTCTTAGCTCTGCAGGAAATAATGGTCTCTTTTCTCTCTGTCTATGAACAGAAGATGTGAGGGAAGCATCAGAGAAGAGTGCTGATGTGTGGTCACAGCAGACCATTATCCTCCTCATTAACATCTCAATTACACACCTTCGCTCACATTAAAGATGGACACGCGGGTGTTGTGACCTTCAGTGAAGGCATCAGTGAAACCACTGTCCGGCCCATTTTCACATATCCTGAACCACAACACCCCACCCACTGTGTTGACCCAAATGCAAACCAAAAAAGACATTACTAACCCTAAACTAAAATGGCAGCAACACAAAAGTGGAATAATTATCCAGAAACCTAAACCAAGGGGTATTTATGATGAAGGAGTGATGATCTAAGATGGAAGAGAGCTAAGTCTTCAAATGACTTAACAACTGGACTATTTATTGAACAGATCTCATCATAAAGAGATGCTTGGAAATCTATACTTTTGGGTCATAAACAATGCCCTCGGATTTGTGATTCATCTCCATAGAATCTGCTTTCCAAACACATATAGGATATCCTTCTCTCATGTATTGTGTCTTTTAAAAACCACTGAAAACAGTCAGTCTTTCCTCCACCGTGTAACATAAAAAGGGACATTAAAGATGATTATTTCTAAATTGCAGCATCACTGGAGCAATAAATGCATGTGGGCACCTTACATAACTCTGATGTAATGATTAAATGATATGACACCCATTTTTTTACAGCTCAAAACTATAGTTTATGAAAGGCTCTACCTCCTGAGACAAAAATGGTATTTAATCCAAACAAGATGCTCTGTGTCTGAAACACACCCTAATTATTGTTGTTAAAGTGCCTCTGTGCAAAGCACTTAACCCCCAGCTTCCTGGGCGAGCTGCTCTCGGCCAAACAGAGCAGCTCTCAGGTGGAAACGGACACAGATGCAGCTCTGTGCAGGACGCCGGGAGAGCGCACGTGCAATCCATCACCTCCGTCTGCATGAATAAGGATGAATAAAAAAGCGGTTTCTCCATGTCACTGTCCTCCTCCGGCATCCCTGACCACCTCCACTCATCTTTCCCTCTGACCCTTCTTTCCCTCTTTACTCCACTTTCCATCAAAAAGCTGCTTTACATGTATGAGGTGCCCCCGGTGGAGCTGTGATGAAAGAGGCAGAAATGTAGTGGGAGGGACAGCAGCTCCGTGCACACCTATGGCACCACCGGGATCATTCCCATAATTCACCTCCCCACCCCGTTTGCCATTATCCCCTCCTTTGTGCTCGGCAGCACGGGCCTCCCGCTCTAATGCGCGGACAATGGAAGGAGACGGCGTATTTCATGTGCCATTTTCAACTACACGGCAGTAATGAGGAACAGCATTAACATTTTGCTGACAGGTGTTTCTTCCCCCCTCCCTCGCTGAGCACTAGATTCCAGTTTGCATTGTTGAGCTGTTGCCTTGCTGATTTCCATTTTAGTCTGCGTGAGGTTATACATGCCAAACACACTTTATGTCCCCATGGCAGGCGAACATCCTGTATTAACGGGTTTGGGTAAGAACACATGCGTATATGGCAGATTTTTAACTGTCATTCATCTGTTTATTTATTCAATTTCATTTTCAATTAGGTTTAAATCAGATCAATGGCAATTCCTCAAGCCCTGGAATGAATATGTCCACAAACTTAATACTAGTGCAATAATACAATAATGGGCAATACTAGTGCAGGGCACTAAATGCATCAGTTGAAAATATATTTGTTTAATTACAGTATCTGCATGCGTGTGCATAACTGCACACCTTGGAGTGTCAGTTGTGCATAACCTGAGAAATTATCACTAGAAATAGAAATTTCCTAGATTCAGTGGTCTCAAATACAATGCACAATGGAATAGAACATGCTTTTTATGATTTTACTCAAATATTAAATAATATTTTTTCCTCCAGGTTTCTTGCTGAATCAAAAATTTCAAGAACAAAAAATCAACAAGTTCAGTAAGATCTGCATGTGTCACCTAGAAACTAGAACAGCTAGCAACACTTGAGTTGTATTCCATTTTTGTAAGTAGAAAAGTGATACAATTTATATTGACTGCAAAATTGTTGATTATAATGTTCCCTGGAGTAATTCTACAGATATAAAGCTTTTTATTGAATTTCAACATAAAGCAAACATGGAGAGCTTCAATTTGATTCGACTGATCCAATGGAGAATTAAATAAATGTTATATTTTTAGGCTTGCAATGGTAGTTTGACCCCGGAGAATAGTTTTTATTAAAATGGCAGAGGTCCTGTCCAGGGTCCAACAAGGACATAACACTGTCACCTTTAGTCAAACATCAACGATTACTAGAACTGTTTTTATTCAGCATCTATCCCATATCCAGTACCAGTGTTACAAATTTGGGGTCACTGCAACACTGCAACATTATAAAGAAAAGAATCCCGGCATGTGGACGGATCCCTGAGCCAGAGAACAGTCGGCACTGAGCTCTGTAAGACCATGGTACTCTTATTAACACCATCATGAAAAGTGGCATTTTTGAAAGGCTGCCTTGGAACGGATGGTCTCAGGGGAGAGGGAGGTTTTGGTATGAGGGAACCCCTCCATGTTATACCTCCCATAAAAAATAGATAAAACCAGTCAATCTTTGAAAAGTAATTGGTTCCCTAGTGACTGTCTTGCACGGCTAAAATTACACCAAAAAGAAGCCAGACAGACACAGTGAGACTTGAAGGCTACAGAAGAGGGTGGTGGGTGTGTGAGGCGCGTGTTTTCTTCCAAAATGAAACAGTGAAATAACAAGAGCGATGAAATGACCTCCTTTAGATTGTGGCTGTTGGTGAGGGTTAAGCCTTTTTAGTGGGTTTCACCAATACGCGCCCATATTCTTGTCATTGTCAGACATTTGGACAATAACTTGAGCTTTGGATAAATCGACCGGTCAGAGCGGCTTGTTTACACGTGAGCAGAACAGACGTTTAAGTAAATTTGTGCACACACAAGGTTAAAGAAATCAATTAGATGCCCCACCTTTCTCCGTGCTTTAATTACGGTGACGTACAGGCGTGCACATTAGCAGCGCTCTCACTGAAACGCAAACGGTTCCACTCTGACAAATGCCATCCAGCATAATTGCTTCCAAATGAGGAAATTAATGAACACGAGCATCGACATGGACGTCGGAGAAATGTCATCGCTCACAGGCAAAATATGGATAAACTGTTTGCTGGGATTTCTCGCTAAAGGCCCTCGCTAAAGGATGATGTGACTCGATGAGTCGTTTAAATTATTTAAGATCAGTGCCACTAAGCACCACAATCTTGACTGACATGAAATTCACCATTTCTGCACTTTTCAGAACTTTTTTTTTCCCATTCCGTCCTACTAAGACAAAAAGGCCCAGTCCTTATTTGGTACGCATTATTTCTAGGTGCCTTAAAACCTGAATTACCCCAAAACTGGTCTTTATTCATCGGGTCCAGATCAATTTATCTGCTACTTTATCTGACAAATCTATGAAATACTTATATTTTGAGGAGAAAAAGGGGGTAAAACTGTTAAGTACAGATATTACATCAATTATTCACTTTGTGAAACCCTTATCTATCCACATTATGACATTTTCTCATTTAAAAATGTAATTTAATTACAGTATATACCATCTAATCAAATCACTTTATCTGTTTTAAAATGAATCGTCTCCCTTATTTGTGATGCTGTTTAACTGTAGATCCAATAATCTCAACATTAAAAACATTAAAATTGTGCAAAAATTTCAATTTAAAAACAGCTTGACTCAGATTCACATTTTAAGCTGAATGCTCTACTGTAAGACTGACTATTTTCTGTTCTTCTGGATATTTTCTTTTCCTCTTTAAAGTCACACTCTGGTGAAATGCTGCAGTGCTCAGGCTGGAGAGCAGGCCGGTGTGTCACAAATTGCCTTCAACAGGAATATTCCTGCCACTGATCTCCCCACCAGTTTCGGGGCGAAAGGGACACGCTGTGTTTTAGGGGATGGATAGACATCTGAACTGATAATGTGAGAGTAGTAGAAAATGCTGTGTAATGATTCTGTCCAATCCCATCCCCGTCCAAGTCAACTGCACACGCACGTCTCAGTGAGTATCCTCAAGAGTCCCAAGACTCTTCCCAGAATACTAAGTTGGCACTGCACTGTTCCCCACCTGAGTGGGACGGATAACCGAGCAAATGAGATCCTTCTTTTTTTTCCGGCGTGAATAATGAGGCCGTTTATGTTGCTGCTGCTTGTTTCGGAGTTTGCCCAAAAGGCAATCAAGTCCGGAGTGTGGGCTAACGCAGGAGGACAGCTGCGCAGCAGCCTGTGTGCGGCTGACAGAATGTCGGGTCATTAGGGCAGTTTCCTGCTTAATCAGGAAATCCCGTAACACTGGTAATGGACCGCACAATCGTTAGCATTTTGGAATTTTCTGGATTGATCATTCTTACTGTGTTGACCTCTGCAGATAGAGAGATGGCTTTATAATCATTTTGAATATGTGTGGTGTCAGATTTAGGTAGCGGTGTGTTTTTGTGCTACCAACACAAAACATATATGAATTGTTAAAGGTTTTGAGTGGCATCTGCATGTTTGATACCTTTGCTCAGCCGACCGTAACATTTCTTTCAGCCAGTTTATTGGGTTTCAAACTTTCTTTTTCTATTAAAAAGACAGAATACCTGCAGTTGTTTACTGATCTTTACAAAAACTAGTTTCACGATGGATGACTGGGCGACAGAGAGACAAAAGATAGTGCGTTGCTTTGCTTTGAAAAGGCATTCATCCAGAGGAATTCCGTCACTGATATTTGAATATATGTTAAGAGACAGTAACTCTTAGAGTGGGAATAACAGATTTCTTCTTTGTCAATTTTTGGTGCTACTGATGACAAATTCTGATCAACAGTACAACGTATCCCAAAAGCTCACAGTCATTTACTTTCATTTTCTGGGGCAATGGAGAGGAACGAATAAAGATCGAGTTAAAATGCAGAAGCTTTGTAATCCTCTCACTGAACTTTGAGGCTTTATTGTCTAATACATTTCAATTCGTCTGCAGAGACAAAAGATTGATAACCCCAGCAAAATAAGAAAACAGTTATGCTCCTGAACACACATCTAATCACTACGCCCTGATACAGTCCGACTGGCTGGCAGAAAGGAACCCACCTTGACAAAGTGCAAACTATAGAGAGTAGAATGAAAGTGGCATCTGTAACCCGGTTAGGCGTTATCCCGGGAGGAAGTACAGTACACAGCACCGCGCGGGCCTGAGTCACCACCTCCAACTGCTTACGAGTAAAAGGGCTCACTTGACATTTAGGGAGGACAAATACCTTTTTCATGTTTCTATTCAAAACCCTGGGCTGGGAATTCCCTCCATATTAAGTCAATATTGAGCGAATAACATGTTGAATTTGACATGTGGATTTCCTTTGTGTTACAGAGACCCAGGTGGTCCCCACACTGAGGACACAGGCAGAACTCTGGAGCGGGAGCCGAAGGCAGGAGCGCAACGAGCCAAAAGTAATAGAAATAAAAAGTGAACATAGTGTTTTTGGCAGTTGCTCAGCATCACCTGACCGGTGGTTGTCCAAGAAAAATCATTAAAATGTTGTAAATGACTGCGGTTTCCTCAAATCACCACATATTTCCTGGCAAGCAGGTTATTACCATATTTTTTTCTTAAAAAGTTCTAATCATAAAGTATTTAAGACTGCCAATATGTAACTGTGTGCATCGTAGTGATATAATATATAATTAAAACAAAACTTGTAGCTGAACCAGTGATTAATAGCTTTGTTTAGTCATTACAATGTGATTAAAAATATCTCAAGAAAGGCAAAAAACGAAGCCTCTAAATATGTCGGAGAGTGGGATTTATATTGAACACAATTCCACAAATGTAAAATTAACAGGACGGATCACAACCTGACCTGTACCTGGGTAAGAGCAATAAAAAGCCATCTAACATTACTCTTTGGAACATTTAAGTTAAGACGTGTGTTAAGAGTTGACAACGTTTATTAAATAAAGCGATTTCTGATTCTGGTTGTGAATAAAGAGAATTCATTCAGGACCACGTAGCATGCAAAGAGCTTTGACTTATTACCATCAGGATTCCAGAACTACCAATTAAAGGAAGCCCTTATTATTTTCCTCTTTCCCATCTGTCTGTGAATAACACACGCCTGGAGGCTGATGCTCATATTTTTTCCACGCATACCTCTCGCCGTGTCAATACTGCAATGGATCCAAGGCTTATTCTTTATTTAGTTAGCAACAACTCACGGCATTACCTATGCACGCTCAGTGATTGACAGCAGCCTTCTTCTCTGTTGCTTAGAGACCGTAAAGGGGGATGCCTCTGGATGGTCTCCCTGTTTCTGTTGCTTTTAGAACTACAAAGCAACGAGAGGGAGACGTCTGAAACCCCAGGTCAGACTACACAGCCAGAATTAGATCAAGAAAAATTTGAATAACTCTTAATAGGTCTAATCCCATAGCGGTTAAGCAGCGTTAGACTGCTTAACTGTGTCAAGGTACTTCAGGTTACCAAAGAAAAGTGCGGAAATATGTCTGTTCACTGCTCACTGATTGAATGCTGAACACCTGAACTGCACCGGTCCTTACGCAGGGTTTCTGAAACTGTGTCATGAATGAAAATCTTTTAAAAAATGCCGGAAAAATGGAGGGAGCTGCGGGAGTACAACGCAAGATGAAGTAGTAGGAGGATTGGCAAACTCCTAACCTAGGACATACTACATAAAGCTTAGAGAAAGAAGAGGAAGAAGCATCTTAAACCACAGATAGAGGGCATTTACAGTCAATACATGATCAACAACCAGGTAATTATGTGGCCGCTTTAATGACTAACTGACAAACAGACATCCATAAAATGAATACGCAAACTAATCAGCCACAGGCCCTTCAGCATCCATCCGTCCCCGGCAGCACACCTGTGGCGGTCGGTGGATTCATACAGAGATCTTTCACCTGTCACTGGCTGAGCCGCTCGCTCTGGAACGGCGGCGGTTCTGCCTGGTTAGGTTTCAAATGTGCGTTCCAGCGCGAGCCGCCAGCGTCGGGCCGACACCCCGGCACGGCTGAGGAATATTCTGATGTGCGGGGCCATTAGCTTTCCCAATACTTACCCAGCACGGGGGATGAACGGAACTCACTAACATCGGCAGAATATCCTTTTTTTGTATTGTTTTTTTGGGGGAAATTACGGATTGGATTGTTGCATTTAGGGGCCCGTCACAGAAAGGTAATGAGCTTTATCAAGAGCACTCATAGAAAGCCATACCATCACCGATCCAGGAAATAGACTGTTTAAGATATTCGTTTCATTTTGTCTTTGGTCCGGAGCATCCATTTGACGCCAAAATATAAACACATCAATCTGACCACTGTACACCTTTCCTCTGTGGTCCATATCAGATGGCGCCCAATGGTAAAGGTCAATATGAAGCATTTAATTTTTATACAAACAAAAGTTTAGTGAACGTTGCTGTTGTGTAACTTTCCATTCTAGTCCTTGACAGAGCATCTCCAATAACCTCCAAACTTTTTTTTTAATTTGGAGTTGGAGAAAAAAAAAGAAAATTGCATTACGCGTGCTTTTAAAATCAATCACGAAGACTCGTATGCTGCCTATCTCTGCTTGGTAACAGACGAGCTCGAAGGTAATTTCATAAAACCGCAAATCAATAGCTGCAACAGCTGGATGAATAGATTACCCGACACACCTGCAGCCCCGATGCTGGAGTGTGTATCAATCATCACACACTCTCTCTTTCACAATTACAGGAAACACTGGGAGCAAACACTCTCAGAAGCCGGTAACACGATATGTAACTCCATTGGTAATCAATGGGGGGCTTGGAGGCATCTACTGATCAGCCATGCAAATGTTGTGACTTGATACGGTGACAATAATCTGAACCCACGGAGCAAGCAGGCAGTGGTGTTTGGACAGAGAGAAAAGAGGGAGATCTTTCCTGAACAGTAGTAAAAGTCAGGTTGGAAAGTCTCTGTAAGCAGCGTCTAATGGGATTGGCCACATCCAATTTAGCAAATAAATAAAACTTTAACACAGTTCCAAATGAAAAAAAAACAACATTATTTGTGCAAAAAAATAGGAAGATTCCTCATCTTTTTATTTTTTTGCAAAAATAATGTTGTTTTTTTCATCTAATCACACCCATAGCAGCATAAAACATCAGGTTTCCTGTTTTTATCTTAACATCTCTTGCATCTGAAGGGAACGGAGAGGAGCTGGGGCACTTGGCGGGCACAAACAGGACTTTGGTCCTTTGGGTGTGCTCAGGTGTCAGCACCTTCCAACAATTCTCTGCAGAGAGATGAAGGTGGCGTGATGGACGAGAGAAAGCTGAGGACCCTTCAGGGGTGTAGTGTTCCATTAGTCAGGCTGTGATGTACTGCTAGTCCTCCTCGGCGCACTCTCTCACAAACCCCTTTTCAAAGCCTTTAGCCGAGCCCGGGAAGGAGCAGGCTGTACCTCTTCATTAGTCAGGTTTGAAGATGTTCCTTTGCAGCTTTATAAAAAAATAATGACTCGTGTTTACATTTAAAATCATTAGAAAACCAGATTTCGGTCATTTTCCTTTCAAACTAAGTTCCCCAGTGTAGACACAAGCTGATGCGGAGTTTTCTTTTGTTTTCTAGGTTCCCTTCACTATTGGTTTTCAGCATCTTTAAGCACACTTAATATCTCCTATTGCTATTCTCCACAGGTACAAGTGAAAGATGGTGCTGATGGTGCTGCTCATCGTACGAGAGAAAAGAAAAATCTCCCGGGAAAATAATTCCGTTCGCTTTTTTTCTCCAAGGACGAGCAGAAAGGCAGATAAGCTTTGCCGATGCGAGGTGGCGCAGCGTGTCTGCACGCCGGATTTTAAGGGAGAAAAAGACTGAAAGAAGGGCTGAGAGAAGAAGAAGAAACGTAACAGGATGATGTAAGCGTGACCGAAGCGAGGGATGCTAACTCGAGGGCAGGAATGAGGGACGGAGAGCAAAAAGCAACAGGGCCAATGGAGAGAACGTCGAGGGAGACCAGCATCGAGGCCTTTTTGTTTCAACCTGCCGTGATGATCCAAACGGACAGACCTTTTAAAGTAATTGACTTTCGCTTGTGCACGCAGGACTCTGAAGGAACGGCAGATAGAGCGACTGATTAAATCCAAAGCTTTGGTTGGCTGCCAGGCTTTTGGTTAGCGGAGCAGCAGTGCAGTTTTGTTTACTATCGACAGACACGAGCCACCCATGCCAAAAGGAATCAAGAGCAGTCTGTGAAAAGCTGATCAGACCTATCTGTGTGTTAGCAGAGCCAATAATCAACCACGTGTTCTCTCTCTCTGCAGCCAGTAGCTCTGATAACAGTCCAACACTCTGACATCAACTTTTCACTTCAAGCAAACAATGAGGTTTTGGGTAGAACGTCTGTTTAAGGTTTCCTTAAACTGATCAAAAGTTACACTTTTAAGTTTGACTATGGATGTTGTAGTAGCATTTTAATCTAACGTAAAGGCTAAATGTTCGCTGACTTTCCTGAAATGTCACCAGTGGAGCAAACTAACTAGTAATTTGACTGTTTGATTGTAGTCTGTAAATTTCGTGTCATTTAGTTTTTATTAATAGTCCTTTTTCAAAATGTTTTTAAATCAGGTTTAAAGGGAAAGTTTTATTTGTGTGCACAGTCCAGCGCAGCCGTTTTTGTGTCTCTATTAAATCAAACTTTGCACTAATGAGATTTCAATTAAGTAATACCACTGATTAAATTTAAGATTTCTTGCCCATATTTTGGGCTGGGGAGGAAGGGCCTAATTGATGGCATCAAGTGACAACCTTGTTTTGTTGAGGATATTAAAAGCTTTTCTAAGGTGAGCTGCCAGAGCAAAAATCAATGAATACAACTTTTTTGGAAGCAGACAGATTGCTCTGTTTAGATATGCAGTCCAAGTATATGTGAAATAACTCATCGAATACAACGCTGAGCAAACAGGAGAGACAAAAGAGGTAATGAGATAAATGGACTTGGCAGATGATAAAGGTGTCAGATGCAAACAATCTTATACAGCCAGAGAACAGAGATGTTAGCTTTAATCATGAAAAAACTTGAAAATCAAAACAAATATCATAAAAATTTAAAAACCAACTGTCTAATGTATAAGATCTCAGAAATCGCCGTGCACATCTGCTTATGCAAATCTGTTTTCAATGTCATTATCATAATGTTAATCAATGTCAGATTCCACGCTTTATTTGATTGGGAGAGAAAATTAGGAGAAGCCTTTTTAATTGCATCGCTTTATCTTATCGAATGTGAAAGTTTAAATGAGTGAGCATTTATTTTCAAGACATTAATCATGATTTCAGTTCATTTGTTTCACATCCTTTCTGTATTTGCACTGAAACAAGCGTTTTATTCAAAGCAGTTTGATTCTACAACACTGTCAGAATCACCAAAGCTCTTCAGCCTGCGTTTAAATTGTTTAATGATCCACAACAGGATAAAATTGGAGAGGAACTATTTCCTTTGTAAGGTTTCTTTTTAATGGCCATCATATACAGAGAATATGACCTGGCCTGAGACACAGAGGAAAACCCAGATAGAAACAGAAACGGAAAGTCAGAGAAAAATAAAACTGTATACAATTAAATTGTGATGTTCTACAGGGGAAAAAGGTAGGGGAGCAATGAGATTGGTATAGGAACTGACAGACAGGGTTGGAAACAGAAACTAAGTTGAATAACCAGGTCAGGTCAGAGAAAAGTGGACGAGACAAAGAGCAGAAACCCAAAACGAGACAAATTCAAGAGCAAACGTTCAGAACATGAAAACCTAACGAGACGGAGGCTTGTGAGTGTGGCTCAAAGGTAGCCCTGTGAGAAGAGTCTCTGTAATAAGGCTGCCACATTCCTGTCACAAAAAGTGAGTTTACTGAGCATCCTCCAGTTTGAATGTGCGAAAGGAGGACACTGCTGCAGAACAAAAGCTAATTTAGCAAAAGAAACAAAAAATAACGAGCAAAAGAACAATAAATGGGAAGATGGGGGAAGCCAAAAAAAAAAAAAGAGGCTAGGGCTGACGGCTTCCAGCTCAAATCCACAAAATCCAAATCAGTTTGAGCCTGGAAAGAGTCCAGAAGGAGGCCAAGGTGATAACGAGACAGTCTGCATCTGCTTTGTCTAGACTGACCAGACAGTGGACGGTAGGAGGAGGAAGAGGAAAAGAGAACGGGGTCAGAATCACCAGCCAACATTCAAACAAGCAGGAGGAAGAAGGTCTGAGCAGCCAGCTGTGACTGAAAACGCCTGCAGCAAGGATGCCGGGTGACATCCTGCATCGTGTTATTTACTGCAAGTCCCCTTTCAGGTTTTCCTAGAGAGCAGGGGAAGGTGGTTCAGGCACGGGGTTGTACAATATAACAACGTATGACAACATTTGGGTAGAAAAAAAGCTAGGAAAAAAGCTACATCAACATATACATTTTGATCAGTTAGCTAAAACTGAACAATTCTGTCCATAAAGTTGCTAAAAACAGGGTTAAAATGCCCCCACAATGATTTTGTCCTTCACTTTCCATTAAAGATTTTACAGCCAGTTAGCAAACATGATCTGCATGGATCACGTGCCATTAACGTCTCTCCGAGGAAAGATTTATTTCATTCAAAATATCAGAAACGACGGAGATGGAACACATATCACAGAATCATCTGACTAGGTGAGGGAAGAAGGAGAAGGTGGGCAGAAGTGGAACGAGGCGGAGGCACAGCATCTGCAGGGAGGCCGTGTTAATGCTCGACTAGAGACAATGGATGACTTCACCGTTTCACACGGGCGCCTGCAGACTCTCCAACACGCCCACCAGCAGAGTGATGCACCTACTGGAGCTCATCTTCTAAACCCGAAACATTACGTCACTTTGCATCAGAGTGCATGACTTCATTTCTGTCTCTGGGATTTATACCAACATTTTATTTAAAAAAGGCTCTCTACACTTTTTTTGTTGTTAGTTTTCTGTTTGATTTGTCGACCGGAGAAAGTTTGTTTTTAATCTAATAGTCTTGGTTTTTCTTTGTTTTACTGAATCGGTTTCATTTTCTAGGTTGAGGTGAGTTTCTTTCATTATTTTTTTCTTTAGTTTACTTCATGTTCTAATGTTTTGTTTGCTATTTTTCTGCACTACTAATTTTGTCTTGCTTGAGAGGTTTCATATTTCAACACAATTTGGATTTATGTTGTTTATAGAGTCCACTTCGATCTGCCTCTTGTCTGCTGTCTATTTTTGGGTATCTTCTTCCAACCACCGAAATTTACTTTTAATAAACTTTAAAGTGAACAGGATAACTGAGGCTTACAGGGTATATTCAATTGTACTTTGAAGAGATACTAGTTTGAAAAATATTTGTAGTAAACAACTGATACATTTTAATGATTCAATTTTTTGCTATTTCTGAAGGCAGTTAAGCCTGTAATATTTAATAGTTCATAGAAATTACTCATCCAACTCATTGTAATCCATTTTAAATTTTCATGTTTAAATATATAATGTATGGCTGGCCATAAACACACACATTAGACTTGGTGAATCATTATTCCGGACTCTTGACGCTTCTAAAATGGTGTCGTTTCATGAAGATGAAGACGACAGAGGACAGAGCTGAGTGGGAATTGGCCGCTGAGTTAAGAGCACAAAGCTCAGATAAGCAGCCATCAGGGCAGCCGCCACTGCCAGACCCTCTCCGAGGCACAAAACCAACACCTTGTCTGCTAGATAAGGGAATTAGAGGGCGCCACGGCTTCTGCCCGAGTTCCTGCTCAGTTTGCCAACATAAGGACGGTGGAGTTGTGTGTGTGTGTGTGTGTGTGTGTGTGAGGGTGTGTCCCTGTTTGCAGTGTTCCCTAACAGCGCCATCAAGAGCAGGAGGCGGTTGAGATGAGAGGTACAACATCAGGCAAGACACAAGACCCTTGCATTTGAGTCTCTTCAGGAAAATTTGAGTATCCCTCTAACGCTGAGACTTATCAAACCTCTGTACAGTGTTTCAGCATCGGCCGGGCTGGATTAAGGTCACCTCACTGTAATGATGTAACTGCAAGGAGATGGACTCGCTTAATTAGATAGAGGGATTAGAGGTGAGCAGGGGTGAGAATGCATGAGCAGCTGCATGCGAATGAAGCCAGGAAATCCGAGTAAATTATTAGCCTTTAGTCACTGAGATGAAATAGTCTGTACACACTTTTACATTGACACAGCAGGGCTATCTGAAACTTCAAACCGTGTGCTTCTGACTCTTGGACCCTTGAACATTCATGAGTGGTTCCAGCCCTACATAACGCTGCCTTGCTTTACAGTACAGGACAGTACAGCTTTACAGTACCACTGCAGTACAGTAACACACCAGCAACTAGACAATGTAAGGATAGAAAGAGTAGACATACAGCAGAAGGACAAAATGGATGACAAGTTAGCTTTGTTGCTGTAATTGATAACTCAAAACTGATTATCTCTCTTGTTTTGTTATGGTTGCTCTGATTGGCCTTGTCAGTTGCCTACATGTGGGTTGATAATCATGAAAAGAATGCAATAATAATTATTTCTCCATCTGTACTGAGCAGGTTTTAAATGAGAGGAGGCTGAACATGGAACCTGCGGCTTATCACTGTGATAAAACTAATGAAAATGTTAATAGACTCCAGACATTGACATGACTGATGATCTGGACCATGACTAAGTGGATATACATAACTTTACAGCAGCAGATTGTTTGTCTGTGTTATCTGACTCAACTGAAATTAAAACAAATCTTATAACCTTAACATAATCTCCGATAAAGTTTCAGTTACCACCTAAGTTCCGATCCAGACTGACACAAAGAAATAAGTGACCTGTAATACAGTAAACACGATGGTGCATATTCACTGATTTCACACATCATACTTTCAGATCCTTCAAAAATGTATTTTTGTGTGCATGCTTGTTAAATATATTACAGCATAATATACAGAATTATAGTTTTTAAGTGCAGTGACATTCTTAATATATATAACATGTCTCTTTGCATATTTGGTGGATTCTGCATGTGTGTTTTCTCTGCTTCTGGAGCATCACAAAACTATCGAGTGTAGTTATGGATGTTAATTGCTAAAATGGAGATTTGCTTTTCTAAAAATGTATAACTAGCAGTCATCGTCAAGACGCAGATGTAAAAAACTGCGTTGTTTGTATTTTTTCATCTTTATTTTTCATCTCATCAGTCTCTCATCAGGTTTTCCTCTCTGAATGACATAAATAGATCAACACATCCCCTACGCTCTAAACAGCACAGCCAGAAACGATTTGCCCTTGCATTGTAATCATCATCTTGTATCAGTTTTTTCTAGCACCCGGGCCTTCCAATGATGAATACCGATGTGGCCCAAAACTCCCTAAGACTGGATACTGTAAGTGGTAAGACATGGTCCAAAGACCAGAAGATGTCTACAATACCTGCCACTAAAACCGATCACAAGGAGAAATCCCAAACATGTCAAAATGCCGGTTGCCTACTGTAACAACTTGGAAAAAAAGGAGGATGTTAATTGGTTTATGGTATGTTTATGGAAAGAAAAGTGACGGCTGTGGTGTAATAGATGTTACTGAACTCCCTCAGTTCAAAGACGTCAGGCATCCTGACACATTTTACCTTCAGTTTTTATCATCGTCAAGATCAGTCATTTAAAGCAGGAGGCGTTTTGAGCAGCGAGATTGTGTTTCCACCCGTGACAGTCCAGCAATTATTTCAAATTCTGCACTTATCCTGTGTGCCACCCTCGTTTTCAACTGATGTCATGATCAAGTTTCAGGAGGGTAATTTGCATGGTTGTGAGGATAAATCAGTTCAGACAGGCCGACTGATGGGCTGGGAGTTACAAAAAACCCCTGAGAAAGAACTCAAAACTACTTTTGGTTTTATTTAAAATATATTTTATGTCTCGGGGATAACTGTTCTGTAATTTAGCAGCTATTACCTCAAGAAGCAGTTCACTCAGCTCATAAGCCATCTCCTTGGCCATCTTTAGCAAGAAATCTTTCCTTTTTCACAGGAAGCATACTGAATTAGCATTCCCTTTCCCCCCTTAAACAAAGCTAAAGTCAGAAAATACGGCTACTGGAAGCAAAGCAGCACATTTGTCTGTTCTTTCATGTGACAGTGGTTTGAAATAGCTCAAAAACATGCATAAAAGTGATCATTTCGAACTCATCTTTTGTATATTTAAATGTGTCACATGCACTTCTGCTTTATTTCACTTTGTTACTCTGAGCTCTCCGGTCCGCTTTCGTCATTTGCTGTGAAAATGACCCAGTTTACCCTGGGGGATCAATAAATTTCATCTTATCTCATCTGGGGAAATTTCTCATCTCACAGGTATTGCTCTAGAATGTGGAATAGCTCAAGGCACCGAGGCAGACAGTATCCTGTACCGGGCACTTCCAGACATTACTGTGCCCAGTGTCCCTCCGCCTGTTCCGTAAAAAACAAAAGGCTTTGCATTTTTTGACCTGTTTACGGCTCGAGGGCAACCCTTGCTTGATTTTCTGGGGAAGCTGGGCCGGTCTCGTTTTTACTACCTTTCCCCCTGCAGACAAAGCAATAAATTTAGATAGTCACCAGTATAACCGAGGAAGGGAACGAAGCGCTGCCTTGCTTTGAAATGCCCTGTCGCGGACACAGAAATAAACGCGTGCTTAACAGTAGTTCCTCTTGGCCATGTCTCCTTGTCTGGGTGCTATTTGGCCTAACTGTAACCCCAGGAGCTTTAAGTCCAATTAGATTATTGAATGTGGCAGTAAGCAGGATGCTACCAGGGAGCTGCAGCAAACCCTTACCGTGAGCATTAAACTGTTTCAGACCAACAGCTGATAAATCTAAGACTCCGCAAATGTTAATGTGTGCCCGATAATAAAAGAAGGAACGCTTCCAAATGATTAAATTCAACAATTAAAGCAGAGTGAAACCCAAGATCAAATACAATCACATCACAACAATGACTGTTAACCATGTGATGGTTTGACTTTTGAAAGTGAGTAAATTAGCCTTTAATATGAGGTGCTATGTTGTTCCTCACAAGGGAAAATAATAAAACAGGAACGCAAGGCTAATTAAAGGCTTTTGCCCCAAACATCATTCGATACATCCTACTTTTAAGCAACTAACACACGGCATCAAGAGAGAAAGATTTAATCAAAGCTCCTGGACTATGAGCTTTCTGCGCCATTCATCCACATCTGGAGCTGAACGATGAATCAAAGAGAACAGAAAAGGACACTTAGGAGGAGGATGTGTGGAAAGCTCGGGATGAAACAGAAAAGACAACCTATTTGTGTCAAGATCTTCATCCTCACTTCAGAGGAATGGTCAGATTCCAGCTGAAAACGTTGTCAGGGTGACCTCAGGGCTCACGGATGAGATACAACTCGTCTTCCTGCCTCCGAGTGTTTAATTCTGCACACGTGAACATAACTATATGACTGGAAGAGGGAAAAGGTTAATAAGGACACCTGGAAAGAAGTAGGTCAGTTCCGGCGTGTCGTGATTTTGTGTTGTTTTTCTTCTGATGTTGTCCAGTTAAACACCATATGGGAAGCAACCCGGAATTCATGTTGCTGCTCAGTTTGGGAAATGTCACAACTGCTGTGGAAACACTTGTCCACTTGAATTTAGAACTAAAAAGCAGCAGTTGCTGTATGTTGGTGGGAGCTGAGCAGTGAGAACAGAGCATTTATCTCCGCTCCTCCACCAGATAATACGCCGTAGCTCTTGTGGGAAAACCGTCAAATCAAAGCTCCCTTCACTTTTTATCGTTTTACTTTTTTTTTTCCAATCACAGTTTGATTTGGGGATGGAAACACAACGGTAGACTTGGGTGGTTTGCAGAGCGCTCGGCTTCGTGCCAACCAACACCGCAACACGGCAGCTTTTTTTTTTTCTATTCAAAACGCTCCCCCCTCACTTCCTCCTCTAATGTCTGACAGTTTCATGCATATTGCATGTGCCGGCGTCAGCCCTTTGCCACATGGGGGCTCATCCTCTACTGACAATAAAAGGACCAGGAGAAGCATCCGGAGAGCTTTCGGATTCACATCCAGCACATCAAACCGAAGGGAGCACGGCGCCTGATTGGAGCGTCGCTGAGCATTGATTCAGAGATCTGAAGAGTTAGGAAAACATCTCAGTTTGACTGTTTGACCCCACAACATGTGTGTGAAAAAGCGAAAATACACTTTTAAAGACCCATAAAGTACTACAGAGAAAATGAAGACTTAAAATGTAGTCCCATGGTGTCTAATAGGCATAAATCGACATAAATACTTTCAAAGATAATAGCTTAACTGTTACCTGATTTGATAGAGAGTCTTCTTTGTTTGACCTTAAATGAAGTTTAGGAAAAGAATATCTTCTAAAGGTTACAAGTTGGTTGGATGATCACCATCAGTTACTAGCTTCAGAATCATACCATCATCCGAGGCAGTGTGTTAACCAAAATCTGACCAATGCAAGTGGAGATGCAACATTTTCCTTTTGGATAAGCTTTCAGTGTTTCCCGTAACTCTTTTCTTTTAAAAGAAATGTTCTGTAGTTTAGATCTTGCTGATGCTTGTAAGAATTTTTCTGCAAATTCTTTTCTTTGCCTCCCACATAAATCCCACATGCAACCTCCAGTGCAGGAAGCTGTCTAGTCCGACGCAATTTGACTTCACCACAAACATAGCTTTTAGTCGAGCATGATGGCTTCTTTTGGCCACATAAGTTTATTGTGCAATACTCCATTCTCATTATTAATTAAATAATGTGGAAATGCTGACCAACATTTGGATGATTACAACTTGCAAGCAGGTTTATCTACAAATAGAAGCTTGTAAAACATTCACTTGATGTACTATGACAGTTATTCAGTCCAATTAAAAGCGATAATGTTTAAAGGTGTTCGACATTTGTCAGTAAATAAACTTCACGGCTCCCGACTTGGCAAAAGTGTGACAGCATCTTTAATTTACAAGCTGCCCTGTGCATAGCTGCTCCATATAAACCCGTACAGACCTGTTAAAAGGGAAGCCACAAACAAAGCTTTCGCTGGACATAAATACAGACGGAGCCTTTTCCAAATCAAAGAGCCGCATTTTAATCGGTGAAAAACATTTTGCGAAGCCGATATTCCTCCCAGCATGCAAAGTAGCTGCAACAATTCCTTCCCAGCTTCAGTCGCCTGCGGCTGAGTCAAAGAATATAATGAAAAAAATATGGAAACTGCTTTCTCAAGAAGTACACGGAAAGTGGGAAAGGCTGCAGCGAACCCTTTCATTTGCAAACGCTGTCGCACTTAGTAAAGTCACTTCTGGTCATTTGTTCTGAACTTATTCTCATTTCAGCAAAACAAGGGCTTAAATCAAATCTGAGCTTTCACCCCTCACTGAATTGAAAGTGGCAAAGAGCTACACCATCCCCAGGCAAAGAACTCCAAATCTGACATAAGGACAGTGTGATTTTGCCTCTGGAACATTTTTTACTTTTCTGTGTGAAAATGAGACCACAAGGCAATTCAAAAGTCTTGGAACAAGCGAGAGACAAAAAGGAGAAAATTAGAAATCAAAGAGACTGGTTCTGTCTCGGGGCTGACCACAAGTGGCCGAGGAGCAGTCACACCAAAGCCCACCAGATGATGAAGTCAGCCATTCTGAGATTTTGGCAGGAGAAGGCCCAATTAAAAGCCGGGGGAAGCAGTCATCACTTCGACCAAACGGCGAGTCGCTCGGAGGAGAAGGGAGGAAGCGAGGCGCTTTGACGGGCAGGTGACGAGAGACCTCGCAGTTCCTGGACCGGACACGAAAGCAGGGGAGGCAGGCCGGGTGCAGAGTGAACTCTTAACTTCTCACACAGTGAAAGCCACAGCGGCCTCACACAACCTCACTCAGGAACATCCAAAAATGTGCTGAGGAGGGAATCTTTAACTTATTTACTTTTCTGGTTTGAGTTCTATTCACATCTTAATGTATTTCTGCTTATATAAAATAGATAATAGATAGAAAATAGATTACAATTCTAAATGAGTATGGACAGTGAAGTCAGTTAAGGTTACCACAAACCATTCCAGTGGTAAAGTGGGTACCACTGTATGTGTATTTCTGGGGTTAGAATGCATCATCATTATCATTGATCGATCAATAATTATAATTATGATAATAGCAAACCAGGAATTTGTTTTCATTTATTCATTTCTTCAATTGATTCAACTTACTATTGTCATGACGTACGTTTTTATGTATGAAATGCTACTTTTATTGCATACATGTGCACTAATACAGTGAAAATACCTCCATTATTTATTTGCTATCTTCAGTAGTAAGATTATTATGTCATCATTCTGTTTAGTATTATAAGCATTACTTTTTTCATATTTGTAATTTTCTTTGTTGTGTTACAGTTCAGTTTTCGAATGCAACAATGCACCAGTGCGAACAATACCCTAAATGCACAGTCCTGAAACACTGACGGAAACCGATTTCTCTCGACTCACTTCCTGGTTTTTCATCCACACATAACTGTGCAAAATATGGACGGAGAAGTCACCTCCAAATCACTCCGCTGGTCATTTCTGTAACTTTACCAGCTCTGCTGTGTTGTTCCATGAATTATTCCCCTCGTTTTCATCAAGTCTTGACATTTTCAGTCATGTCTTCTCCATATTTTGAGATAACAGGGAGCCAGAAAGAAAACAGCCATGGCTGGGAGTAATACACCTCTCACCCTCAGTTTCTATCACCAGAACAGGAAGTCCTGTCAGTGTCACTGCTGGGAAATTATGTCTTAATTTGTCCAAGAAAATTCACTTAGTTGATAGTTCTTCTCACAGCAGAGAAAAGTTGCGACAGATCTTGTTGAAGTAAAAATCATTTGCTCCAGGCGACAGGTTATAACATGAAAGAGGCCAATCTGTCATCCACAGAAAGGCCTGGCCTAGTTTGGAGTCCAAAATTCTCCACGTAATCTCCAATCACTCGCTTGTCGGGGTGCAACAACACCGTCAATCATTTTTACAGCTGCCTCTCTTTAAAGCAATAACCCAGAAAGAGAGACACATAAAAAGATCCAGGATGGGCAAGACTGCGATGCCGTCAAGGTGAAAGCAGCCCCCCGTTCCCCCCCCCACAGCAGAGGGGCATCTACACACTCTACACTCTACACACCACGACACAACGTACGAATGCAGCACGGGAACTTTAGATGCAATGCCCCGGAGCAAACTGTTAACAGCGCGGGGATACAGATGTAACCACTGAATATTTCCTGCTCTAAAACGTCTGCCTCTGGACATCGTCCTCCGGAGGAACCGCTGGAAAACGTCTCATTCAGTTCTCTTCTCAGCCATCTGACAGTGTGAAGGATTATCTTAAAAAGCAGCCCGGTGAGGGAAAACTCCACGATTCGATTCGCAAAGTATATTTTTGTAGTTTCACTGGGCTGCGTCCAAGAAAGAATCGTCTCCCGGAGTAATGAAAGACAAATCCCCGAAGAATCCAAAGATTGCTTCATGCTGCAGTAGACCTCTGAATCAGCTGAATGTGAAATGGTGAGGAATCTAAGAAACTGCTAGTTTGTGACCACAGGGGGTAAAATAACTAATGATGTGTTTTGCTGTTGGAATAATCTTTCAGTATTAAAAAAAAAACAAAAAAAAACACAATGAAATACTGCAGCAATGCATAATTGTTCATCCCCGACTTTGGAAATAGAGGTTTGACATAATAATCTCAGCTATTTAGGGGGATAGTTTTACATGGTCGCGCAATCAATGCAAATAAGCAGTCTTCAAGGAGACAGCATTAGCCACAAACAAACATTAGCAGACCTCCACTGATACATACCGTTCACAAGATGGGTGAAAAGAATTTGTCCGTGAGGAACTGACTACAGGGAATGTTAAAAAGCATTTTACAAGAGAAAAAATGCGACTGTGATGAGTAAAAAGTGATTATTAATGCAGTGCTTCTATATATGTAAATCGGGGACTGTCGTAAAACGAAGGTCTATACGTTTGCTTGCCCATATATTTCCATGAATTAACGCACTCCATTTATGAAAATCGTTATAGTAATTACAGTGATA
Source organism: Menidia beryllina (assembly GCA_013363375.1). Classification (NCBI taxonomy): domain Eukaryota; kingdom Metazoa; phylum Chordata; class Actinopteri; order Atheriniformes; family Atherinopsidae; genus Menidia; species Menidia beryllina. The sequence goes on from JABUIW010000062.1 coordinate 392,957, forward strand.
TTTCAAGAGTGTTTTTGGTCCAACTTGCTAGATGAGGTATAGATACAATAGTGAAAAATCCAGTAAAGAAAATGTGCTATTTTTAAATGTGATACTTAAACTCCGCCGTTATTTGGAGAAAGAGATCTGTTGTTTTTAGTATCTCAGTTCTGAAACGGCACACAGAGCGAAAAACTGCTGACTGGAATGAAAAGTAACAAAAGCAATAAACTCTGGGAGTTCTGTGAGCTCAGAGCGAAGGCTCCACAGGGGTAAAGACATGTTTGAATTTATAAGAAGACCTCAAAAAGCACATCATAAAAAAATGAGATGAAGAACTGCTCCATCTGCAATAGATAAACAGGCTTTATAAAGGGTTGTTAAGTCAAGTGTGGCAATGATCCGTGGGAAACAGACACACAAATGGTTCATGGCATATCGGGCGCTTTCTTAAACAAGCTTTCAAAGCCCAAGGCAGAGCTGTAATCTCATTTTAAAGTCTTAATGTTGGGGTCCTGAAACAACAACAGAGCAGAGTTCATTAGCAAAATAAGAAAGTGAAGTCATAGACTAGTAAATAATCTTTTTTTAATTTCGGAAAGAAAAACAATGATCTCTGTCAAACAATTCTGGAATCTTAATTTCCCTGAGGACACCCTCCTCAATAAAGTGGTATAAGATCTAATCTAATCTTTTGATTGTAATTAAAAGTTTAGGTCAAAACCTAATAACCAAAAACCAGACCATCCAGAGGCAGAACTTTAGCTAAACATAGAGTCTTTATGCTACTGTCCAAATGAAAGTGGTGCCAGGGTACACCACACAGCTAAATCAAGAATAACCCCCCAACAAGATCCAGAACCAGAAGGTACAAAGACAGAACCAAACAAAAATAAATGGCTGAAATTAACAACCTGGCAACATCAACTGAAAGTAAAGACTAAAAACCAAGCAGAAGACAAACACTATACAGAGTGAGCATTGGAAACTAAGGCAATATCAACTCAAAACTGAAGTAACATCAGAAAAGAAATTACACGCATAGACAAAGGAAAGGACAAAAAGAAAGGCAAATAAAAAAGAGAGATTAGAAACAAGAGCCTTCATAAAGAACAGACCTTCCCAAACAGAGAAGAAATCTTACTGTTAACCCATAACTCCAAATGACTACACAAACAAACAAGAAAATAGAACAGGAAAATACTAGAAATCAAGCCCAGTCACAAAAAAAGAAAAAATAACCTAAAAAATCTAATATTGTTTGGCTTATTTTCCATACTTCCTGCTTTATTTCTGATTTACTCTCACTGTGTCATGCTGGATACTCAATAAAAAAAAATGCAAAATTCATATATTTTTATGATTATATGCAATCTGGACAAAAACTATCATGCTGAAATATAATGAAAAACGTCAGAGTTTTCGATATGTGGGAGATGGCTGCTGCTGGTTTTCTTGTTTGAGTCGCACCCATAGAGGCGAGATGTTCAGCAGTATACAGAAATGCATTCACTCCCGTTGGCTATCCCACCGGCCTCCAATCTGAGATCGGGCCGATCCCCGCTGTTGTTTACTGGCGGTCGGAGGCGTTAACTCTTCTGCCCCTGACAGCTATTAACCGCCTAATAACTGCACGCTGTGTGGATCGCCTCAGCTATACCGCCTCACAAATCAGATCCAGATTTAATCGCAGAAATGTCCTTGTTTGCGAGGAACTCATCAACAGCGGGTCGGTCTCAGAGAACAGTGTCGCTAACAAATCCATCCTATGTGTTGTTGGGTCAATAGATAGGAATGAACACACGTCCCACTGGGAAAGGTAAAGGAGAATTTAACCTTCAGCTCTGTTTGCTAATGAAGAACTTCCTCAATGCCCACTGTGTTGGGTAGGAGACTGGATAATTGCAAGAACTTAATATGACTCGAATCTGGGATGGAAGTGTTCATGTAAAAATCTGAATTGCACTTTTAAAAGAGACCTTGCGTGTTACTGCTGCCTTCACTGTTCAGTGTAAACGAGAGATGCTTACTCTCCCAGGACCATTCCCGAATAAACAAAGGTTAATGAAAGAAGGGATGACGACAGATGACTTCCCAGCACTCCTCCGGCCCCCCCTTTAGCGGTAAGCCACGGCTGGGTGGACCACCACCAAATGATCACCTGCACTGAAGGAAATTACTGTTGCTATGGAAACACCATTAAGGATTCCTACGACCCCGAGCGCGCATGCCGCTTTCTGCCTAATTTGCCAAAATTCATCCATCATAATGGTCCATCCCCAGGCTTGAGAAGTGAAAATCATTACAAGGCTTCACACCACTAAGTGAAAGAGGCAGCGTTATCAGTCTTGTTTATTGATATAACGACTTTAGTTGGCCCAAAAACGGCTGAATTACGGTTTGTTAGTTTGACTTAGAATTGCACCAGACAACATTTTCTCGGGGACGCGCTGCCACAGTGACAAATCTGCCGTTTGGAAGCGCTTCAGGACAGTTGTTTGTTTTTTGTCTGGGCCGGAGTGCACTCTGCCTCATTATTTCAGTTCCTTCTCGCTATCTCACCGAGTAGACGTACGTTTTTAAAAAGTAAACCATGACCACCAGCTCTGAACCAAAAGGCAGGCTAACAAAGCAAGCAAATAACAGCAACGGGCAGGAGCTTTTTTTGAGATTTATCATACCGATAGTCATCCGTTTTCCTCATTAATGCAAAGAACACTTAGCAGCTTTTACGTAAAAATGAAATCACATACGTTTATTAACCTCTCCGCTTATATACAATGTGAGTGTTAGGTGTTTAGCATCATTGCTTACTCTACAGTACAAGACCTGAATGAATTAATCTCAATCATATAAAATGTCTGCATTTTTTGGGGAGTTTTGCTGACACGGTCGTGTTTTAATGGCTACCTAGATGTGATGTTATCACGCTGGGAGAACATGTGTTATCTGATGGCTGCAGGGTGCACAGCAGACCCATTGTTTACACAGATTAAGGTCAGGAGCTCTCCTTGGCCATCTCTGTTCTAATAGCAGCTTTTCTCGGAGCTGGCTTTTGTTTGGCCTCATTATCCTCGTGCAGTATGAATCTCCTCTCCCAAAGATGGGCGGATAATGCAGCATGTCTGAGGAACAGCGTGGCTCCCCTTTGGTCTGAGAGGAGTCGATTAGGCCGTGGTGTGTGCGTGTGCGTGTTTGTGTGTGTGTTCCTACCGTCAACTTTCACTGTTCGAATCTGCTTTAATCTCTTCTAATTCATAACTTCTATTTTCCATCATCCACTGAGAAACGCTGGAATGCTTTGCTCTACCACCAGACTTTGGCCTTGTTTTACCTCCCGGGAAGTGAGTAAGAGACAACACCTTTCATCTGGTACCAGGGCTAGACTATTTAATGCAGCTTTTGCTAAATAGGGTGTTTTATTGTCTATTAAGACAACTCTGTACCTGAAATTAAGCGGCTTTGTGCAACTCTGTTTGTGGGTGTGTGTGCAGGTGGGTGTTAGAGCCGGGAGTCAGGGCATCTGTCCTAATAAAACATAACAAAACAACTATTGGACCAAACAACCAGTTTCTTTCTGACCATTAAAAGTTTTGGTCAGGAGCTGATGTCGAAATAGCACTCTCGCTCTCAAAAAAACACCTCCGTTCTAATTCCACACTTAATAATAGAATTCTCACTATCACACTAGGAGGAGGTGTTAAAAACTACAAGAAGCTAGAACCATAAGGCAAAGTGACATTATTAACAGACAATTGTTTCCCTTAAGAAAGATTTAATCGAATGGAAACAAAAACAGTGTTCAAATGTTTTGAAATTGAACAGAAAATGTTCAAGTTCTGGGCTTTTTAAATGATAGCCCATAAGAGAATATATAGAGAATGTTTAAAAGTTAAACCAAAAGAAAGCATGACCCTAACTTTCAGCTTTAGAACGTTTTAGAATTTCACTCAGTTTGTCTTGAAACATGTGTGGACTTCTTTATATTCAATTTCATTTTATCTACATATCCACACTAGCCTGCAGTGCACAAATCAGCATCATTGCTCGCTAAGCACATTTTGTAAGTTAGCCTTTGTTGTCTGTGGCGGCATCTGTTATATAACTTGTGAGCATAAGCACAGAGCTATCACACGCTGTAGGCATTAATGCATCATTTGTCATCGAACCAATAAGCTGCGCGAGATAACAAACGCTTCCTAATATTTCACAAACGTTCCTTTTTTTTTTTTCCACAGACACGCTTTACCAGGTATCATTTATCATTGCGTGTAGACATCCATTATGTCCAACTTTTACCGAGGTGCCGGTAGCTACAAACAAATATGTCTTAGAGGGAGACGGTGAAAGAGGGCAGAGACTCGGCCACAAACACACCAGTAGGAGCTGCAGTGTGTTAAACAATTAGCTCATTAGCCTGCTGGATAAACAGTGTGGTTTCATATGTTTATTCATGGTCGGATGTTCAGGCGCAAACACATCGGAGAGCAGGATGGGCTGAATCTGTGTAGCAAACAGAGTCATGTGAGGGAAAACAGCTCTCACTAAAGAGTTAAAAAAAGACAACTCGGGTCTTCTAAGCCAAGGTTTGGGTCAGGAAAATGGTGACCCTTCTTCAAATAAAGACTCCTGTTAAACCAGGAGTTTCCATGTCGTTAGTAGAGAAAAATCACGTCCCCTGCCCGAAGTATCATGATTGTACGAAAAAAGAAGAAATTAGGCCTTGGGGGGGGGGGTACGACGGGTACGCAAAGGGTGGAGCGAAATCATTTACATCCAAAGTCATGCATTATGAAGGAGGTAATCATCATCCTGGCAATTTCAAAGTGGAAGCTTTTCAGAACAGCAGGAGAGGAGAGCATTAGCTGTTCATTAGCAGCCAGGCAGGGAGCCATGAGCACATTGATTAGGTCTGTGTGCAGCAACACAAGCCACGTCTGTGGCCTGTGGACATAAGAGAGGCACTGTCTCTCCAATAATGGACAGTCAACACAGCATGTTCACCTGATTTATCGCTTCGGAAGCACTGACTGTCCTCGGATATATATTATGGCCGGATTATGGGCGATTAAAACAAAGTAAGTAACTTGGCGTCCCATTCACATGCCGACTGTCGGTCTGCAGCCTTATGAGTCAATAGTGCTTAAAGCTCTGCTCCATAATGTAAAGTCTCCTGATAGCTCGTCCCACAATTACAAAACAAATTAGAAAATAAACATAAAGAATTTAAAGCACATGATAATAGAAAGAAAAAAGACTAACTCATGAATCACCCTGGATAATTTGAGTTTTTTCACAAACATTTTTTTATTCTGCCATGTGGCAAGCTCATTTATCTATCCCTGATTAAGTGTAAGTCGCTTTATCATGTTAGCGAAAAATAAAAAATGTAGATTATTTCGTCTGCAGTTCCCACCTTACCTTTCTTTATCTTATAAAGCATACGCAGGCTAAGAATATAGGTTACATTTGTCCAGAAATAACATTTTCCAGTATCAAACGGCTGTACCTCACCATATCCAGTCCGAAATAACCAGATTGTGTTAAAACTTGGTGATCATAGGCCCGAGTCACTTGACACTTTGTATAATACCATTTGTTTGTGGCACCAAATCCCATTCACAGACAAGATTTGTGCTTCTCGGTTGCCTCAGACATGCTGGGGCAGAGTCGGGGGTCGGCCTGTGGGTCACATCAACACTAACATTGTTGCTCTTTGGCATTGTGCTCCGACACTCTTCAGTTTCTGATCCCCCGCGCCTTGTAAAGGTCCGCCTCGCTAATATGGCCTAATCTTAATCTCCCAGCCCTGGATGCTGCAGTGGACCTGTCAGATAACGAGTGTAACACCTCCCCACGCTCACACCCCCTCTCCGGACCTCAGAATTGCTTCATTGTCATGCTCCCAACCCCCATGGACCTCCTGTGGCAGTTACTGTCAGGTCCGTCTTAGCATGACTCCCCTCATTGACTCGGGATGAGATTCGATCCGTTATCTTCTGTGTAACACCGCGTCCTCCCACCTCCGAGTGGCTACTAGATAATCCCAAAAAAGTAAGACCGCTACACGAGATGGGGACTTCTTCAGTCAGCACAACAGCGGTCCTCCCAAGTAGGCTATCACCTTCCGGATTTTCACACTCTGAGGGCCGTGCCATGCTGTTCTCGTGGTTGATTTCAAAAGGATCCCACCTATGATATTCACAAGTAACCAAAACCGCTAAGGAGCACCACCATCAGTTACTGAACGACTAAAAAATACACGGCATGCTGGTCCCAGAGCAACTCTGCTGCTTTTCCAAAGATTATCTTAAATATTTTGTCCCCAAATGATCGCCTCACGTCGTATAAACTTGAGCCAAATTGAAATGTTTCAGGATTTTGGTTGAATGGTCAACGTGTGCCGCCGCCCTCCCGGCACTTTTGTCCTTTTAACTGAGCATTTACACGCGTAATGCCAGGAGTTCCAGCAGGGTTTGTTATCATGGCAACAACCTTATCGCCTCTTTTTGCCCTCGCTTTGCTGACCTGACCCCTCTGATGTCCATTCACCCGTGTACGGGTGTGTTTGAGGGAGAAGGGCAGTGGCAGGGATTATACGGCCCTCCAGGCGGCCGTAAAAGATGACTTACGGCACCGTGGTGCTCAAGATGCAACAGTAGCTTTCCCAATGGTGAAAAGCAGAGGGGCGGGTTGGTGTTGGAGAAGCAAGGCAGAATTGATCTGTTAGAAACTGGAGAGGGGAAGACAACCGCAGCAGCGATAGCGGATTTCTTTTCATGTACTGCAGAGGAGCTTATGGCTTAAGCTCCGACTAGTCACACGGAAAAAAAAGAAAAATCTCACTGGGCAAAGAAGAGGATTGGAGAGGAGAAAAAAGGGAGTCAAACAAGGCAACGGCATGAAGTCTATTTTTTTTTTTCTTGCTCGCTTGCATTCCCTTGTGCAGAAATATGACAATCCAATTAGCACACTCCAAATCCTCAGCTCAGTGTCAAACCTGGGAAAGGACATCGGAGAGGGCCAAGGATTCAAGGATTTTAGACTAGGCATCAGTTGAGTAATAAATCATGATTACAGATTAAATTATCCCCACTTTTTGTGCAGATAAAGGAAGCCGAGTTATAGAGATAATGGGAAAAATGCCCGGTGAGTTAAAGGGGTGTTGGAAACAACAGTGACGTCAATCCTAACACCAAGGAGCACCTGCTGAACAAAAGAGGCTGCACCCCTGTTCATTTTCATTTAATTTCAAATGACTGAGTTGAGTGCATTAAAACAGACTTCACAGTCGGTTGCCAAAGAAAACTCACCATGGGATTCATTAACCCCGGTAATTCTACAGCAAAGCCATGATGCAGACATGCATTTTCATCATCATGCTAAAAAATGTGGTTTCTTAGGTTGTTTTGTTATGTATTTGTGCTTTAGTGGGATTAAAGGTGCTCTGTAGGCAAAAAGGGTATTCAAAACAAAACAATGGACTGTTTTAAATGTCCATATATTCACATTACACTGAGAAACACTGGACAAACAGGGAAACGTCTGCACGTGGATAAACCGGGCATGGGACGTGTGTAAAAAGATGAAGCAAGACAAAGGTGGTGCAATCCAGCAACCTTACAGCACGAGAACAATGAGCCTACAAGACAAAAAAAAAGAAAAAAATTGCACTTGGCCTTGGCTCCGGTGATGTTTCAACACACAACGTTGCAGATTTAGTGTGTTTGACATATTTTACCCTCGCTTTCAACAGCTTCGACTATTCTATTGTGAAACAACTACTGAGCTAAAAACTGGACCAAAGAAAGCAGCATTGTAGTGGTAGAACTTGCTGGAAGGACTCCAGCCCCACTCATGATGATCTGAACAGAACTCCTACCCGAATATCGTGCGAGCGAGAGCAAAGCCTTGACAGCACATGCGGGGCTGGATGAGCCAAGATAGATTTTACGGCAATCCGCAGTTCAGAATGCATTTGGTCACGAGAAAAACTCAGATAACCTGTCAAAGAGCCAACGCTTTTCTTGTCTACAAAGGAGCTTTGTTGGGCACAAATGAGCACGGAACAATGTACAATATATCAGCCTGTTCTTACTGTGAACAACACAAGATGGCATCATTCATTTATTTTCATCCATCTATCCATTTTCCTCCCCGGGTCGAGGGGGCAGAAGCTTAACTCATTGGCTGCCAAAGACGTCTATAGACGTCAATTCAAATCCAACCGCTGACTGCCAAAGACGTCTATAGACGTCTTTTATGTTTTTCAATGCGAGTGGCTTGGGGAACGATCGGCTAAAGTTTTTCCGTAAATATCGGCTTCTAGACAGAGTATGGACTAACAAATTTACCCTCTAGGTAGCTGTGCCACTTTTGATGGGAGATGAGCATAGATTGTAGGCAAATAAAAACAAACGCAATGGTTCGCTATGAGAGAAATGGCGCCGGTGAGACGCATGTCGAAGAAGAACGGAATAAGGTAGAAACAATTTTTTTTTTCCTGATGAAAGAAGAGAGTCTACTCTTTCTTTTGGTGTGTTCGGTGTTTACATAGTCATAGCACAAACTATTCTGTGGCTCTTGAAAAATCAGTCAAAATGCTCAAAAAATTCTGGCAGTGAGCGACTCTCTGTTCTGAAAATGGCTGGCAGTCAATGAGTTAAGCAGGTATGCATGCCGTGTATTATTGTGATTTCATTCCTCATCAGACTCTATTGTAGGAAAGTTATTCTCACTACTTGTTACACTTTTCTTCACCGGTGACGAAACCGCATTCTAAATATGGAGTCAAAAAGTCATTACCCTGTCCTTTGGCGCTAACAAGAGGCGCTAACATCCACACGAGCAAGTTAGATCAATGCTAGCTGCAGCCACACTCGGCAGGAGTCCATCTGGTGATCCTGCAATCACACGAGAGGTGGAGGGGGGGGGGGGGGGGGGGCGTTCACCCGCTCACTCCACATGTGATTGATGACCTGTGACCCTGCTAGCGATAACCTGATGGGCGCGTAAGGAGACGCGCATCCCGCTGTGTGACGGGGGCCGTGGATCCTGTGGTCAGGGGTCAGGACGGGCAGCACCGGGCTGTGTGCGGTGTCAAACGGTGAGAGAAAGAGGGGCAGCGGGGTGGCCGAGGGACAGCTATCCGCGTCCTTCAAGTGTTTTTGCGGCAAACATCTGCCCTGCCAACAGCATTTCTGTTTGCAGCTGAAGTCAACGTCCCCTGTGGAATCGGGGCATGAGGGGGAGAGGGGGGGATTGTCATTTCTGCTCACAGAACTCAGTGGAATTCCTGCCCAAAAAAAAAAAAAATTCCAATTTTTCTGTGGCATTAATTAGCATCGGAGTTACTCCGTTTAATCATATTCTTGGTATACGCAGTGGCGAATTAGCATAGTGTTGTGCTCCACTGCAGGAGACTGTTTCTAATTTAGTTTGGGAAATTTTTTTTTTGGCCGCATCTAATTTCCCAAACTCATGAAAGGAAGTTGGTTCCCTGTGACTATGTGATTCAGTACTGTACAGAATCAATTCCGATACCGAATGATCTAATTAGGGCGTTTCAGAGGATAACATGCTAATTGTTTGAATACATGATTGTGCCCTTGATCATTTTAGGAAGCCTGTCCTGTGTGCCATTTCTGATAATGTAAGCTATATGGGACACTGAGAGGCTTCAGAGCCGCACTCTAAATGAGTTATTTCAACATGCTCCAATGACCGCATCATCAACAAATTCTGCCCGCCCGCGGCGCGACATCTCCCCCACTGTTTTCAAATCTTATCACGGTTATTGAAAAAGCCTAGCCAGTGCCGAACCGGGAGGACGCTGCAGAACAGATGACAGGTCTCTCTCAGCACTCTCCCTTTATGCTTTTTTGTTTTTGTTTTTTTTTTTTCCACACCCCGTCCACAGATGCAACCCCCATTCCAGGGGAGAATTACACCCATCAAATCTCAGAGACAATTCCCCACCCCTCGACACGCAGGCCCGATCCGTTAACTGCCACCTTTGCCGTTCGTCTTGCGTGACAGTAATGCGGCTATCCGTCAGCAGCGGCGTGTCTGCGTGTAAATCATCAGCTCCACACACACCGAGCAGCGAGCAGGAGTGTGGGAAGGGAGCGGAAGTCTTGTAGGTAGAAACAAACTGACTAAGGAAAGAAGCACGGATCACACGGTGACCGTTCCTCAGTTTTTGTTTCTGTTAAAACACCCCCCGAGATTCATTGTAATACCTGATTTCAGGATTTCGGATGTGACAGAATAGAAGTTAGATATACCCTCATGGGCCATGCTCTTCTAACCCCCATGCATTTCATATTCACAATCAATATTCCAACTTTTATCATTGTCGAATTGGATCCTATGATCCAACTTCTCGTACTTTTTAGCTGTTTGACCTTTTTCCTCCCAGCATACAGCGCAGAGGTGTGTCCAAAAAGGTAATTTCAAGCCTTGACATTTATTAGTGGCCTCGGTGATTGGCTTAGCGGAGTGCATAATAAAGGGCAAATCCATACTTAAGGGGGGTTTTATTGAAATAAAAGAGAAAAGAGGGAAAATCCTGAACCTCGCCGGCATGGTGAGGGAGCACCACCAGAGGGGAGCAGGATTAGAGAATGCTTTGAGTCCCAGCTGCTTGATTTAATTTTTGGTTGCTGTCTTCTGTATTTGCTGATCAAGTAAGAGAAAACGTTTGCTTTCCAAAAGACGACGACGGATGTTGAAAGTATTCACATTTCTGCCATCTTTAATTCAATGCCCATGCATGACAAAAAGTGGGTTATTGCCTCTTGCCTAAAGAGAATTTTCTTTTCTTGATTATTGTTTGAGAATCATTTAAAAAAGGGTTTTTAAATTTTACATCTCACTTAACGTTGAACCAGTGTGCTGCTACAGCTTTAGCTATAATTGCAAAAACAAAAACAAAACAAAAACTGCCTCTTATGCACAAAATGGAACAGAGGAGTTATTGTTTCTATTTGCACGTAATCTCCGAAAAGCCTCAGCAAGCATCTGACACTGTGTCTGGCCCAATTCTCTAGCCAATTGTCTCATGTTGAGTGGATAAATGTGTGTCATTTTAAGGACAGCTCTCCAGTGGGGGCCGGTGGCTGTGGGACAACACGCTCGTGTCACTCCACAAATAGGCAGATCTACTTACTGCAGGCGTGGCGTGTCTTCTTCGTCAGCCCGCGCCTCCGTGTCTCTGTCTGTCTGCCTGTCGGGGGGGAGGCCTGCATTATGATGAATGAGCTTCTTTCAGGGGAAAGCAAAGCGCCCTTGGTCAAAGTCACAGCCCAGAGTGGGTTATCGCGGGTTGGAGAGCCGCCCTCTCTTCCCTGGAGGAGATCGGCGGACACCTGTTCTCGCACCCCTCACACACCGGTCACACACCCGAGTCAGAAAACATAGGTCCAACCTACAAATCTGCTCTCATGTACAGACGATTGTCGACCGAGATCACTGGCAGGCATTTCCCAGATTCTGATTTTAGTTCCTGTGCTTCTCCTAAAGTAATCTGACAATAGATTTAAAGAAAGCGAGACAGAAAACACACGCCTGGAAAAGTACGTTTCCTCAAAATCTGAGAAAAGGAACAACTTAAAGGTATCCTTTCCTGACATCTCACATCAGGAGTCAAACATAAACAAACTGTGGGTCAAAGCTAAAGTGTCTTCTAAGGGTGTTGTATCCCTAAAGGTTTTATTCTGATCTCTGGATTAGGTGTGGGAGTGGAGGCTCCTGTAGTGCATTATCAACGACACAAAAGCCTCCAATCGCAGATACGTGCAGAGAAATCCATTAAAGCCTCCTCTGAGCTCACGGACATTAATGATGTGTTTAGTGGAGAGCCCACTGAGGACTGCAAATGTCCTTGCGGAAAGCGACGAGAGAATAAACAAAATGCTGATAAGGGTCCTTTAGTCAAGTCGGCTTGGGATGTGCGACACTGGAAGATTGGAATAAATCTGGCAAATAATTGGCAGCGCGCGTTCAGCCCTGAGCACGGAGGACTCACCAAACCAGTGCTGATGAGATGAGACGTCTGGAATTTGAGCATGAAAGGTTTTGAAGTGTCTGGAAAAAAACATTTTCAAACAGGGCAACGTAAAACAGTTCATAAGTAAGACAAAGTAATAATCAGGATAACAGACTCCCGTAAATGTCATATTATTCATCCGTATATTGTCTTTAAAACAATCTTAAATAACTTTGCATCAGTTAATATGAGTTCTGCTGCAAATATTATTCATGTAACACAACAACATTAACAACTATAAAAGCATTATAGGGTAAGAAATGTATGCAAAACAGTCCATAATGAAATATATCATTGCCAATAATCCATTCTCTTTTGTTATGCAAATCAAACTTAATGCAATTACGCGGTATTAACGGATGCCGCCGGTGCCCCGGCGCACAGTATCGCTGCTAAGTCATTTACATTTCTCATAATCCCATGACATGTCGGGGGCATGACGACGTAAGAAGCTCAGCTGCTGCTGCGACATCCTTTAGCTGACGCTCAGCTGTGCACACACCCACCTGACCTCACCAGGAAGTGAGCTGTGGCCGTGGCAACCATCTGAAGAAACCTTTTTATTTGGTCTGGAACCTGATTGCTTCAGCCCGGAGCAAACTGGAGGCATCAGCGAGAGTTCATTCAAAGTGGAATTAGCCAATGTTTTCATATATTGAAAATAGCAGACTTCCACATCTTCCTAAGAATGACCACAGACACATCCGATGGGTAAAACTATTCTTACATTGCTTATTGGGCTTCTCTAAAGTCATCAATATTTTCCAACCACATTAGCAGTTTCTCTGTCATCAGAGTTACCAGCCAAAAAAAAAGTTAGAGATGAAGTCATTCTGGCAGTGAGTAGCACTCTTGTGGTGATTACATCACTGTCTCGTAGCAACCTTCAGAGTTACAAAAAGCTTACCTTCAGGCTACAGAGCGCCAAACTCGCTTTCCTTAAAACGCACACACAGTTTCTTCCTCCCATTACCATCTCATGAGTCAGTTAATCCGCGCACACTTCCCCAACTGCCAGTTGTTAAAAAGACTATAAAAAAACTACTTGAGTGCAAAACCTGTTGCACTCCATGTGTCTACAGATTTGATTTCCCAGCTGTTGGGGGGGAAAAAAAGCGAAAAGCGGAAGAGGAGAAACAGGGTAAATCAAATGAGCAAGTGGACCATAGTGCCCTACCATTTGCTCTGAGTATTACTAATTGATTTAATTCTCTGCAGCAGTTGTGCTCTGTGCTGTGAGAGTGGTCAGAGGCCTATCGGGAGCCTGTCCAGCTCCACGATGGCACACTGTGAATGTGCACTATGCTGGAATATGGAGATCGCTGAGTTTTCCCACAAACAAACTTAGATAAAGCATAAAACATACCAGAAAAGATCTAAAACAAAGAATATTGTACATTTGAATTCATTGCACATCCTCATAAAAGACCATACAGTTTATTTCCTTGTTCTATAGCACAGTACTAAGCAGTACTGTATTTTCTTGACGCCACTTGATGAATTAATACTATCCTCAAAAGCAATTTACTTATTGTTTGCCTACGGTTTTGCAATTTAGAAGGTCTGAGATATTCTCTTCTTGAAAGCATGTGTTTAACATATCATACTAACAGCTCACAAACTTAAGGGGAAATGTCACGTGTTTTCCATCACTATAAAGGAATTGAACATTCAGCTATTTTACCAACGTCTTACTGACAAGTAACTCTGACATCCTCACAAACTGTTGCATCAGAAAAGAGTGATACTGATGTTGAAGTAATATGGTGTTTATGGCAGTAACACATTTAGAAGTAATGTAACACAACACTGGAAAACACAAAGGCAGCTAAAAATTAAAACATGCTGGTATTGACAAAGCTTCCATTGGTGGGATTATAAACCTGCCATTTGATTCTCACTCTGGCAGCACAACAATGCCTCATGAATTAAAAATTTAGCAAGGCTGCCATATTGGATAACTCGGATCCCTATGCCTCAGTTTGTACCGGCCAGTACAGAGAAGTGAATGCTGTCCAGGCTTTTCCCAAGTGACATAAAAAAAAGTGGGATGAGTGAACGGTAACAGGACAAACTGCCATCACCGCTCCACCTCCCGATGCCAGTCATCCTCTGCTCGAGTCCAAGTGACAGCACCGCCTCGTGTTCAGCATCCAGAGCAGGGATTCTGTCACATATGGCGCTCCTCGGAGCACGCCGGGACCGCGCGGTGGCCGGGCAAACATGGCTGCAGGCCTGAGGTCAGGACAAAATGGCTCGCCGTTTGTCTGTGCCAGAGGAGGGGGGGCAAATCATCGAAGATGAACAGAACAGTGACGGTGAACAGACAGACAAAGGTTCGGACTCAGCAGCTTTTCAATATCAACAAATACAGAAGAAAACAAAGATGAATGGCTCTCCTGAGGGGTAAATTCAATATCTGGAGGAGGACAGCTAGTCCTTTTTTGCAGGATTTAAAAAGAAATGGAAGCTACAAAAAGACGATGGATGTTGTCTTTTCTGTATTATAGCAGCTCAGAATTAAGACAAAATATGATCTGAAGAAATAACTGGTGATTGGGTCAAATGGATCCCATGATCCAGCCATGACACAAACACTGCTTTACAATCAATAAATTCTTTTTTTTTTAAACATAACAAAATGACTTAATAAAAGGTACACGTCCGAACTAGAACATTTAAAAAAAGAAACGCAAGAATATCAGGGATCCCACGGAAGGATAAAATGTGATGACAGAATTTTGTTACTCAGCTTAATGACTGTCATTATGCTGTGTTAAGGAATCAGGAAGTGGTGAAAAAAAACTGATTTTAAGCTAAATGAGGTTTTATGGTGGCTTTGAATTGGCCTGAGCAGTGTGGGCCAGATTTGTGGTAATGTTGAATTTGTTGTCTCGCTTAAAAGGGCTCAAACATATGTAAAATCCATTTGTTCGTAAGAAACCAGCACATGTGTGTTGCTGTTTTTCTTCTTTTTGACAACTGCACAGAAAAGTTTTGGAAAATAATTACAGAAAAAACAAATTTGTAAATTTAGAATCTACAAAAAGGTCTCAAATATATATGAAATATAAAGCTACTATCAAAGGTAATTTCAATCAACTACATTCTGATGAGAGATAAATCTGCCTCCCGCAAACAAAATAAATAAAAGCAATGTGCAAATGCTCAGATTGTTCATAAATACAAGCCAGGGAATACAAGTGCTTGGCCATCCTCCACTGGAACGTATCAAAGGAACACAACCGATCTTCGATTCACTCAGTTATTATTGGCTGGAACGGCCTTTTCTGATTAGGCAGTTAGGTGGCACAAAAATGCTCCATTATAAGTTAACCTCAGGATATCACAAAGGCTATGGAGTACTAAGAAAAGGTCACAGATCCGATCAATGCAACAGTGTGTATCTATGAACTGTTACAGGAAAATGATTCATCCAACCCTCAACAGCACACACTTAAATACAAGCATCAGTTAAATACCACAAATAAATGATTAAACTGTACATGAGAGGCTGACATGAAGAATATGAATAACCTTAATGCTAAAGAATAACCTTAGTGACAGAAAATAATCAGTAGACTTTTGGTTCACATACAGTGTCACCGGTAAATAACATCCAATTAAGTTTCAGGTTTAATAAGAATAGAGTGCAGAATGACGGTCCGAAAAAGTCAAGGACAAAGTGAAAAATAAAGATGGAGAAGAACCAGCGTTGGTTTTACAGAGTGGAACATTACAGATAACAGAGGACAGTGAAGCCCGCTTAATGACTCGTGAAGAGGAGGGAAACTGATGCAAGTGTTTGGTCAGATTCTCTACTCGTCTGGCAAAGCCCGGCATTAGGAAGAACGTAAAAAAGTGCAATTACACGGTTTCTCAAAAGCACAGATAGCAGGATAATCAGTCAACCCCCATTTTAAAATGAAGGGGTTTCCTTAAGGCTGATCCAGTGCAGATATATCATTACGAGAGGTGCCTCTAAAAATAACCAGAAGCAGAGTCTGAAGCACAAGCAAGCTCTGATTTTTGCAAAAAAAAAAAGGCTAATGGCAGGCTGTAGGTATGGATACATTTCTAAAGGGGATACAGAGGTATTTTTCTTATTTAAGTTGTCATCATTTCCTTTATTCTTGTTTTAGTGTACTTTGTGTGAGCTCACTCTTCGGACAATCCAAACTCTTGAGTGGATAATCTGCTTTATTTTCCTCCTTTTTTACTGAGCTGGGGCTGTAAGAATTGGGGAGTTGCTCTCTTTCCTGCAGCTGATAGCTCCAGAGAGCAGGGCTTAACTCTGAAGGAAGCCAGGGTCAGAGCCACCAAAGTGAATGTATGCCAAATAAAGCTTCATAGCACCTTGAGTGGACGCTGTATGGTGGAGCTGGACATTGATCCACTCATGTATCAGTTTCAGCAGAGACGCCCCTATTTTGAGTTTGCTTCCTTATTCAATCTGGAAATATACATTTAGGATATATAACGTTTTTTAACTTAACAGAGTTCACTGTCTACAGCTACCTTATGAATACAATTAAATAATGTAACTGGGGCACTGTTTTATAAGTCAAGAAAAAAGAAGTGCTTATCTTCAGGAAAATGTGCAAAAAAGGCAACAAATGAAAGTTCTTTCACCTCTAGTAAACTCAAATGATGACAGAAAAATGATCAGAACACATTTCCAATGCAAAAAAAAAAAAACTCCCATAAATATGTCACAGCGATAAGCGAGAAGTTTTAATACTCCTTCCGTCACTGTTACTGGAAATTGAGTAAGACTTAATAACGTGCCACAAATGGTAAGTAAATCACCAATCTCTAATGGAGCCAAGTGATCAATCAGCAGGCTACAACCCGGAGAAATATAAAAATGAACACTTCTTTTTCCCAGGCTGTGAAACGCAGCCTTTGCACACTGTTTCAATGTCATGGATGCAGTTAGACCTAAAATCTGATTAAACGTAGAGTGCCATTACCCAAAGATTTTGGGAACAGAACTCATCTATTCTATATGCAGTATACAGAGCTAATTGGCTAACACCAGCATGCTAACACAGTAAAGTGTGTGTCATTAAGAGCAGAATGTGAATGTGCTTAGCAGACTCGAGGTTTTGCCAGCAGTACTGGAGAATCGCTTCTCAACCGGAGTGCTAAAGTGTTTTTAAGTGTCATAAAAAAACACCTGGAGCTTAAAAAGGGCATTTTTACAAAGCCAACAACCCTTCTCAATGCCACATTTACAAAAGTGCCCTTGTCCCCTACTCTGAATAAAGATTAAACCAGGACTTTTTGGGTGTCTCATGCCTGTTTATGCGCTTCTTTTATCAGCAGGTTCTAAAACGATGCAGATGCTGAGGAACAGAGCTAGCCCCAAAGTCGAGAGACCGGCAGCATTTGCTCATTTGTGTTCTCAGTGATAACGCACAATGATGAAAACGCACTGCGCTCTATTTCAACACATTTAATGGGACCCAAAGACTAATAAATTAAGTCTGTCCTTGGATAAGATCATTTATTGCCTTTGTCATGCTCCCAATTTGCCTCGATTCTTTAAGTTCTCACACCCAGTTCCTTCTCTTTCACTTCCTTTTCATTTTTCCAGGACGGATTTGTCCGAATTAGAGACATGACTCTCAACTTTCCTGCTTGAGATTCCTATCCACTCTTTCAGCCATACCCTAAGCCCCTCTGCACTCCTCAGGTTTAGCTCGTGATGAATTGCTTCAAATTATGGCTTTGTCTTTCTTGGTGAAATCACCATTTGCGATATCCAGGAAAGCCCTGTTGGATTTTGAGGTCGGGGCTGGCAAAGTTCCCTTCGATTTCCAATCCGTAAATCCAGCGCTGGGTGACGATTGACTTCACTTTTCCATACAGAATCTTGGAAGGTCCAACTTTAAAGCTTTAATGGTAATCTTTCTTTTTTTTTTTTGCCCATCTCTCTCATTTCTCAAACTCTTACCGCAGAAGTTCAAGAGGTTTTCAAAAGGGCACTGTTAAGAACAGTTAAACACATCTGACTCTAAGGAGTTCCTTTTCTTTTTCCGCTGTAAACTCAGCCCTTTGTTTCTTTGTCTCCATTTCCACAGCGTGCGAGCAAACAAATGCAGAGTAGACTGAATTTACAGACTCCGCGGATGGATAACAAAGGGTGGTTAGACACAGTAAGTGGGACGGAGGATTGGATGGTTTACTGATGGTGCTCTCACCAGAGGAGCCTGACTGACAGTCGTCTGACTACTGATTCATCTCAAGCTGCGTGGCATGCCGGCTGTGTGAACAGAAAATTGTGGAAAGCACTCCTCACAGCTGGCTGCTGATGCCATTTTGCTGCACTCCCTCCTGCAAGCCTTTGTTGCTCTCTGTCTTTAGCGGGCTTTTACAATTCCCAGAAATCAACCATCTGCTTCAAAGTTGTTGTTTTCTCTCTATCTTCCTCTCTCTTTCTCAGTTTTGGTGTTTTATTTTAAGGAGCGAGATGCCGGCAGTTGGTCCCTAGACCATCCATGGACTAAAGATGACCAGTAACATAATTACAAATGCCAAGAGAAAAGGGGGAGAAATAAAGGTGCGAACCACAAAGTCCTCACGAAGCAGGTCTCATTCTAACCTTTAAACACACAGATCAGCGATATGCACCAGGCTTTCTGGACAAAGCTAGAAATGGATGTCAGATACTACATCCCAGCTTTAAGGCCCTCCGGACAGCCGGTGAACGTGAAAGCTGCTTGTCTTCGTTCCAGAGCGACTGCCCACCCGTCCGGTAACCGGCAGAGCAGGGGAGGCTAATTGCAGCGAGTTGGAGAAAAAGACTTCATGCTGAAGCTGTGACTGGACCAAATGTCTGGCCTTCTGACTCGTGCGAGCAAACACACCAGGCTCCATTCAGCTGCTGCCTCTAGGTATCATACAGTCGACCTGCTGTATTCTTTCCATTTTTTAAAATCTTTTAAGCAAATAAAAACATATTCTCTACCTTATTGGTCATAACTTTACTAAAAAATGTTTTAAAAAAACCAACAACATGAATGCTATGAATCACCAAGATATGGAATTGTACATGCACATGCTGAGTTTTATGGTCAAATTGTTTAGAAGTTAAAGCAGCCTGTCATTCACTAGCTGACACAAATAGGATCGACCATAAGAGCACTTTGGGGTAAAAGAAAAATAAAGGTGGACTCTACCTTTATATTATCTCCCACTGCTGGAGCTTCCCTGCATCCTGGAAGTTGGAATGTTAGAGGCACCGATGCTGCTTTGAGCCGGAGGTGGCTACAGATTCAAATCAAAGAATACATGGGGAGAGCCAAGATGAGAGGGCACGAGGCTTTCATTCATACGTTGCAATCTTCAGGTTTTCCAGAGACGTCCCAGAGGGCCTGCAGCGCTGGCAAGGCAAACCAAACTAATTGTGAACAGCCTCTCCTGTAAATCTCTGGTGTCTTGTCACGGATCACATCTTTTAATTCACTGACACCTGTACACTACATAAAACAACAATCAAAGCGTCTTCTCTGAGGTCATTTCTGTCTGTTTCTTACGGCACAAGGAGGAACAGCAGCCTCTTCATTTAGCTTTGATATGAAACAGTGCATGTGTGGAAAAGGTTGAAAGACGGGGAAACAGAGCTACTTAAAGGGTTAGTTGGTTGTTTTTTTCCTTTACTGCAAGGCCTCTCTTCATTTAAGTAGCCCCGGCTGCCCCCATGAACCCACATGACTCTTCTTCCTAAATCTTTCGGCATGGTTGCGACCTCCAGTCGTGGTTTTGGGGTGTTTATCTCGTAAATATCCTTAAGGCCCTTTGCTCTTGGCAGGAATCTTTGATTTGCCACAGTATCCGTAGACCACAGAAACGAAGAAATTTGTTTTGCTGATGTAATTTGTGCCACATTTCGTTGCTGGGGCGAATGCTCAAAGTAAAGTCGGAAAGCACATAAACATCTGGATGCCTGGTTCTTTGTCGAAAAAAGGAATTTATCATCAAAGGTCACAAAGACCTCAATGAAAGCCCCAGAAAAGGGACAGGCTCGGTATGCCATCGGTGGATCTCTGCTTCATGTGGCCTCCAGCTGCTCCGGAGTTTTCCATCTCCCAGAGAGTCCCGCTCCGTCCAGCACTTTAAAATGTTTGCATCCAGTAACGCTAAAAGTGAACTCATGTAAGGCGGCGAAAGCTCACGACTCCTTCAAGCCCTGTTCGGTTTACCCCCAGCTAACCCCTAACGCGCAGTAACGGCTGCTTTGACGAGATGACCGATGACACGCTGATTGTTGAAGGAGGAGAAAGCGTGGTTTCCTTCCCCTTGAGTCAGCAGCATTCTCTGGCCCGGGCGGCAGACCAAACCTTCCAAGACATGCGTGCACACATGCGTTCCTGCTGATTAAGAGAGCAGAATTACACACGCTCGCGCGCAAACGGGAGTTAATCCAATTACTTATTTCAAATGCAAACGTGAATATGCAACAATCCAGAACACAAAGCACACAGATTGATCCACAAGAACTCCTGAGGGGCGCACAGCAGATCTAATTCCCTCAAAATAACGTGACACATACTTAGAGCCAATTAGTGCCTCCCTTGACTCTGCAACCACTACTTTCGGGGAAAGAAGATGTTTTAATAAAAATGTTTCCTATGGCTATAAATACAATCAAGAATCAGCTTCAAGATCTAAATGCTAATCAGGCTTCTGGCTGATGTGAGATATGGTGTGTTATGGGGAATAAGGCCAGTTTTACACCAGGAAAGAGGCATGTAGACGTGCTTTGCTTAACTGCAACGTGGTGGCTGCGTGTGTTATTCACACCGCTGACAGCTCTGCGCTGCAGTGGCTGCCTGCACAATGGAATGCAACGATTCCTCTGTCCATGGGCCATAAATACACAGTTATGTGTAATCCATGGTTGACGTGAGTTCAAAGGGAGAATATCAATGTTTCACAGTTTCATTTATAAGCAGTAGCATGGAACTGCCAAAAGGAAATGATATTCATTCACAATTATCAATTTCCATGATTGCTAATGCGTATTTTCTATGTTTGTGACAATCTGTTTGTGCTTTCACACTAAAACTGCAGTAAAACGTGCAATGATTCTCATATGAAAGTCAATTCTGACCATCTTTTTCTTTTTCTTTTTTCTTTTTACCTTTTATGTTGGAGGTTCCACCTCCATAATGTGAGAAAAATGCACCGTGCCAATAGTGGAGATGTCTCAAGCAGCCAGTGTGGATGTTGTCTGCTGGTAACGTGGGAAGCCAAAGCCAAAATCCCAATGTTCCACAGATGCCATGCGCATGCCACGGCATAAACCGCAAATACGCCTCAGGAGAATAGCGTGGCTCTGTACGCCTGCAGAAACAAAAGCGGCCCTGTAAAGGGAAAATCAGACCGTTCGTGCTCTGGAACAGGTGCTCAGATGTATATGAGATATAAGCGAGTTGTGAGAGACAAGTCCTCTGGGGTGGGTGGAAAATGGGCTGATCTCTGTCAGCGGTGCACGTCCGACTGGTCCTGTGCAAATCTTGACTTCACAGATTGCTCCTTTAAATGAGGAACGCGCTTTGGAGTGACTGCTGCACATTGCCGGCAAAAGCCTATCCTCATCTCGTCGCCGTTAGCTTGTAATGTGCCTGCTTCAGCACTTGCCTTTTCACTACAAGCTCATTAAAGTGCCATGCCATTCATCATTTCTGATTCGCTCCTCTGAGGGAGGAAAAAAAAAAAAAGACCCAATCTCAAGTCTCCTTTCCCAGTGCTTAATACACACACCCACTGTAATGCCAGGCTCTGCTGAAAGTAAGAGAGGAGATGAATGAGTGTAATGTAAATAAGAAACAAGTGCGCGTCTTTCTCCTTACCTTGTGCTCAGCCTGCCACGCTCACGCTTGTGGCTTATCAATCTTTTCCGCAAATGACATAAAAATGCAGATTCATACCACTTGCGTGGTGCCCGGAGGCCGTTTGTCATGTCAACGCATCAGCGGGAGTCAGAGCCAGTAAGAAGAAATTACCCTAGGCCTGTGGATACACTGCCGTAAGGGGTGGGGGGGCGGCAGCGGACACTGGCTCTGTGTGGTCACCAGCTTCTGGCCTCGGCTCTTTTCCTTACAGATGCCGAACTCCGGCATCGTTGCGATTCAAGCCATCAAAGTATAGAGTCTGTTATCAAAGCTGCCATCCGTGAGTAATGTAACGCTGTTGTTAATCCTTTAGTCAGCTCTCTGGGCCGGAGGGAATGTATTAACAACAGGGTCTATCAGGATCCGGCTGGTTTACTTTAAAACATCCACGCGCCGGCAAATGATGAAAACCCTGTTGACACAAGGACACTTCAGAAAGAAACAGAAATCAATCTAAAAGCTCTCCATGGGCTGCTACCTTATCATGGTGGAGGGGTTTGAGTCTCCCAGTGATCCTGGGATCTGTTTAGATATGTCAGAATCATTTTACATGAAGATAGGTCCCTTTGATCTTTCCTTTGCACAATTTTTCTCTAGACTTAATAAAGTTAACTTAATGCAAAAGGAAGGCCACTAAACTACAGAAAAAACACCTCAGCAAGCTACATCTTATTTTGGCCTACTAGCATACAAATATTTAAAACTTTAGCACTGAGAATATTTATATTAAAAGCATTTTTTTATTTAATCTTGGTTGTTTTTTTTTTACTTTGTTAAAGTTGATCAACTTTAATTCAAATTTTTTTTAAAAGCATTTCACAATAGACTATCCAATCATCAAAATCTAATGACATTTTTTTGTTTGGATAATTGACATGATGTGTTTGGACTCATCTAAACCAACATCTAAAGTAAGAGAATGAACTCTTTTTCTTTTTAACTTTTTAATTAAAAAAAAAACTTAATCTGTCAGGAACCTCTGGCATCACAACAGTTCAGAAGCCAAAACTAGGTTTTCCAATTAAAATATAAATCACAACCATTTCCTAAACATAAAGCTAACCAAGCACATTCTCGTAAATCCATTTTCAGTAAGTACATTCCAAAACCTGACCAAGCGGTAACAATAGCAAAAAAAAGAATGATCATTTATCTGTTAAATATTTGTTTGACAGCTTTTTTTACACAATATGTAAGAGAACAACTCAAATGTAGAATATGTTTAAAAGGAAATTGTTTATGCCACCAACGTAATGAACAATAATAAGTCTTGATTTCAAGGGGCTTTGTTTTTTCATGTAGCTTCTGGAAACCAAGGGACTTTCAAAATATGTCCTGACAAGTTCATGCCTCATCCTCAAAGAGCACTCCACAGGCCATCGAAGTCATAAAATGTTCTGCCCTCAACGCTCACTCGTGACAAATAATCCCTCTCTTTGTCGTCTCTTTGTGTCTCTCATCATTCTGTATTCTCTTTTTCTACAAACGCAGTCAGCATTTGCTCGCTGCAGAAATGGATGAAAACAGCAGTTTGTTTCACACTCTCGTGTCTCTTGTTCCGCTAAGCTTTTGTTGTCTATCATTCTTTTTGTACCGGCCTTTATTTCTTGAATCTTACACTCGTGTAAAAAACACTAATCTGTCAGAGCATCGGCGGGTGAATCTAACCAGGACAGCGCCCTGAGATTTAGCTAGAAAATCTTTACTGCGCCAAGAAGAAAGAAAAGGGGAAAAATAAAAAGAAGACTTTCAGTTAGACCATGAAAGCATCAGATGGCATCTCTCCAGGTACTACTTAATATCCAATTAATCAACCAGTTTCTCTCCTGAAATGACGACGGAGCTAATCTGTGCTGATGGGGGAGCATGTCCCTGTTCTCTATCACGGCCGTTAAAGCCCCATCTGCCGTGGCGGGTCCTAACTGAATCCGACACTTAAAATGAAATATCTTAAGCTGTCATTGATTCGGTGGAAATGCCACCTTCGCCATCCTGAGGGGTGGACAACCTAAGGGTTTGGGAAAGAAACGGGCAGTAGAAACAATAGATCTGAGGAGATGTGGTAGGGAAAAGGACATTCTGAGGATGGGACTGAGAGAGAGGATGGCCAAAGAGGAGACGATGAAGTTCCAGAAGAAAAGGAGGAAAATGTGACTTCAAAAGTAGACAGAACGTAGGCAGCATTAGAGTCGCACAGACCCTGGAGAGAGTGGCTAAGATGGGAGTTCAAGTCCTCTGGGGCTAACTATTAGGGATGGGACAGTTTCTGAAAACCGTCCGAACCGTTCGGTTCGACTGTCTCGGTTCGGTTCGTGTGTGTTGCGTTCGGTTCATGCACTGCTCCTTTTTATAACAGGCGAAGCATTTACACTCCAGAGCAGAAGGTGGCGCTACTGCGCCCAAAGCCAACCACCAGTAGGACATGTTGGAATTAGCACTGTCTCGTCGCTTGCAATGCCAGAATCTCACCTACCTAAGACTGTCACAATAATGTATCAAATGTCAGACTGCTTTTTTCTTTCAGTTTTAACCTGACTATACAAGACATAATAGATTTTCCTAACAATCAACATATACCGAACCGAACCGAAAACCGTGACCACGAAACCGTGAATCCAACCGAACCGTGGATTTTGTGAACCGTCCCACCCCTACTAACTACTATGATCCTCGTAAGAGTCTGAGCAGAACGGCTCTATACTCAAAATCAGGTTTAGATATGACAAGGACCAACAAAGCTTTCTCTTTCTGAATGGCTGCTTTCGGTCCTGCTTGGTTTACGTCATTGTCAAAGGTTGGGATTTTAATTAACAATGATTTTTTTTTTCCCCGTCCAGTCCCCTAGTCGTACTTCTTTAGTAAGCACCTGTCTTTCCTTAATGGTCTCCGTGGAGGGCTTCCAAGATTAATCTTGGCCCCAGGCCAGGGCTGTTCAGCTCTGGTCCTCCAGGGCTGCTGTCAGGCTTCAGAAGTCTCCCTGCTTCAGCGCACCTGATTCCGATTAACCGAATCAATCCACCAGCTCCGCGCGAGCGTGCTAATCGCGCAGCGTTGTGAATCAGGTGCGTGCCGGCGCAGGGAGACGTCTCAAAGCCGCAGGCCAGCCGGCCCCCGGAGGACCGGCGTCCAGCCGCCCGGCGCTCAGCCGCCGGCCACATCGCGCTTAGAAAAGGACGACTGTGGCAGGAATAATAAGGATGAAGAAGTGAATGTTTCCACCTGACAGCAACAGCCCGGTTTGTCACAGGCAGAGAGGGAGGCTCATCGGGGAACCGGTGGAAGCTCCGCACTAACACGGCCCTGTGACTGGCAGGAAATAAGAACAAGCAGATCAACATCGTGGATTAACTTTCAATACGGTGGAAGCATGAACCTCCACTTGAACTTGGATAACAACAAATTGGAATAAAAATAGGATGCAGATGTTTATGATATGGGACTGCCTTCTTGATTTGCTTTGTAACGGTGCATGGGGTGATCAGCTATTGGGAATTAAGCCTGCGGAAAGAGCTCCAGGTCCTGATTATCCCACCACTCTGAGCACCTATCTGTCCTCATCCGTTGGTTAGAAGCTCCAGAAAGTTGCCAAGGGAAAGTTAAGGCTGCAAATAAACTACTTTGAGGTCATAAATTCAACGTCCAAGAAATCATCTGAACAAGTTTCACCATAAATTAAATAGTTTTATCCTTTTAACAGCTGGTCAGGGGGAAAAAAAGGGGTAACATGCTTTCTTAGAGCACATAACACATTTAATAGTTTACGAATGATAAACTGGTACATGATGAAGACAATCGGTGTTAGCAGTTTTTCACGGTTCGAAATGTTCCGGTTGGAAGAAAATGCAGACAGCACGAACAGTTCCAAGCTTGTTGGAGCCAGAAAAAGTCCTGTTAAGAGCACTAATAAGCGAGCTGGGCAACCTCACACTTCGGATTCACCGGGGCTAATGATTTCTCCTGGGCTCACACAACAGTGCTTCCTCCAGCAACACACACCTCCAACACACACCAGGTCCACCTCCAGCAACACTGGGGTTTGGTGCAGTTGATAGCGACCGGGGCTTACACAAATCTCTCCGCTAAGGTTGTTTGCTTTTACCCCCCGGGGGTGAAATCCTTAGCCCTCCCAACTCTGAAGCTTCGGGTCGGGGCTGAGTGAGAGGGTTAGCACCATCAGTGGGCTTTCAGCCAGGGAGGGGGGGGGGGGGGGGGGGGCAGGTGCCACAGCACCACACTTGTAGGGAAATAATTGGTGCACCAGACTTGGGTGTGTAATTCGATTATGTTATAAAATTGTTATTTTTTGAAAAGGCCCTAAAGATGCGGCCATTTTTCTCTGGAATAAAAAGTTTAACACAACAGAACCTGTCGTGTGGTGCTACGATAAACTCATGTAGACCTCTTTTGGATTTGCTAAATTATCCATTGTAGACTTTATAATGACTATATTAGTTATTTTGGGTTGAAAGCAAGACGTATTTTTCTTGTCAAGTGAGTTTTACAGACGAATATGGAAAAATCAACGAGCTATTCAGCTGTCCATTATTAAACATTTTCCAGGCATTCACGATCACAGAATGCGAGTGATACTAAATAGATCAGGACGAGCCCTAATTCATGAGTTATGAGGGTTTCATAAAAGCAGATCCCAGACACGGTCCCTCAGAGGACATTTTTCAATAATAAAAACAGTAATAGCAGAAGCATCTTCAGCCTGGGGGCATCTTTCAGGCAAAAAGAGTTGGAGGGTGGGGGTTTGGGGGTATTTTGATGGATGGAGATGCCATGTTTTCAACTGTTTTACATTAAGCGTGTCAATTTTGAGGAGGAAAACCCCCTGAAATGTTGAATACCGGCTCAATTGTGGGGGTTTTGCTGCTTTAAGTTCATTTTACAGGTTTAAAAACGCAGATTTGTAAGTAAGTTGTGTCCAGTTCATCAAAGTTATGAGGATAAGTTTTTTAAATGCCAAAGGAAAAAAAAAAAAGTCTTATCTTTGCTTTAGGATCACTGCTTGATTTGTCGATTTCACTCCATTGATCAACACATGCAGTCTTTGCGCCCCGAAGCGTTTCCCCCCATCCATCATCGAAACGGGCTGTTGCTCAGACATCCTCCTCCTCAGGAGGTCTGGATCTCTAACACAAAACCAAATCCTCACCCATGTCAGGTGCAGTTCATCTGGAACAGTCCAGACAGTGCATTAGCTTTCTTTCACTTCCAAATAGGCGTTCTGAGCGCCTCCAGCGCGCAAACACACCCTCAAGTCACCCCAAAAAATGACACGTTCCTCATTCCAAACTGACGACAAACGGTCCTACCTGCTTTCTGCCGTCGGTACCGGAGAAAGGAGGTCCCGTCTTCATCGCAGCTCTTTATTTTCAAAAGGCAATCCAAGAAATGGCTCAGTGTCGTAGGGGTGGGAGCGGGTTTATACCTAGAGAAAGAAAAGAGAGAAAAGAAAAAAAAAAAAGGCTGGTCCATAGAGAGGAGGAGACAGCGCTGGGCTCGAGTGTCTGCGGGAGGAAAAGACTGGGAGGATGACAGAAGGCAGCAGGCTGCGCACCTCGGAGCGCCAAGCCCGTCCTGCGCTCTGCTCTGCTCTGCTCTGCATGGACACCAGGGGGCGCTGCTGCGCCCGGGGAGCCGCTCCGAGCCGGGGCTACTCACAGAGGATCAGCCACAGGAGGCACCCACCCTGATGGAGGGGACAAAACAGAGGGTTTTCTTTTCACTTTCACTTTCACTTTATTTTGGTAAATTGTCCACATTAAACACAAGAAACAACAAAAGGAAAAAAAAAGAAAAAAAAACAATAGACAAACCCACAGTTTACCAAAAAAGGAATAGGCCGAAGCAAAGCTTATTCTTGCCTATACCCTATTTTTTTTACCTTACAACCAGGATTTCTTTAAATTCAGATTACATAGTACATGTATAGATTTACTTAAGAACGTAAGATTTTATTATTTTACATTTTAAAGCTCTTTTAAAGTTCACCAAGAAGGGACATAACTAAAATTCATCATCCAATTCATTCCACAGTTTCACACCAATAACTGAAACACATCTAGACTTTATCTGACTTTTTTCTTTTGCACATTCAAATATAAACAAACCTCGCAAATTATATTTATTTTCTCTTAACTTAAATCATTTCTGAATACCAGAAGGAAGACTTTTATTCAATGCTTTATACATTATTTCCAGTATTTTTGTATAAACAATATCTTTAAATTTTAATATTTTACTTTGAATAAAGAGTTTATCAGTTGGTTCACGGTATCCCACCTTATTTATAACCCTTATAGCTTTTTTTTGCAACTTAACTAATATACCAATAGTTGTTCTTTTCTTTCCTATCTTAGATTTAAACAGTGGTGGAGAAAGTACTCGTACAATGTACTTAAGTAAAAGTACAAATACACAGACAAAAATTCACTCAAGTAAAAGTCAAAGTACCACATTATTATTTTACTTAAGTAAAAGTAAGAAAGTACAAGCTTTTAAAACTACTTAAGTATTGAAAGTAAAAGTACTTGCCAACCATAATAGCTAACGGCTTATATAATGTCATTAAGTGTACCTATCGTATTTAGTTTTAATAAATCAGTAATGTACCATTTTAATGAGCAATGCTGCAGATAAAGCATGTTTTTCTTGTGTTTACCCCCTGTGACAGTTTAGATTTAGATATTTTATGCAGGTCCTGCGTACTGTGCTGCTCTTCTTGAGGTAGGGCCTAATGGTTATTTCCCGCTTTGGATTGGTTCAGCGGACTGACTGCTCTCGCCATTGGATACTTTCAAACTAATTAACAAATCAAAAAAATCGAAATGCGTCTTGGATGTAACGAGTAACGAAACGCTGTATAGAAATGTAGTGAAGTAGAAAGTACAGATACTTACTGTTAAATGTAGTGGAGTAAAAGTAGAAAGTATCCATTATTAAATCTACTTAAGTAAAGTACAGATACACGGAAATTGTACTTAAGTACTTCCCACCACTGGATTTAAAAATAGAGAATATCTTCTAAACTGTTGCATTCTTGCTCCTGCCCAGGCTGTGAAAAAGGGAAGTTTCACGCTTTTAGATTTAGTTCTTGCTTGTCTTTTTCTATCCTGAGTTCTGATACTCAGAAATCAAATTTGAAATCATTTTTTTTGGTCGAACAATTTTGTGTGGCAATGCAAATACACTACCTTTTTGTTTGAAACAAAACAGATTTGATAGGCTTATATTCAGTCCTAATGCCATCTGGTTCTTAACACACACAAAAAAGCCTTTTATCTGGTTCAGAGCGTTTGTTTTCAAAAACTTTTTGCATATCTTATAACCTTACTTTTAAATTGATAAGCAAGAGCAGGAGTGAATAATTTTACTGAACCATCTGGCAGCATAATCACTTGAATAAATTAAGTTCAGCTACACAAAAATGTTACTATAAAGAATTTGGAGGAACCCTGATTCACCGTTTGTGCGTGGACACTTCCAAGGGACAAAAACGGATGGACAAACCCCATTTTTGAAAGCAGCATTGCACAGCATGTTTGGATCATGTGTCCACACACACATTTGTTCATTAAAGTTAGTCAAATAAGAAGGTTTTGCTGTATTTCTTCACGGATAGATATATTTCCATGGCTCATTTCACATGTCATCACTGCAAAAGCAAGAGACAAAAATCACTTGTTGTGTGATCCACACAGCTACAAAGAGGAGAAATGAGCTGGTTTGAGTGAGTTCAGTGCAGGAAAAGCTTCAACAAAACCAGTGCAACAAGCAAATGTCTTGACTTTGACTCAGAAATTCACCCATTTCTTCTTTTGGTGCTTTATTAATGCTGATTCGGTCAATCTAATTTACAAGTATTTCTATCCTGTGCCTGAATGATATTTTACCACCAATATTTTGCAGTTGAGCACCTAATGCATCATAAAAGAAAAAAAGCTTTCAGGGCAACTTCTTTCTACAATTCAAAATAACACTTTCAGAAGACATTCGCTCCTCTCGGATAAGAGCATGTGGTTTCCGTGGAAACCACCTTGGAATTGAAAGAAGTGGAATTGGGGTTTTCAATAAGATTGGATTTCCAAAGATCTACATCTAAACATGGAGGTCACAGGTGCACACACCCACATACAGCTGTGCTTCCATCCGTTTGGAGGACATTGATTTAATGGAAACTTACCGTGACCTGCCAAATAACCCTGCCTCTTAAACCCTCTATCATTTTTATCTCAGACTAACTATTCAATACACATTTTCTTAACAGATTTCACTTAAGACTGCACTAATTTCCCCGAAAAGAGCCCAACGCCACTTGAATTTGATTACTTTTCAGATGTATTCTTCTTCTTTTCACATTTTGTTCTCCATATTTTTATTTAGTTTTTTTCTCATTTAGAACATTTCACGCGGATAAATTGCATCATAAATGTTGCATTAGCAGACGTACAACATAACAGGATATATGAATGTTTTACACAAACACGCCAGCGCCAATAGAAAACTATTTGATTGGGTGATAAATCGGTAGTTTAACCTTATGTCCATTTTTCAACAATGCAAACAAAACTAAACAACATACAGTTCAACTGAACAACATTGTTTGTCACCCTATTTAAAGTGAATGAGGAATAATGCTGTCTGAGTCTGAGGTCCAGAGTCTCCTTCACAATCTCTGATGCGTCATTTGCTTTGTAGCAGCATCAAAGTGAGATCTGAAAGCTATTTTATCCAAATTTTCTCTGTTTTGCAACAGAGAAGAGACTGATTTTAGTCTTCTTTTATCAGTGTATACATGTAAACACTTCTCTAAGGCAGTGCAATAATCAGAGCTATTTTCCTCCAAGCAGTGCGCTGACAGTTGATTTAATCCGAACTGTCTCTGTAATATAGAAACATTAGTCACTGTGCAAATGCTCAACAGCTGAACGGCATTCTGGAGATCTTCATTACCTTTACTGAGATAGTTGAATCCATCTTTCACATGGTGTTCCTTGTGCGGGGCTCTGGATACGGGGGAGGAGCTGATCTTGGTGGTAATTCGTCTTTCTAAAGCCAAAGTGGAGGGATTCACTTGAAGTCAGATGCAGTGGTTTAATTTATTGTCAAGTTTGGTCTTTTCTAACATGCACAATTCTAATGTTTTGAAAAGTGTCCTTAGGGTTAAAACATTACCTCATTTATTGCTTTTGCTCACCCTGACCCTCCCGGTACCCCAGCTTCCTCCCACCATTCAAAAACATGGATGTCAGGTTGATCGAACACTAACATTTCCGGGAGGAGTGACTGTGAGTATGTGTGGTTGTTTGTCTCTGTGTGACCCTGCGATGGACTGGCGGCCTTGTCCAGTGTTAGTCCCATCTCTCGCCAGTTGTCTGCTGAGATAGGAGCAAGGATTACTTACTACAGGAAGGTCTGAAGGAAATTTGGTTTGGTCTTTTGAGATGTTCTGATCCGGTGGAGTAAAAACCATGTGAAACAAACAGGTTGTGCAAGTGTTAGACTGGGAAGAAAATGCCATCTACAATCAAGCCTTGGGTTGGCAAGGTTTGGCATCATATGAGCATCATTCCAATGGATGGGCCCACAGGAGCTTTTCAGATGACCGTTTGCATCCCACAGTGTTCCCTTCTGTTGATGCAGACTTTCAGCAAGAAAATATGTCGCAAAGCTCAAATGATCCCAGATCGGGTTCTTGTTAATGACAGATTCATCGGACTCAACGGGTCTTCCAAAGAAGCCTTTAGGATGCTGCGGTACGGAGGGAGCCCATCGTGAAGGTGTTGCCAACGAGCCTGAAACAACCAGGAGAGCTGATGATGTCCGTCTGGAGCAAAGCGTCTGATTGGTCCGGCTGCTTCCTGAAGCTATGCCACAGAAAATCAACGTGTCTAGAAAGGTAATGGAGAGGTCTACAGGGTAACATTTAGAAATATGTATCTTGCTATCCTACTGTATAATGGTCATAGATGTTTGATGTTTCCATGTGGAGGGCTCTGTTACTGATCACAGAGTAAAAGTGCCAGGCAGGAAACAATAAAACAGAATGCTTACATGTCATTTCTGAAGACAGTGAGAGAAAATATTTTCACTGTGACTACTTTCAGCATGATACAAAATAAGAAAATGTCAATTTGCAAGTGTGAAAATGTCTGCTTTATAAATATGTTGCCGTGCAAAATCCATTCTCAAAACTATTCTCGCCTTCCTGGACAAAGCAGGGACTGTATTTGATCTGTTTTTACATAAATGCCATCTAGAAATACTTTATCCAACTTACGGTCTCTGGAAAGTTTCTTTCTTAGCCGACACTGGAAAGAAAATCCTGGGAGGTCACTAGTCCATCGCAGAGACCAACACACTATGGTCTTAGGTGCACAAGGAGTCAGTTCAGAGTCAGTAAGCAGAAGTGGTAGATCTCCAAGAGAGCCCATGATGTTACATGGGGAACACAGAAACTGCAAACAAAGTTACAAGAGTCAAAGCTGGCTCCGTTAATCTGGGCGGAAATGTCGAACTACTGGTAGACTTGAAATGAAACATCTACTGTGTCTGTTTAGTAGTAGATGCAAGGCAACATGAGCCTGACTTGGACGTGGACTATAAAAAGCGTAGTGTTGAATAATCATCTAAATTTACTCAGAGCTACATGTTTATTGTCAAAAGTGGGTCGACCAGTGTCATTTATTTCATTATTCCATAAAACGTAGAATTTTCAGTATGTTATGATTTAACATCCACAAGTTTTGCCACGTATAACACTTCTGCAAAACTGTATTCCTATTATTTTCTGAGTCAGATGGAATTAGATTTATTTATGGAAAAAGGCCTGTTCCTTCAACCAGCAGTTGTTCTTAAATGCAAGGGCGTTTTACTCCCCCAAGCCAATGCTTTTTAACCAAAGCTTTAAATTAACAGAAAATCATTTGTCCCTGTTTATTTGTGGCTATGGAACTCTTTCTCTTTCCCTAAATGATCAAATATGGGGAGAAAACCAAATGCTCTCACAAATCCTGTTTCTTAACAGTAGTTTAGCTATTTTTGATGAGGGGTCATATGCAGTCATTTAGTCAGATCTTCATATTTATTCAAAACATTTATACTCGGGTAATAATCTGGAGCTTTTTCCATTTAAATGTCATATTCCCAAAAGCTGCAAAGTGATAAAAATTCTTTAACCACCACCTGAAGCCTGAGGTGACCTTATCTCCGCTCTCAGACAGAGCTCTCCAAATCAGAGTCCTGCCCTGACGCACAAATGGAATATAAACAGCTCACCTGAAAGCACAAACTTTACAGTAATAGTCTGAGCACTTCTCCACATCCACTAAGTTTGTTTGTTTGCCTTTCCAAAAATGAATTTCATCTCAAATTCAGCCGCCGTCAGATAAGTTCCACACAAGGTTATACAACATTTTCCAAATAACTGCGTCCAGTGCAGTCAAAATCTATTTAGCTTCTTTTTGTTTTGCACATTTTGTCTTTGCTGATCTAAAATAGGCCTGTGCTGAAAAACGACTTCCACTCCCACTCACACAGAAACATCCCAGCTTTTATTAAACCAGAGGATCTTGTTTTTGCTGTGGGATCGGACTTTCATTTGGATTTGTGCACTGGTAGCTATTTATTATGGAGAAATTAAATAACATAATTTTACAAACAGGTACAAATTTGGCCTTAAAAAGAACACATTTTTGTCCAATTACATCTTTGAATTTGAAACTCCACCCTCTTTGCCAGTTGTTACGATAGGATAGATACAGCAAAACAAAAAAAATTTACACAAAAGCTGGCTTTACCACTTATTGGGTACATTCTATGATATCACCTGCATTTAGTCTTATTCCTACACTAACAAAGGTTTCTGCCTCAGCACATCTGGTATTTTTTTACTGATATCAGGGGAGTCAAATCTGCTCACCGTGTTTCCTCCCTCATGCCGGTGCTCACAGCACAGAGAAGATAACAGCCCGCATCCCTCTGACTCTCAGTGCTGCGACGCCTGCGCAGGCTTTGTTTTCCTCCCCCCAGGGTTAAAGAGGAATGTCATGTGTGACACCTGCCAGAAGCAATCAAACCTCATGATTTCAGCGTAGCTGATTGCCACCGGCGTTTTGTCTCGACATTTTAGGAGGCAGCTTTGACCTGATTTACAGACGACCCACAGCTCTAATTTGAATGAAGTCAGAACTTTTAACTGCGTGTCACAACCAGCTTGTGTGGGGAATAGAAAGGAACATAAATACCCAAGTTAAATAGAATATTTGAATTATTTACGAAAGTGGGAATGAACACTATAAGTGAGGAAACTAAAGACTAAGTGAGTGCAGGTTAAAGTTGAAAACAAGAACAGAATAATGCTAATTGCACTTAAACTCCTGGGTGAATAGCAAAAGGGTTTAAAGATGTTTTTAAATGTGAAACTATGACAGAGCCTTGTTTCTTTAAAAAACCGAGTGGCTTAACATAGTAGCAAAAGTTTTAACTGATTTGCCAGAAATTGCACAGGCTGCTCAGAGTTTGCTCCCTGGGTTCTGGTCGGGTTACCGATTGCCCTCAGGGTTCTGGTTTGCTTACAGCCTGCTCCCTGGGTTCTGGTCGGGTTACTTATAGCTCTCAGGGTTCTGGTTTGCTTACAGCCTGCTCCCTGGGTTCTGGTCTGCTGGCTCATTTTGCTCTCAGGTGGTAGTTCCGGGCTGGTGGATTGCCGACCTGCACCAGTCATCTCGGGCTCAGGTGAATGGTTCCATCAGTTCCATTAGTTTTCTGCAATCACAGGCTGGACTTAATCCTAAAACTTCTTTCTGGACTATTGTTAGAGAAAAAGAGATGAAAATAAACATTTTTTTACTTTGGCACTCTTTTCTGAGACAGGAAACTTTTTTAAAATTCTAAGATTTTGCCCAAATTAAAGATATTGATTCACTGCTAAAAGCTTAGAAGAACTCATAGCGTTGTGCCTACCAAAGTAATAAATTCAACTGGTATCATAGTAATAACAGACAAGAATTTAAGTGACAAGAGCTATAAAAAAGCATATCAATATGAAAATGTATAGGTGCCATAATATGGTGACAAAAAATGTGGTAATAGCCTAAAGGTAATGAGGTCTTATAGTTTATGCCTCCATACTATTTGTGTTGGCCTCAACCTACTTTCAAGATGTCCTAAAACAGATTAAAAGGGGGTGATTACCATTTCACAGTGCTGATATTCATCCCTTAGGGTCATATACTAAAATGCAACAGTAGCATATCTTTGAAATTCTTTCTAAATTTAGGCCAAAACTTGGTATCCCCCTTTCTGAACTCATAACATCATTAAGTTTCTGTAAAGTCTGATTCTGCTGTGGCTGTGTTGCACACAATTACTGTGTGCTTCAAACGAACCGGCTTCACTGCTCACATGGAAGCATATCCAGATCCATTCCCTCCCCAAAATATTACAAATATTTTCTCTTAAATATGGGTAAAAAAAAAAGGGAAGCGTTAGCAGCATCTGAGTTGGCCGCTGCCAGTCTTTGTCCTGTCTTACACTGCCCTCATGTGGTCAGTCAGCGTTCTAACTGTGGGAAGTAACGCCTTTAATAGCTGACCTGCTCGTGCTGTTTCACTTTTTTCTTCTTTATTCGTTAATTCGATTCTCTCTGCTTCCTTTCACTGTCCAAAAACATGCAAAGCTGTTAGGAGACACTGCGGTGCCCCTGGGGGTGTGTTGGTTGTGAGTCTCTGTGTGGCCCGGTGATGGATTGATGACCTGTCCGGGGCGTACCCGCCTCTCTGGACAGAGGGAACGTGCAAAGTACATGACATTTAAAAGATTTGTTAAAGAAAGACACATGTTAAACATCTTTACTATCAATTCCAAACTACCAGCTCCCAATAAGACTCAGAGGTTTATTCAGACCGGTTGCAGTGAGAATGAGTACAGTAGGTCATTGACCATTGGTCGGTCCATCCCTCTTTTTTAATTCAAGATATGATGGTAAACATCTCATGCAAAAACACAAGTCTGAGATTTAGATGTGTTCAAATACAGTATGAAACACCAGCTAATACATATTTTAGAGGCCAGATTTTGTAGTGTCCTGATGCACCTCCACACCTGATTCTGATTCAATTAGATCCCCTCTGGTCCTTGATGAGCTTTGCTGATGGCACTTTGATGGGAATCCGGTGTGTTGAAACAGGGAGACCTCTAAAACCTGCAGAGAAAGGATTAGGAAACTGTACCCGGCTAGTATTTTGTGGCAGAACTGTATCTGTAGTATCCACATCGAATCCATTATCTCTTTGAGGTAGATTGCTTCTGTGTCTTCTGATGTCATGGGCTCAATCAGGTGACAAACTGGGACAGAAAAAAGGCTTAAAAAGGTAGTTTACCTGTTAGGAAGGATAACTTTGGCAGATGGAGAGTGGCTGACAATTTTTTGACAGCAGGGGTTCAGTTTTTAGCAGGGACGGGCCTGTTCGGGACTTTAATAGGAGACCTAGAATATTCTGAAGAGAACCTTTTCATGTCTCCCTCCAGGCTGCAGGGGGCACTGCTGCTCCGTCGGTTAATTTGGTCTCAGAACTCCCTTCACATTGGAAGGAAAGGACTGGAAGGATTCTCCATTTTCATGTTTTCTCTGCAGCTGTAAATGATCACTCAAACCAATCCCGGCCTCTCCTTTAGGCCCCTCTGTGATGTCCTCAGACCAGGGTCACTTCATCTGTCTGAATTCTGCTGGATGACAAAACACACACAAATGGTATATCCTCACACTGGTTTGCTGAGTGCTGGTAGACGGTCATGCGGTCTAATCTGATTTTCTTCTCGCCCAAAGTCCCTGTAAATTCTAAATTAAAAAACTACATCTGCGGACAGTGATGCATTTCACAGTCAGACCTGCATATAAAACACATACTGCTCCTTCATGCTCTGTTTTCTGTGCCACCAAACAGGATCTGCCGTGGAACAAGCTTTGATTTTCACACTCTGACGGTCAGCTGACGACAGAGTGACCGCCATTCCAGGTCCCAGCAGAATCTGTGTCATGTCCCAGTCTGTCCTCCTCTCAACATGGTGGAAGTGGTCAATTCTCCATGACAAAAGGCAGCAGATTCGATTGTTTTAGAAACGTTATCTGGTTCTTAAAACTGTGATTTGGGTTCATTTATTGGTTAGAACACTTTTTTTCTGTGGCTTTACTGTTGGATGGAAGGAAACTAAAGACAGATTAACTCACAATTCAGAGTGTCAAACTGTTTCATTTGTATAATATGAGGCAAATATAACACACTGGTATGATACCTTAAACTTCTAAGGTTGGAAGAGGTAAAGCTTCCTGATCAGATTTCCCATCCACAATGAAAATGATCCAAAATGGACTCAGATTAGTTTTTTACTACATATTTAATATGTAGAGTATATGTCAGCATTGAATTAAGACTCTTCTTTTTTTGATTCGACGTTACCTGAGTGGCAAAGCACTGAGCATGGCAGCAGGTCCGTTTTCTGTCTCACTGCATCAGGAATTCCTGGTGAAAACACAGCAGGAGAAAGCTTCTACTCACACACCTGAAGAGCGAGGTGAGTGTGTGTCAACACGATAGAGTTGAGTAAGTGTTTTTTTGTTTATGTCTTTCATTTTTACAGAATTAAAATGGAGAGAATTTCCACTTTTCCTGACACAGTATACTTACTGTCAGCCAGGATGTGAAATGTTTGTTTATGATGAAACACTGGAGATAATGTTGTTGATGCACTTTAACCTTAAGCATGCACTTTGACTTTAACAAAGTTTTCTCGAGTACAGGCGCAGACCTTTGGGACTACACTGGGACTGAGACTATACTTTCATGCTCGCTTGCATGTGCAACACTAAATACTTTAGTCCAGACACTTCTGTTAAATGAGCTCCACTTCAATCTCACAACCACAGTTTACTGCTTACACCAATACATGGGATTAAAGTATATAACCTATATTCACTTTCACTCAGGTTTCATCCTTTAAGTGGCTTAAAATCAAAGCAGGATATAATATACGGCCTCGGTGTCCTAAAAATTATGCATAATGCTCTACGGCGCAATATGTATTCCCTGTTTGCATTACAACAAAGGAGTGACAGATGACAGTCTAAGGTGGTTAAAAAGATGTTATGGTCCAAAGCCTTTCATGGTGTCCTTTAATTCCTACTCAAATGTATTCTTTGTGAACTTAAATGTTTCTGAAGTATTCTAGGCCGCACCAGACATCGGTTGTTGGTTCACAGTGTCCTCTTGAAAATATGTGAACGTCAATATTCTCTTATCTGAGCTTTGTCGGGAAACAGGAACAGCTGACACGGCATTAAACCTACACCAAATGCTGACAAAGTGCCAAACTTTCACCTGCGGCTTCATGACGCATCAGAACTGTGCAATACGACGACTGGTCAACCATGAGCCGGTGTTCTGTCAGGTCAGCATACCCGTCAGACCAGCATACCCATAGTTTTACGCATGCGCGAACATGGTTGCGCATGCGTAATACTGCGAAAAGTTGCGAACACTTGGAGAAGCCGTCAGATCGCCATACCTTTCGAAAAACACCAAATCTGACTAGTCATAATTACGTTCGAGATATCTTAAATTATAATTACAGAATAATTGAAAGGAATTTTGACTAGTCAAAATGTAACTGAAGATATCTTGAATTATTATCCTTCCTAGTCAGAATGTAAATAGAGATATCTTAAATTACCATTGCGGATAGTCAAAATTTAGTTTTGTCTAGTCAAAATGCAACTTTAGATATCTGGAATGTAATTACGGATAGTCAGACGAAACCGAATTTATGTTAAAACGGCTTGCCATATATGCTAATCTGACACCTATACTGTCAGACTATTTTACCCGTACGAAAATCTAAAGTCATGCGCATGCGTATTGACTATGGGTATGCTGGTCTGACGGGGTATGCTGACCTGACAGAACACCGGCATGTATACTTTCTCCTATAGCCCTGTTTGAGTTGGAGCGGGAAGCGGTTCTTTCAAAATTTCTGGCGGAAGTTGACGGCGACGTCCGCCGGAAGTGACGTAGCATTAGCTTGCAGTTTGCTACGACGGTGTTTTAGTTCCACTGCAGGTAAATATCTGAGTCTAAGGGGGAGGGCAAACATGTCTTCGTTCCGGCCCTGGAGAGACTTTATCCGGCAGCGGCTGACTGCCGCCGGTGAAGAGACGTTCGCAGCTTTCGAAGATAAGATCGTTCAGTTTGAGGAGCAGATCTCCCATCAGCGCAGGAGGCTGGACGCCGTCCTGATTCCCGATGTGAGGGTGCCCAGAATAGGTGGGTCTAAAATGTTCCAACAAAACGTTATGCTGCATGTTGGGGTTTTAATTTGTATAACATATCAGGTTAACGGACCTTCTTGCATTTGTCTGGTTAAGAAAAATGGCTGAATGCACGTTCTTTGTAAAATATGTTGACTAGGCAGCGAGACCTGCTTGGAATTGGGGAAGAGTTTGGAAGATGCACGAAGTGGTGGCTTATGGGAAATGGAGGCTGCGCTGTTTGGATGCATTGTAACCCTCTTAACCCTTTTTGCCCACAACTCCTAAAATCAGTACAGGGGGTTATCAAGCCTTTAGACTCCATTTAGCGTAAACATGGGTGTTTCTTCCTTTTTGTTTATCAAAGGTTTAGTGTGCCCCCAAATAATCTGTTTATGGGGGATATCAGAATTAAGCACAACAGAAGCTTTCATGTTACCAAATATTTAATCTGTTTTTTTAATTTTCTGTACTGGGTTAATCCAATTTGGGGTCACGTGGATAGCCAGGCCTACTCAAGCTGCCATTGCCCAAAACCGGGGTCCTCTGCAGGCCCAGCACAGAGAACTGTGCACACCCCTACTTCTGCTGTCAGTTTGGAATTCAACATGTCTAAAGCCCATACTGAAAAGTCCGGATTCAAACGAAAAAACCGCCTTGCTGTGGGGTGAACAGTATTTAACCCAAATAAGGCAACTCGCCATAACCCCCTTTTTTACTTTTAAATGAACTGAAAATATTTAAGATATTCTGACCTAAACTGGCTTTAGCTTATTCTCATAAGTGTAAGAAGGGACCGACTGATCACATAGTTTATTGGAAGCCCTCCTCTTCCTATTTGAAGTATCATTCTTTGTGCAGTAGTACATTTCTTTAAAGGCGCTTATGGATAGCGTCAGGTCTATAAAAACCCTTTTAAACCTCTCGGTATTCAAAGTAGCAACTTTTAAACGGCTTTAGAAATACACATTTCTGTAGTTTTTTTGTTGAAATAAGCATAAGTTAACAATGATTGTGCATTGTAGGCCTGTGAGTGAGTTGTGAAGACTATAAAGATCAGCATGAATGTTGTGCATTTGCCCTCCGCTCCATGTTTGTGGTCGTTTCATCAACCTTCCCTTGTTGCAAGTGACATGATTGTATGATGTTTTTTTTTTTTATAAAGAAGGTTGGTTTTGATTTTTTTTGTCTTTCAGAAATCCTCCAACAACATGACTTTAAAGAGGAAGAGGCTCTGCCTGATCAGCAGCATCTGGATCCAAAGCTGATGAGCATCAAAGAGGAACCGGAGGACCCGTGCACCGGTCAGGAGGGCGAACCGCTCCCCCAGGGCAACAAGGTGTTCACCCGTATGAAGGCAGCTACTTCCGGGGAAATTCAGACGGATGACGAGCCGGTAAAACGCAACACCTGTAAAAAAGCCCCTTTGAAGAAATGTCAAATCAAGGAGCGTCAAGGAACCCACACGGGTATGAGGAGATATTTTTGTAAAACATGTGGCAAAGGTTTCTCAAGCAAGTCAGGCCTCTTGACCCACATGCGAATTCACACGGGCGAGAAGGCGCACTCTTGTAACGTTTGCGGGAAAAGTTTCAGCTGCCACGCCACCGTCGTGCTCCACATGAGGACGCACGCGGATTAGAGGCCGCGTCCTCGTGAAGTTTGCAGGAAAACCTTCAGACGCAGCAACAAGCTGTGGCTCCACAAGGGGGGAGCCCTACCGTTGCAACACACGCGGGAAAAGGGTTGCTGACCCCTCAGGCCCCTGGCAGTCCACAAACTCAGCAACACCTGGCTGTGCCGCATTAGGTCTCGCACGGGGGGGGGCGGCCCCACCCGTGCAACACATGTGGGAACAGATTTGTTAAACGCGTCGAAGCTGCGGCGGCACACGAAAACGCACTCGGACGAGAAGCCTCGCGTCTGTGAAACGTGCGGGAAAAGATTCATTCTGAGAAATCTGAGGCTGAGAAATCACATGAGGATTCATACAGAGAAGCCCTACTCCCGCAGAGACTCCAGCTCTGCCTCCGCTTTAAAAAGTCACATGAAAACTCCCACTGGCGAGAAGCCGCAGTCCTGAAACTTCTGCGAGGTGGAAAATAAGAACGTTTCCTAGAATTCCTGGTCAAGTTAGAGCCACCAGATGTCACCTGATCACAGCACTGAATGTGAGCGGTGGTTTTGATCTGTTATGAGTGCTTATTTGATATTAACCTAATAAGTTGTTTAGCTTTATGCGAGACTGTGCATTACGTTTAAAGCATGGTTCTGTTGTTATGCCAAGACTGTTCATGTTCCAAAATTGTGTGTAGATGGTTCTACATATTTCTTTTGCAAACATATCTTCTTAACACATTTTTTTCCTCTTAGTCCACCTTAACTGTATTTCTATTTTTGTTATTTTTCTAACTACAGTAACTTGAGGGGCGAACCTTCGCAAAGACTTAAGTGTTCTTTCTTTTTTTTTAATTTCAAGATTGCATTATTTTGATTAACTTTGTTTTGCAGGTGCTTACAAACTGTGAGAGCTGTTCTGTACAATGTGCTGTATACACAAAAATAAACGGCTATTTGTTAAGAATATTGATTTCGATATTTCCTTTTCCAAAATGCAACCCAAGCTAAAGGTTGAAATGAGCTCATTCACATTTTGCAAGTTAAGGAACACTCTTTTTATGGGGTTGCAGCATAACTGGGCTCTTTTTAAGCCGCTGCCTCTGGTGTCATAGTGAACTACGCCTTGAGTTGGAAAATTTGCAGAATTCTTGCTGATGATTATTCATTCGAATAATTGCAATTAGAGATGATTGTCTTCTGCCTCATTTCTGTGACAAAGCTGTATACAGTCCATCACTTGATTACTTGCCCGTGTCATTTTCTAAGTGATTACTACATTTTCAAATGTCAAGCCTGCAAAAAATCAAAATATTAACACTATGTCTCTCAAGGTGGGTACATAAAGAATGTGTTTAATTCTCTACTTTAAAAAAAAAAAATATATATATATATATATATGCAGATTTCTGTCTAGTCCTTATTGGATATTCAGGTAAAAACAATCCTCAGATAAACAATAATGCAAGTCAAATTCAGAAAATATTTAGTTAAAATAAACTTTGCAAATGAAATAGACCAGTTCTGTCTGAATAAAAAAGCTAAGTAGCAGCTCAGTACAGCTAGAAAACAACATGGCAGTACGGTTTAGCTTATTAGCATAAACTTCTGATAGCAGCTGTCCGCACGGCGGGGGAGGGATGGTGATGTGGGCCGCTCTGCAGCATCAGGAGCTCAGGAAGACACGGAATTCCCCATCCCTGTTCATCTAAAGATGAACTCAGGAAGGACTTCTCATCTATTAAATGAGTTGGACAAACATTTAATTTACCTCTGGGATAAATAAAGTCTTTTTAATGTAATTCAATTGATTGAAAGAGCTTTGTATTAAGTCCCGATAAGTCCCAATATATAAAACCTTCTTGCTGCTGCCCAACTGTTTACAGCTGTCAAGTAAAGAGTTTGATTTGTTGGTATTTTTTAATTAAAAAGATAACATTGAAATGTTTTCGTTGCAGCAGGTGGGGGTCAGAATGTGACGAGATGTCCAGGAGAACTCAGATGAGCGAGACAGGTCAAAAGGCTGGAAATGATTGTAATGTGAGGCTGAGAGTAAGAGGGGTTCATCATTTCTGGGAAAACCTGCAAGCCCCAAAATGGGATTTTTTTTTTTTTTAACATTCTCTATCTGAACTGTGTGTTGGCGAATTTATCAACCATAGCTAATTATCTGAAAAGATCTTTTAAATAATCCAGTTCAATCGCAGGTAGAAGAAATAACTGCAGGCTAAAAACCACAGCCAGTAAACAAATGCAAGCTGAAGTCTCCGTGATGATAAATGAAAATACTTTGTTGTCTCATAAATGAAAATAAGGATAATATAACTAGTATTTGTTTTGGAAATGATGGACACTATATTCTCAATTCATAACCAAACAGGCTAAAATGTCATCAGTTCCTCTGTGTGTCCATCTATCCATCTATTCATCCATCAGTTCTTACATCCATCTGTCCATCCATCCCTATCATCCAGCCTTCATCCATCCATCCATCCATCCATCCATCCATCCATCCATCCAT